>BPLQ01005865.1:170277-199045 GCA_021605075.1 Caerostris darwini
AACTGTTCCAACCATTTTGCACAGACGAAAGCAACTCCAAGTATTTCCGAGATTAACCGGAATAAACGCTTTGGCGACCTGAATAATGCAGAACATTAATCAAATGGAAAACATGGGGTTGGTTTCGAACAATGCACGAGGCAGTTTAGAATGAGCGTTTCGAAGCTTTGGAATTTCTGGGGGGAACTTCGTTGGATGGAAACAAATTCGTTGTCGCAAATCTGCGTTCGATACTCATCGACCATCCCTGCTTGTGTGCTTGGGTTTGAGATTATCGGTCACATGGTGCGATGTGGATTTGATTGGAGGGGTTGAGGTTTGCATGGTATCTTTGATCTGCGATTGGTTAGATTTGCTGGGTGTTGATGTGATAGCTGGGTTTGATAATCTTTCCGGGTTCGTCACTGTCGAAGCCAAGGATTTTGTAGTAAATGCATTGTAATTTTATATTGAATGTAATCAGCACAATTAAATGTGAATCTCTTTACATCAATTTTCAAATCTATCAGTTATGTAGGTTGGGTTCCTACAATAAAACTTGAGTGAATCTCTTGAATACATCAATAGTCAAATCTACCTGTTTTATAAGGTAAATACCTACTGTATATAAATAATTTCAATTTAATTCATAAGAAAGTTCATCGGGTAAATTTTAATGTTTAATTCATTATTTATTATTTATTTTTTTCAAATTGCAAAGAACAAATGTGCCCGACTCGTGGCTCAGTTTCAACGTGAGCCTTTATTGAGAATTTAAGTCCAATCCTCTGGCGGCTTTTATTGTAGACACTGTTTCCAAAAACAAGGAGCCTACTGGGCGTTTGTGATATGCAGCATCATGCCGCATGAATCGGACTACGAGGTAGAGATTTTTTCGGAATTTCTTCCATTCGATACGTAAATGGGGAATATTTAGCTGTAAAAGTCTTTCCGGAAGGCATTGCTCTCCTTCTTCAGTGAACGGAGCCATGTCAGACCTCTACCTACGGGTGCTCCATCACAACAGAAGCTGTCCCTTTCCCTCCATCCATGAATACATGAGCCATGGGATGTTAGTCCAGCACTGCAGTTCCCCAAGGATTATACTCATGGATATTAAAAACTGAAATAAAGAGGTAGATTCTTTAAAATTGTAGAATTTTCAAATCAAGATAGATTTTTGATTGTATGAAAATTGTAGAGTCATTTTCCATCAAGATCACAAAAAATGAGTATGAAAGGCTTATGGATATTGGTACTAATGCTTTCCATGGTTGGCGAATAATTGAAAGATTCAAATCCGTCCTTAAAATGTCACGATTTTAAAAATAACCATTTTTTAGTGTGTCGTTGTTACTTATCCCCCTAGTAATTAAAAGACTACACAAGGTCTAGAAGACCCCGTCACAGGCGACTGGGCCATGGCTAATGGTAATATGCAGCTTCATTTTAGCGTGAAACCACAAGGGCTGATTACTGACTAAACCTCAAGACAACGCTCTAAGTCACATGAGACCGATATCTGCGGTTTAAAGGGGATTCCAAACCACTACAAACATTTATGGCACCGCCGGGACTCGAACCCGAAACCTGTGGTACCGCGCCCCATTTTTTAATGTAAAATATTTAATAAAAGAAGATTCAATTTCCAAAGCAATACAATATTTTGCTTCATATAATATATTAGCTTATAGTTAATGAATGTGAGGATCAGTCTGTTCTCTCTTCTTTCATATCATTTATGCTAATTCCAAAAATAGAATTTGATCGACACAATACTCACATATTATACTATACACAAATTAGAATCAACAACCTGTACGGGTGAGAGTATGTAGGACAACTAATGCACCGGAATGCGCTAAATGCATTTCCTCTCGGGATAAGAGACTTTAAACTAAACGTTTCTCATTTGAAGCGAAGGTTGAGGTGTACTTCCTCTCGCGTGAGAGTCTCAAGGCCATTTTTCCTGAAGACCAAAGATGTGTAGGAGGAAGCACGGTTACAGTATATAAATGTCTGATTATTATGCATATAAAAATTATTATGCTGCATATTAATAACTGATAGTAATATGTTTTGTAGGTAAGTACAACGGCATAAAATTGTGTCTTATCAATCTAAGAGATTACTGCATAAAAGTTGATGTTTCGTTTTGTGACTTTTAATTATTATTTTTTTTCCTATTATCTGCCTCTTCATTGGAAAGATATCTATAACTTAAATTCTGTTTTCTTATACCTGTTACTTAAACTTAAAAAAATTCTGGGTTCTCTGCGACTGGCCAAGTTGCTTATTTTATACAACTATATAATGCTAAAAATGGCAATTGAAAAATTATGGAGATTTAAGCAAAGAAATAAAAAATAAAGGAGCTTGAAAAAAAAATTCTTTTTGATATTTACTTTCTCCACCAGATCACCTTTATTCCATCAAGGCCTAAAAAATAAGACCAATCCTCATCGGACGTTAAATCGAGGCGGAAATTTATTTCAAAAACTCAGCAATTTTCCGTGATTCACCCACACCTATCAATAACTTGTGATTCAGTTATTGATACTTATATGCAGTATTAATTCAGAAATAGTTAATCGGGGTAAATGGAGAATTAATTTAGAAATAAATTAACTCTCTCAAAACATTATATCCGTATTAAAATTACGTTATTTTAAGCACCTTATCGTGTGTGACCCAACTGAAATTTCCATTATCGATCAGCCAATATATAAACTCATCATAATTGATATACACGCTTATTTCGCATTAATTTAAATTATTCAAATAAAGTCCACAACTATACAATTCCGAATAACGCATATTAAGTGATTCCATCAATTTAATAAAGGCAATTGCTTTTAACTTTTAAAATGTACATTGAGCATGCGCAGTAGAGGAGGAAAAGACGTGGTTGAAAAAAGATTTTTCTGTATAGTGACTTTTTTATAGAAATAATTTTTCTATTTTTATTGCATTATAGACAGAGCTTGAGAGCCTGTATAAACCGTTTACTCAATTTTGAACAATATTTAATTTTTACCCAAAGAAGATTGAATTGAAAGAATTGAACTATTGAACCTTGAATTGAATTTTCTCAATAAACAAATCCATTTTCGGTTGATTTATAAATTATTGATTATAGAATAAATTAATGTTTTCAAAAATTTCTAATAGTGATTAAACAATATAGTATACATACGCTAGAGTATAATTTATTTAGCTCATTTTCAATTCATGATTGGTCATATATATTTTTACCAAAAAAATAGCTATTTAAAAAAAATTACTATTGTAAGAAAAAAATATTTAAAAAGATTCAAAATACTATTTAATATGTTCAAATTATCTTTGTAAGTGCGTTATAGGTTTAAGGTAAAATAATGAATTCATATTTCTTAGGTGCTCAAAGTTTGAACATTCTAGAAAATATGTAATGGAAGAACTAAAACATTAAACAATCAAATGCCCTCCCTAAATGTGAACCTGGACGTAATTTAGAAACATTCTAACCTATGCAAAAATACCTGCAACATATTTTTATTAAGATATCTGATATTATACTCTTTATTTTTTAATTATTCTTTTATATTTTCTTTAAATTCTTCTTCTTCTTTTTGTTACACTGCAAATTTTATATCATACTAGTTGTTAAAATCATTTTGTTTCAAACTTGTATATGGTATTTAATTCTGCAAGATACCTGTGATAGCTTTTTAATGTTTCAAAATTGTGTATAGTACTTATTTCTATAAGCTTCATGTGATAATTTTTTTAAATTCGAAAATTATGCATGGTAATTATTTCTGTAAATTTATATTTTTTTAATATTTCTAAATTGTGCATGAATTTATTTCTGTAAACTTAATTTGATATTTTTTAATCTTTCAAAATTTTGTTTGGTATGAAATGCCAGTATTATTATTTTAGTTATAATCGAGTAATATAAGGTATTTGAATATTTTTTCCTCAGACAAAATCTTAAAAAAAATCCATAAAATTTTAGAATAATAATTTCATACCAAGAATCATTGATGAGTCATACATTTCCATGAGACTTACCTAAAATGAAACAAAAATCACATTAATTTTGTCACAAAAATAATGTTACAAATAAAAGTAGAATAACACTAAACTACGAAGAATTAAAACTGTATTTATTAACCTTCATTTTAAAAATGGGATCAAAACTATATCTTCTACTACAAATAAAATATTATTCCCTAAAAATTACTAAAATACGTTATTATTTTTATTTAATGTAGCAATTAATATTTCAAAATTGTGTATTGAAACTTGTTTCTATGTATGGTATTTTTCCTGTAAACTTCATGCGGTTTTTTAATGTTTCAAAATTATGAATGGTACGTATTCATGTAAACTTTATGTGATATTTCCTGTCCTGCTTTTCACTATTTCGTAGGTCACGAATAGACCTTGATGGATAGAGAAAAAAGAGATTTCTTATAAAATCGTTTATAATAATTACATGTTGTATTGGTAAAATAACTCTTATCTCCCAATTAATAAAGCCCTTATAAGATCACTGACTCTATACATAAGCTATTTATTGTATTAGATATATTCCGCTAGTCACTCCAGCATCAGTCCCCCAAAGTTATAAAGTATTACTGTAAAATAAATTAGTAATAAGTATTAGTATAAAGGATTATTAATAGTGTATATATACTATGAAATAGTTCTAGAAAAGACTAACCCAAATTTATTTCAATTCAACTGGGAAACAATAAAGAAAGCAACATTAAAAAAAAATACTCTTTAATATCATAGAAAAATAAGATTATTTAGCAAATAGAAGAATTCCATTTATTACACGCTTCTTTGGAATATTTACGTACACACCCACCTTTCACAAAACACACTAAACAACGTCAAAAAGTCATTTCGGAACATTTATCATCAATTCGCACAAGTGAAGAAAGAACAAAAGGAAAGAAGGAAATTGAAGGGACAAAAAAAAAAAAAAAAAAAAAAAAACTACAAAAAAAAAAAAATAAAATGTCTCACATACCTTATTCTACATTCAGTATTGTGTAATCCCTTCTCTCTATTTTTGTGCCATTTCTCAGGCAGAAGAGAAAACGAACAACATTCTTCCGTGTCAGGCTTAAATGTCAGACAAGCTCCTTTCCTGACATTTGGAACGGAGCAGGAAAATTGTCCTGACTTTATTCTTTGGGTTTTAACATAGAAAATGTTTATCGGGACACCTACTAGAAAAAAAGACACTTATTTTTCTTTCTGTAACTTTTGTGCAGTAATGTATTGTGTTGTAATTTGGAATATTGAATAAAATGCATTTAATTCTAATAAACGTATATTTTGTTGAGTTTTTTCTTTATTTTTTTATTAATAATAGTTTAGATACAAATGTATTAGCAAAAAATAGATCAGACCAGCATTATTTTAATTCAACTGAGAAGCAATCAACATATAACATTAAAACTAACAAAAGACTCTTTAATACGAAAAAAAGGTATTTTCTAAATTAAATAATTCGCTAAAATAATATTTTTTTACCGATGACAGCCATTTGAGACTGTGGGTCAATTATCACTACAACACAGAATCACAGTTATACAGTATAAAAAAGGCTCATAAAGTACAGCCTAATGCACTACAAAAAAATACTGAATTCAGTACTATTAACTAATACAAACTTTGCTTTGTCGCTCTACGGCCATTTTTTAAATACTTTAGGTTAAATAGACCAGGTCCTACAGTTTAAAGTGGATTTCAAACCACCAACAAACATCCATGACACCGCCAGGATTGAGACCCGAAACGTGTGTTACCACCAGCTGTGTGAACAGAGCGCCATTAGATAGCGACAATACAAGGGGAAAGTTATAAAGTATTACTGTGAAATAAACTAATAATAAGTACTAGTATAAATGATTAATAATATTATAGATATATTATTAAATATTAATGGAAGAAACAAAGCAGCCCATATTTATATCAATTCAACTGAGAAACAATCTAGAAAGTTGCATTGAAAAACAAACAAAAGACTCTTTAATACCATAAAAAAAATAAGATTATTTAGCAAATAGAAGAATTACACTCATTATATGCTTCTTTGGAATATTTACGAACACACCCACCTTTCACAAAACACACTAAAACAACGTCAAAAAGTCATTTTGGAACATTTATCAGCAATTCGCACAAGTGAAAAAATAACAAAAAAGAAAAAGAAAGAAGGAAATTGAAGGGACAAAAAAAAAAAAACTATCTGTGTGAACAAATCCCTTGTTACACATATCTTATTCTACATTCAGTATTACGTAATCCCTTCTCTCTATTTCTGTACCATTTCTCAAGCAGAAGAGAAAACGAACAGCATTCTTCCGTGCCAGGTTTAAATGCCAGACAAGCTCCTTTTCCTGACATTTGGAACGGAACAGGACAATTGTCCTGACTTTATTCTTAGATTTTTAACATAGGAAATATTTACATGGACACCTACTAGCAGGGAAGCATTTACTTTTTTTTTCGTAACTTTTGTGCAGTGATGTATTGTGTAGTAATTTGAGATTTTGAATAAAATAAATTTAATTCAAATAAACAAACGTCCATTTTTTTAAAAATTTTTCTTTATTTTTTTATTAAAAATAATATAGATATAACCATATTAGAAAAAATTGAGCAGCCGAGATTTATTTCAATTCAACTAGAAAACAATCAAGAAATAACTTAAAAACTAACAAAAGCCTCTTTAATACGAAAAAAAAAAGTTATTCTGTAAATAGAAGAATTTCCTAGAACAATATTTTCTTTACTGATGTCTGCCCTTTTGGATTATAAGTCATTTATCACTACAATACAGAATCACAGTTATCCAATATAATATAAAGAGCACTAAAGTACACCCGAAAGCACTACAAAAAAAAAAAAAAATACTGAATTCAGTTCTACTAACAAATACAAGGGAACGGTCCTAACTAATAATAAGTACTAGTATAAGGGTTAATAATAGTATAGATATATTATGAAACAATACTAGAAGAAATATAACAGCCCGGAATTTATTTCAATTCAACCAAAAAATAATCAAGACGCATAAAAAACAAATAAAAGATTCTTTAATGCCATAAAAAGATAAGGTTATTATTTTGCAAATAGAAGAATTCCATTTATTATACGCTTCTTTGGAATATTTATGAACACACCCACCTTTCACAAAACGCACTAAAACAACGTCAAAAAGTCATTTCGGAACATTTATCATCAAATCGCATAAGTGAAAAAAGAACAAAAACCGAAAAAAAGAAGGAAATTGAAGGGACAAAAAAAAAAAAAAAAGAAGAAAAACTATCTGTGCGAGCAAATTCCTTGTTACACATACCTTATTCTACATTCAGTATTACGTAATCCCTTCTCTCTATTTCTGTACCATTTCTCAGGCAGAAGAGAAAACGAACAGCATTCTTCCGTGTCAGGCTTAAATGTCGGACAAGCTCCTTTCCTGACATTTGGAACTTATCCTGACTTTATTCTTAGGTTTTTAACATAGGAGATGTTTTTTGTGACACCTACTACACCTTATTTTTTTCTGTAACTTTTGTGTAGTAATTTAGAATTTCGAATAAAATACATTTAATTCAAACAAGCAAATATCAGTTTGTTAAGATTTTTCTTCATTTTTTTATCCCTTTGTTTCTAATTTGTGAAATTTCTTTTGCATGATTATTATATCTGAAAAACACTTTTTTTTTCTGTAACTTTTGTACAGTAATGTATTGTGTAGTAATTTGAAATATCAAATGAATTACATTTAATTCAAATAAGCAAACTTCAATCTTGTTTAGATTTTTATTTATGTTATCTCTTGTTTCAGTATTTAAAGTACCGACTTTTAAAATTTCGTTAAAATGAATATTGTGTCATTTAATAAATAAGATTTAATCAAGTTCTATGAAATTAAAAGCAAAATATTTTCAAACTAGATACAAAAATTGTATATTACCCTGGAAAATACAAATGCAATGTAAAAAAATGCAAAATACAAAGAAATGATGGAATGCAAAATACAAGGCAAGAAACGCAAGGATTTCAAAATACAAGGAAAAATGCAAAATACACGGAAAAATCAATACAATGGAAAATGTTATAAAATATTAATAAGTGCTGTTATAAATTATTAATAATATTATAGACACAAGTGCATTAGAAAACACAGAGCAGTCCATACTTATTTCAATTCAAGTGGGAAACAACCAAGAAAGTAACATTAAAACAACAAACAAAGGACTCTTTAATACCATAAAAAATAAGATTATTTCGCAAATAGAAGAATTTCATTTATTATACGCTTCTATGGAATATTTACGCGCACACCCACCTTTCACAAAACACACTAAAACAACGTCAAAAAATCATTTCGGAACATTTATCATCAATTCGCACAAGTGAAAAAAGAACAAAGAGGAAAGAAAGAAGAAAATTGAAGTGACAAAAAAACAAAACTATCAGTGCGAACAAACCCCTTGTTACACATACCTTATTCTACATTCAGTATTACGTAATCCCTTCTCTCTATTTTTGTACCATTCTTCAAGCAGAAGAGAAAACGAACAGCATTCTTCCGTGTCAGGCTTAAATGTCAGACAAGCTCCTTTCCTGACATTTGGAACGGAGCAGGAAATTTGTCCTGACTTTATTCTTTGGGTTTTAACATAGAAAATGTTTATCGGGACACCTACTAGCAAAAAAATACACTTATTTTTCTTTCTCTAACTTTGTGCAGTAATGTATTGTGTATTAATTTGAAGTTTAGAATAAAATATATTTAATTCAAATAAAAAGTCGACTATTTTGTTTCGATTTTTCTTAATTGTGTGTCTTGTTTCAGTATTTAAAAAGCATAATTTTGAAATTTTGTTAAAATGATTATTATATCTATTTAATAACTGTGATTTAATCTTTTTTTCGGTGAAATGTGAAAGTTAAATTGTTCCAATCAGCTTTGGTTTGGTTTGGCGCTCTGCTGTCATTATCTGCACACTTTGGTCTAATTAGGCCAGGACATGCAGTTTAACGTGGATTTCGAGAAACCAACAAGCATTCATGCCACAACTAGGATTCAAACCTGAAACCTGTGCTACCTGTCGTACCAATGGTGGAGTAGTACCAGCGGCTGTGTTTTGCATACGTCAGAGAGCTGCCAATTGGCCATTAGGTCACGACAATACAAGAAGAAAAATTATAAAGTATTACTGTGAAATAAATTAATAGCAAGTATTAGTGTAAATGATTAATAATAGTATAGATATACTACGAAATAGTACTAGATCAAAAAAGAACAGCCCAGATTTATTTCTATTCAACAGGGAAATAATCAAGAAAGTAACTTTAAAAAAAAACCCTCTTTAATACCATAAGAAATGAGATTATTTGGCAAATAGAATACTTCCATTTATTACAAGCTTCTTTGGAATATTTACGTCCACACCCACCTTTCACAAAACACACTAAAACGACGTCAAAATGTCATTTCGTAACATTTATCATCAATTCGCACAAGTGAAAAAAGAACAAAAAAGAAAAAAGGAAGTTTAAAGGACAAAAAACAAAAAAACTATTAGTGCGAACATATCCCTTGTTACACATACCTTATTCTACATTCAGTATTACGTAATCCCTTCTCTCTATTTTTGTACCATTTCTCGAGCAGAAGAGAAAACGAACAGCATTTTTTCGTGTCAGGCTCAAATGTCAGACAAGATCCTTTCCTGACATTGGGAACGGAGCAGGACAATTGTCCTGACTTTATTCTTAGCTTTTTTAACATAGGAAATGTTTATTGGGACACCTACTACCAAAAAAAGATACTTATATTTCTTTCTGTAACTTTTGCGCAGTAATGTATTGTATAGTAATTTGGAATTTAGAATAAAATATTTTTAATTCAAATAAGCAAATGCCGATTTTGTTTAGATTTTTCTTTATTTTATCTCTTGTTTCAGTATTTAAAGTACTGACTTTTCAAATATTGTTAAAATGTTTATTATATCTATTTAATAACTATGATTTAATCATTTGTACGATAAAATTTAAAAAGCTAAATATTTCCAATTAGCTTTGGTTTGGTTTGTCGCTCTATGGTCATTATCTGTATACTTTGGGCTAATTAGACCAGAACCTACAACGTGGACTTCAAACTCTCAACAAGCATCCATGCTACCGGCAGGATTCGAACCTGAAAACTGGTACCGGTTGTATCAATGGTAGAGTGGTACCAGCGGCTGTGTGATGCATATGGCAGAGCGCTACTAATTAGCCATTAGGTCGCGAAAATACACGGGGAAAATCATAAACTATTACTGTAAAATAAATTAATAATAAATACTAGTATAAATGATTAATAATAGTACAGATATATTATGAAATAATACTAGAAAAAAACAGAGCATCCCAGACTTATTTCAATTCAACTGGAAAACAAACAAGAAAGTAATATTAAAAAGCAAACAAAAGTCTCTTTAATACGATACAAAATAAGGTTATTATTTTGCAAATAGAAGAATTCCATTTATTATACGCTTCCTTGGAATATTTACGTACACACCCACATTTCATAAAGCACACTAAAACAACGTCAAAAAGTCATTTCGGGACATTTATCATCAATTCGCACAAGTGAAAAAAGGACAAAAAGAACAAAAAAGAAAGAAAGAAATTGAAGGGACAAAAAAAAAAAAAAAAAAACTATCAGTGCGAACAAATCCCTTGTTACACATACCTTATTCTACATTCAGTATTACGTAATCCCTTCTCTCTATTTTTGTACCATTCTTCAAGCAGAAGAGAAAACGAACAGCATTCTTCCGTGTCAGGCTTTAATGTCAGACAAGCTCCTTCCCTGACATTTGGAACGGAGCAGGACAATTGTCCTGACTTTATTCTTGGGTTTTTAACACATCAAATGTTTATTGGGACACCTACTAGTAGGAGAACATATATTTCTTTTCTGTAACTTTCATGCAGTAATGCATTCTGTAGTAATTTTGAATTTCGAATGAAATATATTTAATTCAAATAAGGAAATGCCTATTTTGTTTAGGTTTTTATTAATTTAACTCTTGCTTCAGAATGACTTGTGAAATTTCATTAAAATGATTATTATATAATTTAATAACTATAATTTAATCATTTTGCCGGTAAAATTAAAAGCAAAAGTGTTTCCAATTAGCTACAACCCTGAAAATTAATTTATATATATTATTTTAAACCTTTTATTCCGAAATGAAAGTGCACGCATGCATTAATAAAACTTAAATGTAGCGAGTTTTGCGTTCGATTTCTCAAGGTATTGATGTTAAGATATTGTTCAATATATATTTTGAATTAGATTTCTAAAATGTAAGAACCTTTATTGAACCTATTATGAGTAAATTTTATTCAAAAAAGAGTTCATTGTTATTTACTAATTGTATTTCAATTAATTATAAAATTAAAGATATCAATTACGAAATTAGAATCACATATTGAAATTTAGTTCATTGCTATGTATTGATACTGTCTCTTTTATAACATTAGGAACCCATATTGAAACATAGGCCATTGTTATATATTGATACGATCTGGTATTTGATATGGCAATGAGCTTGTAAGTAAGAGATTAATCGTTATTTTTATTTTCAATTATTGTTGGAAATTACAGATATAGCCAAAATTAATGTAATTTATTATAAACATCCATATCAAAAACATAAGAAGAAACTTGGTAATAAGTATGGGTTCCTAATTTTAGGAACCCATATTGAAATTGAAACGTAGCTCATTGTTAAGTATTGATACTGTCTCAATTATAAAATTCAAATAATTTGCTTTATAAAATAAAAGTATTCTGTTAGTTTACTATTAAATGAATCATATTAGAATAGATTTAATCAAAAATATATATGGGCAAATTTCTTCAATTAGTTATGACCGAGTTTCCTGTCATGCACATAGGTGTATGGTAATACTACTATATGTGTTAATGATGTGTTATACTGCACCTTTGTTAAAATGCAACTATAGCATCCTTGTTTTTTTGATGATGATGAATGAAGTGGTATATGGGGATGTGAAGCAACAAGGACTATAATCCCCTAATCACTATACATATGAACAGTTAGTTTTTCCTTATTTTTAATATGTCACTCTCCACAACGCTCTATGATCGTGTTAGACCGGAACCTACGGTTTTAAAGTGGATTCCGAACCACAACAAACATCCATGGCACCGCCTGGACTCGAACCCGAAACCTGTGGTACCGATCGCCAGAGCTCTAGCCACTCGGCCATTCAGGCCCCTTTATATAGCATCCTTCTATTTAAAAACAAAAATAAAATAGTAAACAAGAAATAAATCCTATCGCATCTGAGTTGCTACTGTCTACAACTGGGTTTTATTTATTCACTTTTCTTTACTTTTCTTTTTGAAATGCAAAAGTTTGATTTACCGGGTACCTGTAACTTTAAAAGTAAATCCGCCCCCCCCCCCCAAAAAAAAAAAAAAATGAAAACAATCTTCGAAATTGATACAAAACAACAATCCGCGTATCAAAATGAACAAACATATTTCAAAAATATCCAGCGAGTCTTATTTTCGTTCTAAAACCATACTCCAAAGTACACTTTGATCAGCTTCACAAAGCAATAGTTGCAAAAATCCATCCCCCCAACACGCCGTGAGGCAAGTTCTGTTGTTTTATGAGAAGTATTCAACCTGTAATAACTAAACAGAAACGGGAGGTCGTGGCAACTTTCAAATTCAATGCAAACAACAATGAGCAATATTTTAAACGTAACAGAGAACTTGAAATTTATCCGACTTGATGACTTTCTATTTGACAAAAGAGACCCTGCAATCAGGTAAGGCTTGTTCGATATCGGATTTGTCTTTCGGTTTTACAGCCTCGAGGATCGAAAACTGTACCCGTGACTGAGACAATACAATTCTTTCCCATCCCCATTTCCACCCTACCTTGTATCCCCTGTTTGGAGTTGAACGTCTTTCAGCGAAAAGTTTAATACAATTCTCTTGTCTCTCATTTAATGAATTTTTGTTCTTTATTTACGATTCGAACGTGTTGTTCGTCGGCGCATGCGTAGAAGAAATGGGAATAACGTTCTGAATTATTTATTCGGAAAGGAATATCCAACCTTCTGTTGTTGTTGTTTGTGCAATTTTCTTAATGGCGCGAAAGTATACAGCGTTAGGATGGAATATTACACCTAGTTCAGCTAGCGGAATATTTTTAGAATACGAAATGTGAAATTATTAAATAAATTTTTTAGAAAATGTGTTCTTCCTTCTTTTTTGTGTGTGCATTTAAAAAAAAAGTTCTTGAATCTCAGACGATATGTACATTTCAGGTGGCAAACAAAGTTTCGCTCGTTGGAATATTCGTATTATAAATTTTACTTCAAACCTTGGAAAATCTTAAATATTTATTTTTACTCCTTTCTTTTTTTTCCATTTTCTAGCAGAATTTTGCTACTCGTATCATTCCATGTAGTATTCGAAAGATTTGCACGTGATGTCTAGTAATCTGAATATGTATGCGTAAATTTAATGCCCTCTGGGATACGAAAAATCATAGATTTTTTTTTTAATTTACAATATTTATACCAGAAACAGCAAATTAAAGTTCGTACAGAGTGAGAAATGATTGATCAAAACATTGTCTATTGAAGTTGGAAGATGTAACATATTTAAAATAATATAAAGTTTTGCTTTTTCATTAAATGCATAAAATCTAAAACATTGTTGTTTCTCATCCCAATTGGTCGACAGCAACATCTAAACTAAAGTCATCATGGAAGGAGGGAAAGGGGGGGGGAGATATCTTCTGTTGTTATGGAGCACCCGTATGTAGAAGTGTGACTTGACTCTGTGTTGCTGAAGAATGAGAGTAGTTCCTGAAGGGAGGTCTTTTAGGGGGAACCCGCATTTGCGTATTCTATGGGAGAAATCTCAGAGAGCTCCCACCAGATAGTTCGACTAACGACTCAAAATGCTAAACATCCCAAACGCCATCGATTTCCCTAGTTTTTTTGGAGACAGTATCTACAACAAAGACGCCAGCAGATTGAACCTCAGTCCTAATACTCACCAACGGCTCCCGTTGCCGCTGAGCCACGAGTCAGCCATTCTGAAAAGTGATGCTAAACTATGGAATGAAGAGAAAACTGCATAGCGGAAGCACAGGTTGCCCACATCAAAATTGATGATTTTTAGAATCAACAATAAATCAATCTTATGATTAGAATAATATGAAAAAATTATAGACATTGACATTGGAAGTATGATCTTAAGAAAATAGTTACAAAAAACACATATAACGTAAAATGCAGGCTTCTACATTTTTTCAAGGTTTATAATGAACATAACAATAAATCACAGTGATAAAACTGAACAGAATCATTATTTTCTATTGAGGGTTTGAAGTTCATGTTCTATAAACTCATTTTTGTCGTGAAACAAATGAAAAGAATTTGTAACATAACCAAAGTTATATTCATAACAGTCTACATTAAATCGTCAAATGAGTCAATTTAAATAAAAATTGAAATAAGTTAAAATTTTTAAAAAATCCGAATAAAAAACTAAGTTATATATTAAGTTAATTAAAATTAATTTTATTAAGTGAGATTAAAATTAATTTTATTAAGTGAAATTAAAATTAATAAAATTAAAATTGAGCCAAAACATTTTTCCGAACGTTTTACCAAAGATAAATTACTGCCGTCATCTTATATATGGATCCGCTAATCTCGCAAAAAAACGGGTACTTTTCAGTTAGCCGGGTGTAAAAGATAAATCGCCAAATATTGGTAAATAAAACACGTTTTTATTTCTTTAATTTACATTTAAAGTTTATGAAAACAAAATAAATTTTACCTCTTGACGCCTATTGCTACTTATGTGGCACATTTAGTTATTTACAATTATAATTAGTATCATTTCTAAAAAGAAAAAAAAATAAATAATTCACTACCGTGTCACTACTTATGGATTGGCTACACTGATAACAATAATTGCGGAATATGAAAATAACAGGTAGTAATTTTTCCGTTTCAGTTTTGTTATTTGAACAACACTGACAGCGATTACACTGCTTACTAATTTAACACTGATTATTATTCGAACAAATTATTATTTTTTTATCAAAATAATATTATATATCTATAAAATATAGTTAGCATTAATAATTATTACCAATAATATTAGTGAATAATTTATGGCTAAAATGCAGGAAATTATTTCACTTTAAATTACCATTAACGCTTAGCGACCATAAATGTTGATGTTTTTTTTTCCCTTTGTGTGTGTGTGCGTTTTTATTGCTTTCCCCATACTTAAAAAAAATCTTATTGTTATAAAATGAATAAATTATTATAAAACAAAAAAAAATTAAATAATTTTTTTCTTACTATAAAAATTATTTTTGAAGAGGTTAAATGAAATGAACTACTCATTTTTATGAAGAATAGTTGTTTCCTTTTCAAAATTGTTATACTGCTATTTTATTGCACCGTCGTCCAAAATATTCACCGTGTTTATAATAGAAAACCGTAAATAAACCTTACAGTAATAAATGTTTTTTTACATTTCAGATTATATATGGGGTTTGAACTTCGGTAATATTTTACTCTTGACTTCAACACGGCATTTACGGATCGGTTTATATATGCGGAAACATAGGGTTTATATTTTACTGGAAGCGGACAAAGCCGGTTTATATCAGTAATTATTTTCTACTTAATAGATAACTTTTGTTCTCATTGCATCAATTTCAATTATACACTAACTTAAAAACATAAAGCACGTTCTATGCCGATGTTGTTTTCAACATACATGCACACACATGTTTTTTGTTTGATCAATAACTACCAATCTTAAACTAGACTGCCTTCCCATTTCCTTAGCCTGGATGATTCTGCTGCAACCGAAATTATTTCCTAATTACTTTGCTACAATTTTAAATTCGCTTTTAGCGGTCGGATGACTCTGAAAATAAACAACCAATCGGAAACGTGCACGTGAAATTTCATTCCCCATTTTATACCCGTTATTATCCAACCAGCACAGGCATAATTACATCGGAATAATCAATAAAGCGGGAATCGTCCCCCCGTTTCTTGGAGCAGACTTTTGCCTGCATTATCATTAAGTCGAAAAGATAATGTAGGCAAATCCGACGATTCCAGCCAACATTACTCGCAACAGAAAATTGTACTCGAAGACACGAGAGTTAACAAAATAAACAGTGCACAGTAATGAAGGAGGACGGGAAATGTCGATTAAGATATTAATTGTTTTGTCATCGGACGGTGAAATTCTGTTGCAGACTTTGGTTTTGAATTGCTTGTGCGACTTGCTTGAGCGAGCTAATTCAATTAGGCTTAGCAGCGTGAGATATAAGTGGATTGCTTTTTAGTTTCTGATGGCAATTCCATACGATTTAATCGGATGAATTGCTTTATGTCTTTAGGTGTTATATAAAAATTAAGTAGATTGAAATAAATGCATAGATTAGATGAATTTCTTATAAGGATAAAAAAACAAAACAAAACAGAGATCATAATTAAGTTTTAATTGTAATTAATAATTTATTTTTAGTTTCTAATGGAAATTTTGCTTTTTAATTCCGTACAATTTAATCGGATGAATTGGTTTATGTCTTTAGATATTATATAACCCATTAAGTAGATCCAAATAGGTGCATAGATTAAACGAATTTCTTGTTAAGATAAAGAACAGCAGGAATTATAATTAAGTTTAATTATAATTAAAAATTAATAACTTATTTTAATTTCTGATGACAATTTTACTTTTTAATTCTATGCAGTTTAATCAGACAAACAAATTGTTCAAACTTTTGTGATTTATGAATATAAGTTGTTTTATTTTCGAAATTTTTTTTTATTGCTGATTTATTGCGTGATCGTCCAAAATGTGCATTGGAAATAATAATAGAAAACCATAAATAATGAAAATTTCAGAATTATTTTTTTTTTATATTTCGGCTTATATACGGGTTTTGAACTTCGGTGAAACTTTTAAAGAAAAAACTTATTCTACACTTAAGCACTATATTTACGAATCGGTTCACATATGCGGAAACATACTGTTTATGTTTTACTGAAACTGGACAAAGCCGGATTATATCAGCAATTATTTTCTAGTTAATAGATAACTTTTTATTATCATTGTGTCAATTTCAATTATACACTAACTTTTAAAAACACAAAACACAAAACACGTTCTATGCCCGTGTAATTTTCAACATACATGAACACACATATTTTTTGTTATATCAATAAATACTAATTTTAAACTAGACTGACTCCCCATTTCCATTAGACCGGATGATTCAGAAACCGAAATGATTTTCTAATTACTTTGTTTTAATTTTAAATTCACTTTTAGCGGTTGGATGACTCTGAAAATAAACAACCAATCGGAAACATGCACGTGTAATTTCATTCCCCATTTTGTTCCGTTATTATCCAACAAGCACAGACATAATTACATCGGAATAATCAATAAAGCGAGAATCGTTCCCCTGTTTCTTCGAGAAGACTTTTGCCTGCATTATCATTAAGTCGGAAAGATAATGCAGGCAAATCCGACGATTCCAGCCAACATTACTCGGAACAGAAAATTGTACTCGAAGACATAGGAGTTAACAAAATAAACAGTGCACAATAATGAAGGAGGACGGGAATGTCGATTAAGATATTAATTGTTTTGTCATCGGACGGTGAAATTTTGTTGCAGACTTTGATTTTGGATTGCTAGTGTGACTTGCTTAAGCGAGCTAATTCAATTAGGCTTAGGAGCGTGAGATATAAGTGCATTGATTTTAGTTTCTGATGGCAATTTTCCTTCTTAGTTCCATACAGTTTAATCGGATAAATTGCTTTATGACTTCAGGTGTTATATAAAGCATTAAATAGGTGCATAAATTATCTTAACAAGAAATTCGTCTAAATAAAAGCAGGGATTATAATCAATTTTTAATTACAATTAATAATTAATAGTTTATTTTTAGTTTTTCTGAAGACAATTTTGCGTTCTAATTTTCCATACAACTTAATCGAATGAATTGCTTTATGACTTTCGGTGTTATATAAAGAATTAAGTGAATTAGACGAATTTCTTGTTAAGATAAAGAACAGCATGGATTATAATTAAATTTTAATTACAATAAATTATTTTTAATGACAATGATGATTGATTTTTAATTCTATACAGTGTAATCGGATGAATTGGCTTATGTATTTAGGTGTTATTTAAAGCATTAAGTAGATTGAAATAGTTGCTTAGATTTCGAAGAATCTCTTGTTAAGATAAAGAAAAGCGAGGATTATATTTATAATTAATAATATATTAGTTTCTGATGGCACATTTGCTTTTGAATTTCATACAATTTAATCGATGGATTATAGAATTAAATGGATTATTGAATTGATTATTGATAAGAAATATTGGTTTATGACACTATGTGTTATGTAAAGAATTATTAGATTAGACGAATTTCTTGTTAGATAAAGGACAGCATGGTTTATATTAAGATATTAATTGTTTTGTCATCGGACGGTGAAATTTTGTTGCAGACTTTGATTTTGCATTGCTAGTGTGATTTGCGTGAGAGAGCTAATTCAATTAGGCTTAGCAGCGCGAGATATAACTGCATTGCTTTTAGTGTTTGAGGGCAATTTTAATTCCATACAATTTAATTGGATCAATTGCTTTATGAGTTTCGGTGTTATATAAAATATTAAGTAGATTGAAATAAGTGCATAAATTAGATCAGGGGTCTCCAAACTACGGCCCGCGGGCCAAATCCGGCCCGCCAGTGTCATCAATCCGGCCCGCCAGTGTCATCAATCCGGCCCGCGGCAGTGATTAACTTATTGTTGCTGTAGTAAGTTGGATAAAAAACACAGAATGATAATAACTTGGTTTTATTGACTTACTAGCTAAAGCTTAATGACAAGCACAATACGCAGAAAATTTAACTTAAGCATAACAACTAACAAAGAATTGAAATGAATCCCACTAACATTATAAACTAGTGAACATCCCACTGTTACCCTCGGTAGTTATGTTGGGGTAAAGAGCATGGCATATGTATGTGTATCGATGTTTGGAATGTAGATATCCTAAATCAAACATGATTTTTATCCTGAAAATCCCTCAGAAATGGAAAAGCTAAATTAACGCGAATGAAACCGCGGGGTATCCACTTGTAAAAAAATACTAATGTTATTTATGTAATTTGTGATTTTTCTCTGACAATAGTTTGTAGTTAATTGTACCAATTATTAAAAGAGATTTAAAATGGCAGAAAAATTAAAACTGTTTTGGCCCTTGGTACTTACTGGAGTACACAGTATGGCCCTAAGGCTAGAAAGTTTGGAGACCCCTGGATTAGATGAATTTCTTGTTGAGATGAAGAAAATCATGGTTTATAATTGTAAAAATTTCTTATATGAATGAGCAGAACAAATATTTTTCTGATATATATAGTATATATATATATATATAAACAAACATAGATATACAAAAAACACACACACAAATTAAGAAATAAACTACATACACAGCATATTAAGAAATAAAAAATAAGGTTTTTAAATAGCAATTACATTTTTACAAACAGCATACTTTTGAAAGTTTTCTATTCTGAGCCATTTCAATGATCCATGGCACCACCGAGACTCAAATCCAAAAACTATGGCACAGTTCACCAGAGTGCTAGTCAATCGACCATTAAGCCTCTCAGAAACCCTTTTCAATAGAAAATATTACAAAAAAGTTTATTTAAGCCAGATAGTACCTTACAAATATAGATCCTAGTAACCCATACAATAGATACGGCCATGCATACCCTTTTTTCTTCAATTACTATAAGTTCTTTACATTCTGCTTCAAACTAAATTCATCACAACACCTTAATTGCGCTTTCCAAAATACTACGATACACAAAATCATTAATGCGAAAGCGGCCTACATTTTACAACGTCTTGATATCGATTTTGTTTTACAAATAAGGATCTCGAATCCAACACGAACCCGAATCTCTAATTACCCCAGAGCAATAAATAAAATTCGGGGTAATTGGCTATCGAGATATGGAGCTATCCGAAATCAATCACTTCTGCAGTGAGTCATCGCCTCCACATTAATTACTCCATGAATAAACTTTATTACCGGATTCAGAGAGTTCCGATGAGTGTAATTAGGGTTCAATTACACCGGGGATGGAATGGTGTATGGAAGCAGATGTCATAACTTGAGGAAGTTTTCATCAATTATATATGCTTCATCCCCCGCTTTTTCGGTTATGGCATTGTGTGTCCGCCCGAATGTGTTTTATTAATTATGCATGCATGGAGTATATTCTGGGTGGTAATTTTGTTGAGATAAGGAAAAAATAACATACGTAGATAAAAATGAATAATACATTTTAGCGAAATCACATTGCGGAACATCAATCAATAGCGATTAATAAATAAATAGGGTATTTGCATTCATATTTCTTTTCCAAATACAGATGGGATTCAGTGGTAAGGTTTGAATCCCTTATTTGGATTTGTTGCAATCATGATTTAAACAGTGTGAAAACCATGGATGTTTGTAGAATTTCGGAATCCACTTTAAACTATAGGTCCTAGTCAAATTTGACTGTTGGGCTTAGGGCAACCATATCCTGTACAAAGAAACAATTTCTTGTCTAGACATCTGACAGTCAGCAGACGGCCTTGACACAGCATGGGCTCCAGGTAGTGCCAGGGACATAGTTAGTATGATAATATAAAGTACAAAAGACAATGGCTTAGCCATCATTCAAGAAAAAATGGTACGAAATGGTCAGCATCCAAAATATAATACGTGTTATAATATTTGTATTGTGGGCTAAGAAGACGATTGTTCATTATAAACTGTTAAAGAGAAAAAAATAATCGTCTGAAGTTTACTGTAATTAGCTGATTTTGAAAGTATTTTTACAGGAAAAATGTTATTCGTTTTAAATAGAAAATGAGTGATCCTGCCACCTGAAAATGCAAGAATAGTTAAGAGATTAAAAGTTAATTTAATGGATTCTCTATAAAGATGTTAAATGCAAAAGATAGTGACTTAACCAACATTTAAGGTTCATCTAACAATATTGAAGTTGTCTTCAACCAAAGAAGATACGAGAAACATTCTTCCTTTTGAGCTGCTAGGTATAAAAGACAGTGCCTTGCTAACATTAAAGACCCATCTAACAATATAGAAGTTGTCTTCTACCAAAGAAGATCATAACGCGTTGGTGATCGGAGAAATATTGTTCCTTATGAGGTGCTAGGAGTAAATGAAGCGACCTAAGTGAGATGGAAGGCACATCTAACAATCTCGAAGTTATCTTCAACCAAAGAAGATACGAGTGCATTATCTGATAGCAGGAACATTGTTCATTATGAGCTGCTAGGTGTAAAAGACAGTGACTTAACCAACATTCAAGATGTATCTTACAATATCGAAGATGTCTTCAATCAAAGAAGATACTTTAAGTGCATTATGGGATAGTAGAAACATGGTTTATCATGAGCTGCTAGGACTTAACCGCTTATCATGACTGCAGTGACTTAACCGACATGCAAGGCCCATCTAACAATGTCGAAATTGTCTTTAAGCAAAGAAAATACGAGTGCGTTGTATGATAGGAGAAACATTGTTGATTATGAGCTGCTAAGTGTAAATGGCTGACTTAATCATCATTCAAGACTCATCTAACAATATCGTTGTCTTCAACCAATGAATATACGGGTTCATTGTTTGATAGGAGAAACATTTTTCGTTATGAGCTGTAAAAGACAGTGACATTAAGTGACTTATAGGTGTAAAAGACAGTGACATTAAGTGACTTATAGGTGTAAAAGACATTGACTTAACAGACGTTCAAGACCCATCTAACAATCTCGAAGTTGTCTTAAATCAAAGATTTGTATAATTTGTCACTCTACGATCCTTTTATGCACACTTTAGTCTCATTATACCGGCACCTGCATTTTAACATTGATTTCGTGCCGCTCACAAACATCCATGCTACAGCCAGGATTAGAACCTGAAGCCTGTGATACCAAAGGCCAGAGCGCTAGACAGTTGGCCATCAGGCCGCTTCAACCAAAGAAGATACGAGTGCATTGTGTGATAGGAGAAACATTGTTCATCATGAGTTGCTAGGTATATAATACAGTGACTTCACCAACATTCAAGATCCATTTAACAATCTCGGAGTTGTCTTCAACCTATGAAAATACCGAGTGTATTATTTGATAGCAGCTCACAATGAACAATGTTTCTCCTAAGTGATAATCAATGAAACACAGCTGAAGTTTACAATCAATAACCAAACCCGTGGAAAGTGTCTTGAGTAATTTTACTTGAATTTGAAAATTTTCGTTATAACCTCATATAACGCTCGGATGAACATTTGTTAGAATTAATGAAGGCTTAACAATAAATTGATGTTGCAAATTTAATTACATGTAAAACGTCATTCATCTTTAAGAAATTCAACCGAAACATAATTTTGTAGCAAATTCAAATATTTAAAGTCACGCAGACAAAATAACTTCTAGAAGATGTATATATATTTAATTATCTTGATTTATTGAATCTGTTGGCATTTGATAAACTACTGCAACGCATCTATTTCACGTTATCAGAGTCTGTGAGACTTTATAGCGTATTTGCATCACTTATATCACTTTTATAGCCCATTTAGTTAGATATGGCAATTACGGTTAATGGTTTCATTGCTATGGAAGATGTTTTATTTTAAATCGTATAGATTTCTATAAAAGTTTAATTAAGTTTATATAAATCTTTTCTTTTTCTTGATTTAAGTATTATTTTAAAAATTATTTGATATATATATCGTTTGATAAAAATTTTAAAAATTGTTTCTTATAATGTTTTTAAAACAATAAAATTACGTAAGGAATAATAGATTATTACATGTGTTCTCTCTGATTATTGCAGACGTATAACATTTTTAATGAATATGTTTGTTATTAAATACTATTCAATCTTGACATTTAACATTAATTTCTCATTTAAAACAAGTAACATAATTTTTTTTTTTAAAGTCAATTCCTACTTTTTATTTTCACTCTATTGCAGAAAGTCCTTTATAAATAATTTTCATTCATTTTTTTGAGTTTATCTGGCGCCATCTATTGGTAAATATATGCAACTTAAATCTAAAAAAAACAAAAATTAATTAAATTGAATTTAATTACTGAATTAATATTTGAAAAACTTGGATTAACGTCCAGTGTCATCCACTACAAGTTCAAAAAAATGTATTTGAACTTGAGTGGATGAATAAAAAGTATCTTATGAACGGTTCAAAATTTGAACAAGATATATATAGGGAGAGTGTAAGCTAATAGAAGGAATTGAAAATAACTTAATAAGGATTATATTAAAATTTGTAATTCTAAAATATTCGGTATACTTTCTTGAAATACATTAATTTTAAATTCCTAAATGCATTAATGGGACCTGATGTCTGAATGATGAGCGCTCTGGCGCTCGCTGCTACAGGTTTGTGATTCGGGTGTCAGTGATGCCAATGATGTTTATAGTGGTTCGAAATCCACTTTAAACCGTAGTTCCCGATTTAATATGACTTTTTGAAGTAGGGCTGGCAACTTAATGCCAAAAAATGAAAATATCACCTGCCTCATAATCTGCTAGTAGGCAGACGGCCTTGGCTCACCATGTCGTTGTTGCGCCAATGAAGAAGAAGAAACACATTCATTGTTGAATTTAATTTTTATAGAACTAAATTTACGAATTATTTTTGCGTGTTTTAAAATCTGGTTTTTTCGTTATAGATCAAAATGTTCGAATTTCCGATGTGATAGCATGTGTAATGTCTGAGATACGAATCCACTGTAGTTCTTTGTGACTAATCCTCAATGTCCTGCAGTGCGGGACAGACATTCCATGAGTGATCTACTCATAGATGGAGGGAAAGGGGGCAGCGTCTGCTGCGAAGGAGCACCCGTAGGTAGAAATCTGACTTTTGCTCCGTGACGCTCTTACAATCATATGAGACCCGGCTGTAATTCTGGTTGCAATCACTGTTTTCCTTGACGCGGAGATTCAATGGCGATATAGACAACCATGGGCGACAACTATGAGCATCTCGCATCGAGAGTTAAGGCTATCTAGTGAGAGTTTTTCGATTTGTTTTACATATAATACGCAAATCAGAAGCAATTTCCTTTAAAATTAGCCTTGGAAGACCATTCATACACTTAATTATCAATTAATGGGTTGTTCGCGACAGACATAAAGGGTACACAAAGCCAACTGTCGCAATAAGCTAAAAAATAACAAACTAACTAAAAATTTTCTAAAATGCTTTTTTTAAATAGTTTAACTTATTTAATCAACGTAATTAAATAATGCATGAACATTGCCATTTTAAAATAATAAGAAGTTATTGTATATTTGAAGGGTTTTTTAAAAATATCTATAGCTTTTTTAGCTACATTACAGGGTTCGAGTCCCGGCGATGCCGTGTATATTTATAGTGGTTCGGAATCCTTTTTAAGTCGTAAGTACCGGTCTAGTAGTATCGTAGAACGTTGCGGGGTTAGTGGCAGTGTTACTCGCGTTCGTAGATTATCTTCAAGTTACACGTGCCCCCTGGTTTCTTTTAAATGAGCAACGTCGGGGCAGCAATTGCTTATGGCATAAAAATAACTGTCTAAGTATGTAGCAGTTACATTAAAAAAAATTCCACCGGAAAATAGAACGCTAGTTCAATCGAAAGGTTGATATACTGCTGATTGAGGTTTCCGATTCGGTGGCACTGCGCAAAGTGACATTTTGGTACAAAGCGGAAATTCACTTTAAGTGTTAAACACATAATATTTTCGAATATAAAAGTCCTTGTAAAATATTAAATTAAATTTCCCAAAATTTCCTATTTCACTCGGGGACGAAAATTAGAAAACTGTTTTTCTCTTTAAAGTCGAGTCTTATAATCTAATTGAAACTTATACAAAATTGATTTATTTTCCCGTCATATTTAAATTTGGGCAATAAAAGCACCTTCTTCAATTACATCCAATCTGTATTTTATATCAAAATACAAACAACAAAATATTAAAAGTTCTAAACTAACAACAGTAGCAATGTTTGATCCTATAGGATATGATGTTAGGAGATCAAGTACATAAAATGTTAAGATATTTATATGATTTACACGAATTACCCGTCAAAGATATAAAACTCTTTATAAAGTTCCTCGATTGTTACGGCAATTTAAACTCGATAAAAGCCCGCCATTCTTTGCCATTTTCTTGGCTCCTCTGATACATAAACATTCTCTTTATCTCCCAAAATAGATTTACCCCATAAAAAACTATTGTAATTTTGTTCTAACAATGTGCTCTGCTCGGGGGAATTTCTGTTATTCCGTGGGAAAAATAAAAACAGTGGCTTCTTCGATTTTTGAAAAAAAAAAGAACGTTTTTGGAAACGAGTCCACCAAATGGCGCATTTAATGCAAACAGTTTATCCGTTTTTCCGTCTCTGGCCTTTTATTGCATTCCTTACAAAAGTTTTTATTGACTTTGCAGCCGTCGACTTTGGAATGCAGCGCGTTGTCGGAAGAATTAGGACAGAACTGGAACTGTTCCTAAATCTGCTATAAAAATGAATGCTGTCTTCGTTTCTGTTCGTTTGATGGAAGACATCACGAGAGTAACGTATTCCTTCGAGTAAATATAATAGAATTGAATAGAATAGAATAGATCATCCGTATTGATAGAGGATTGAAATTAAATCTAAAGGAAGGTAACGTGTTTGTTAATCGACAATTGGGAAATGTGTCTCGATTTCGAATTTAACATATTTTTCTTAGTAAATAAATATTTTTTTATCTGATAATAATAAAAAAGGTATTAGTGATGTATTTTTGGAAAATTATGTCATTAATAGCATCAATATTTGTTAGTGATTCCATTTCAAATTTATTAATCTGCTTCTTTTAAGAATAAAATATAAATCGAAGTTAAAACTGTCTATAAAATTTTGGAGAAATGTTAAAATTCCCTCAAACAGATTTTTATGCGTTTCTTTTTTATGCGTTATTTTTATGTGGTATATAAAAAAATCCAATGAAAATTAATTAAAAATGCTGTTGTTAATTATGGCTTTATTGGAACTATATCCATACAAATTTATTCACTTATCGTAGAAACAAAAAGGACATAACAAATCCAAGGAAAAGTCCAGACATTCTTAAAAGGCCTTAGAACTAGTTAAAAACAATTTAAATCTTCTAAGGATAAACTTTTGAAAAGCTAGAAGTACCATAATACAAGTCCGTTTGAGCAGGTCATGTTTTCTCTGGCCATCCAGTAAAGAGTACACTAAGCACCATTATGATGTAAGTTAGGAATCCAGTCGCGAGCAAACAAGAAAATAGGCTTTCTTCATTTTCTCTGTCTTACATAAAACAGATATATCACGATTCACAATACACATTTCGCCAGATGTTTGATCAGGTAGTCGTGTCCAGTTATTAATTTAAAATTGATAACAGCCTCTTTGCGAGATTTTAACATTAACTTTTTTCCAGTCACCCCCGGTCGTCTCCCAGACTTTTAATTTGGTGTTAGATAATATTTCCCTAACATAAATTGAGTTAATTTTGTCCCATATAATCCGCCTAAACGAGTCAAGAGGGATAGGGCACTGCCCAGGAAATTCTGTTTCTATTTTTGCCATTGAAGATCTGCCATTTTGTTTCTGCCAATTAGATGTGATAGAATCCACTTTAATGTGATGTATTTACAATAATTGAAAAATAGCCTGATTAAATTAAAAATTTAATTTGAAAAGAAAGCAACGGGTGGCTGTGAAAATAGCATCCAAATCAAAAAGAATATGTAACAGATGGTGCATCTGATATTATATCATCACATTATTTTGAATTTTATCAGATACCAGGTAGCATCTGTTGATATTTTGAACCGATTCTAAACAAAAATATCCACGTACTTGACTGCAATGAATAGTTCTAAATACATATTTTTGAATTAATGTAAACAAATAAAAGATTTTAAAATGTAAATAAAATTTGTGTAAAAATGTAATATATTTTTGTTTTTTAACTTGAATTTTTAAATGTTTGGGGAAAAAATTCTAGCTAAGTCGTGAGGTTTTGATTTACATATTTAATATGTGGAATTTTTTTTGTGGGGTTCCTACTTACTGCATAAAATATTTTTTTAAATGTGTTACAAACAATATACTTCATAAGTAGCTATAAAATATACTGCGTATAACGAATTAAAAAAAAATATTTTATATGTTTAATAAGGACCTCATAAAAATGTCTCCCATAGAAAATATTAGGGTATTTTTTATGTAATTTCTTTTATTCGGTTTCTATTCTCAGCCCAAAAACAGATTTGTGTATACTGCGTTTATAAATATACGCTAAAAATTAAGCACAATTTCAAATTCACTGTCCTAGTTTGTATAATTATTGAAAATTAAAGGGTAAAATCAAAGATTCTAATAAATGACCAGATGTTTCTTTTAGGTATTGTGTACACTCAAATCTGGGAACAGTTAACAATTCAGGATGCTCCAAAATAGGTATTTTTGTTCTTTAAGCACAAAGAAACAACAAGGACAAGGGACTAAAAATGGATAAAATTTACATCATTCGTCACTTCTGGTTGATTACCTCGTCAAACGGTCTAAAGAAACTATCGATCGCTAATAATACATTAATAACCACTGGTCAGTGAGATTAAAGACTGCGGCAGTTAATATCACGGCTACCTTTCTCTGAAACCCTCAGTTTAATAATAGAGTTTTGTAATATTTAAATGAATTGAAGTAGATAACCTCTAATATTAAAATAAATTATTTTTACATAAAAGCAGAAATTGATTCTATTTTTAAATATATCAACAGTTGGTGCGATAGGTAAATAACATATATAGCGTTAAATGGGACGCACTATTTAGGGCCTATTATAATTCATCCACGTCATAAATTTGGAACAGTTAAATCTGGGGTTAGAACCATCCTCCCACCTTATTATGCATGACAGAAGGATTTTACGGTATCCGAATTGAATATTTGAAATCATGTAAATAAGTTATGTTATTTACAGGAAGATAATTTTATATACAGGGATTTAATATGAAACGGAATCAGTAGGAAGTACGACCAGCGCTCGCACTGCTGCAAGTAGCAATCCTATAAAGTAAGATTCAATTATCATGCAGTGTCATATGAGATGGAAGCCCATACTCTCTCAACCATCCTCCACAGCTCGTCCTCCCACTGAGGCTGGGACTTGTAGCAGACAATCGCATCGCAGATATGCTCCATTGCTCAGAGATCAAGAGTAGTGGCAATTAGACATACTGCAAAGTTTGTCTGCAGATAAATGTTCTCTGCGATCTATAGTTGTACTTCTGAAAAATACCCTTTGACAGCCACTGAATGTAAGACAGCACAAATGACTACAATATCAGATCAATGTATACTCCTGCCATCAATGTGCCTCTGGTACATACCAGGTGGGACATAGCTTGTCTAATAGCACGTCAAATCAATTCGAGTGGAATAAAATTCATCAATAGTGGCCGGGGAAACGAAGACTTACGAAGGGTGTAGCATTTTTTAAAACTATTTTCACATTTATAAAACTATTTTCACATTTATAAAACT
>BPLQ01005865.1:217790-231662 GCA_021605075.1 Caerostris darwini
TTGCTGCACTTCGCCGGGCGAAAGGAGGGCCGACACGATATTAAGAGGTACCCCATGACTTTTGTCACTTCAGTGTATATATATATGTGGCCTGAATGGCCTAATGCCTGGCTCTGGGTGACACAGATTTTGAGTTCAAGTTCCGGCGGTGTCATGGATGTTTGTAGCGGTTCGGAATCTCCTTTAAACCGTACGTCCCGGTCTAACATGATTGTAGAGAGTTGCGGGAATATTTTTATTCCATGTGCGTAGCTGATCTACAAGATACACGCTTCTAAGGGGTAGAGCTAAGTGAGTAACGTCGTTGCAGCGCTTGCCTTAAGGCATCCAAGACAGCTGTTTAAGTGTCTGCCAGCTTCATTAGAAAGAAAAAATTTTCCTTGGAAATCTAACATGTTATTCATTATAAATTCCTACTTTTTGCAAGTTTAATATCCCAATTCCACAAGTGTCATTTGAGAACCAATTTATAATTAATTTCAATCCAGTACTTGACTTAATTGAGTGAACTTTCTTCCAAAAGAATACATTGTTTTCGAATCTTTTTCTTCCGAAAAACACACACCGCATTCTTATCAAGAGCCGAGAAACAATTTCAAAAGTAATTGAACGACCCGAATACCGGGCCTTATTTTCTTATCACACATTTATTGAATCTTTAAAAAAAAATACGAAGAAAAAATGAAATGTTGTCATGGTCATTCCGTTAATAAACGGACAACGCCACTTTTTATTCTGCTATCATGAGAGGTATTCAATATTTTAGTTGGTTGTTTAGATAGGGAGCTAATAATGCGGAAGTGTGATGTTTTCAGTGTTGTTTATAATATTGTTCTTGACTATAAGAAGCAATAAATTGGGATTAAAGTGAATGTTTTTATTGTAACTATATTAAATCTCTTCAAACATTCGTTTAGTTAAGTTAGATAGGGTGCTAATAATGCGGAAGTGAGATATTTCTATGTTGTTTTTTATATTTCTATGTTTATTTGCCATTTATCTACTAATATTAAGTAAAATAAGAGAGTTGCATATCATTTTATTGCTTGCTCTCTTTCTAGTGGTATATTGTTTTCGCAAATAGTTGTCGAAATTTTCGAGAAAAGCTTAAACAAATAGAAACATGGAATCCCACATAATGTGGATAATTTTACTGTATGAATATAAAGTTGGATATTCTGCTACTCAAGCATCACGAAACATTCATGCTGAATTTGTAAGTATGCACAGTACCACATTTTAATGTATCCACGATGAGACGATGGCTAGAGGAATTTAGATCAGGAGATATGAACTTAGAAAATGAACCTCGTCGAAAATTCAAGTTTCATTTTTAACGATTTTCTGAAATCGAAAGTTAAAAGTAACCCTAAAACAACTGTTATAAAACTTGCTCTTTATCTTTGTAAATAAGCATAGCAACAGTTTCGAGACATCTGGCAGTGCTTGGAAAGGTGAAAAAACTTGCCAAATGGGTTCCACACGAGCTGACAGATGTGCAAATCGCCATTCTTACCCTATCTTTGAATATTCGGGGAAAAAAGGAATTGTCCTTTTTTGGATCAAGTCATTCTTTGTGATAAAAAATTCATATTGTTTGATAACCATAGAACTCAGTAAAATGGCTGGATGCAGATGATAAAGCCTAAACCCGCACCCATACCAAGCTGCATCCAAAGAAGTCAATGTGGACGTTTTGGTGGAATCAAATGAGAATTACCCATTGCAGTTTCCTGTGAATTAGTCAAACAATTAATGGATATTAAAAAAATTGATGTTGTGCATCAGAAATTGTTGTCAACCAGTGTTGGTGAATCAAAAAGGCGTCTCCATGTTAACATATGACCTCATGTTTCAAAAGTCGCCCTTCAAAAACTAGGAGTTCAAATTTGATGTTCTGTCTTGTTCTTGGGTGTTCGTATTCACCACTGTTGCCATCTACTGACTGCAATTTCTTTTATCATTTGGAATGATGTTTTAATGAATAACCTTTTTGTAAATCATGAAACTGACAAAGCAGCCTTTATTGAATTTATTGACAATCAAAGGTGTTCATTATAACTGGCATAAAAAAGGCTTTATAATCGAGAGCAGAAATGAGCATTCAAGAATGAGACATCTAACGCATTCACAGTGAGACGATGGTTTAAAAAGTTTAAATCGGGAGATATGAGCTTTGAAAATAAACCCAGTGGCAAATTCAAAAGTATCATTTGTAACGATTTTCTGAAAACAAAAGTTAAAGCTAAGCGAACAACTGTTAGACGACTGGATTTTTATCTTAGAATAAGCATAGCAACAATTGCTAGACGTCTGACAGTGCTTGGAAAGGTGGAAAAAAAATTTGACAAATGGGTTCCACACGATTTGACAGGTATGAAATTCTGCAATTTCTGCCTATCTTTGAATATTCGGGGGAAAAAAGAATTGTCCTTTTTTGGATCACGCCATTCTTCATGATAAAAAATGCATACTGTGCGATAACCATGGCACTCAGCAGAGTGGCTGGATTCAAATGATAAAGCCTAAGCACGCATCCATACCAAGCTGCATCCAACGAAGACAATGTTGACAAGATCAAATTGGTTAGTGGTGTGCGTTCTAAACACTGATTTTGGAAACACAATTTGATTCGATACGATGATAGTTTCCAAAGAGCGTGTGTAAGAGTCCACATCAACACTTAAGCTGCTGGAAAATTTCTCGGGTCTCCTATCGTACAACAGGCAAATGCAAAGTTAATCCTGCAATTCTTTAGAAAAAGGAATGAATTGTCCTCATAGCCTTGAGTTCGCCAGTTCGTAGGATACTAAATTAAAACATGAGCTCTACCAATGAGAGTACCCGAAAAGTGTATTTTTATATGGATTCAAAACTAATGAAGTAATATAAATAGGACAACAAAATTATAATTAAATAATATTAGAATAGTCACAGGGCATTATTCAACATAAAGGTTTTTTTTCTTAAATATAATTTGGTTCTTCTTGCCATTTTAAATTAAAGAAAGAAAGTCAATATTTTGAGGTATTTAAATTCATAATGTTACTTGTAACATAAGTAATGGTGAGTTTGCTGTTTTTAAGTATGGGCTTTCTGTCAAGAAAATATAGAGTCAATGAGAGTGTTTAGATCTCGAAATCATAAACGAAAACACAGCAATAGAATCACCAATAATTTGCTAACATAATTCATGTAAAAATGTTCACTGCACGAAAGCAAAAATGCAAAAATATAATATGTACAAGCAAAAAGTATAATGTGTACAACAAATCATGCAATAATCAGAAAAGGGATATCAATTTATGGATTACCACATAAACAATTTATGGATTACTACGTAAAACAATTTATTTTTCATAAACCTTTAACAATGTTATTGTTTTATCCTCAAAAAAAAAAAAAAAAAAAATAAAAAATAATTTACTACTTATAAATTGTAAATCCATCAAAACAGAACGATTTACAGAGCTCCTGTATTATTTACGCATATTCTGTGGATCGTTATACTTTATAACATATTATTCATTTTCACTGCATAACGATACAGACGTGATGCGCGATTTTTTCATATAATTCTTTCAGACAAAACGATAACTTATAGTTGCTATACTATCCACATTGTTTTACATTTATCATTGTTGTGTGCATTTGATCAATTTTTAAGAAGCGCGCAAAAACAATTTCGAATAATCCCCATGTCGTTTACCTCCATATCATGCCAAACATCAATTTTTATCTGCGTGCAATCACGCCACGGAAAAACGGAAGAGATTTTTATTCCATTTTTTTTTTATATTCTCAAGTTTGTTCGAAACAATCAATCTTGTTGAGGAAAAAGAATGTCTACCAGGAAAATAGAATTTATTTCTTACTGTTTTCTTCTTCATTCTCAGAATAAGTCTTTTTGCATAATTCACCAGTTGAGATTAAACTCGGAAGGAAATAAAAATAAAAATTGAAATTTTTTTTTTTTTTTTTAGTATGTAAAAGCAACATGAATTGTTCTTCTGCAACAGATGAATTATAGAGAAGGAGAACTGGAACATTAAGTTTATTTTGATGTAGACATGCTGTGTTGTTTGAGTTAAATCTGGAGATTGTAAAAAAGGGATTTTTTGAAGGGGAATTTCAATGAAGTGTTTCGGGAGAGATTTGATGTATTGTGAGAATTTATTTCAGGACAGTTGAAGAATACTTGTGCTTTACACAATGATAAATCAAAGTACGTTTATAAAATACACTCTAACACAACCTAATATATATATATACCACTCTCATACAACTTAATATAAATACCACTCTTATACAGCCTAATATATATATATACCACTCTCATACAACTTAATATAAATACCACTCTTATACAACATAATTTATATATATCACTGTTCTACCAGCTAATATACATACAATTCTTACACAACCTGATATAGATACCACTGCTCTACCACCTAATATATATACCATTCTTATACAACTTAATATATACAATAATAATATGCAACTTCCATATACAACCTAAACAATATATCTTTATAAATTATTAACTAACCAAGCAATCAACATTAATTTGCAATAAATTCTAGTATCAACATAGACTAAAAGCTTAATGTACACAACAAATGATGCAATATAGTGAAAATGGATATTCATTTATGGATTTATTTTTCATAAACTTTAACTATTGTTTTATTCACAAAAAATCAATCACTACTTGTAAATTGCAAATCTATCAAAACAGAACGATTTACATACTTTTTAACATATTATTCATTTTCACTGCATAACGATACAGACGTGATGTGTGATACTTCAATATAATTCTGTTAGACAAAACGATAACTTATAGTTGCTATACCGCACACAATGTTGTACATTTATCATTGTTGTGTGCATTTGATCAATTTTTAAGAAGCTCGCAAAAACAATTTCGAATAATCCCCATGTCGTTTACCTTTCTCCATGTCATGCCAAACATCAATTTTTATCTGCGTGCAATCACACCACGGAGAAACAGAAGAAATTTTTATTCCATTTTTTTTATATTCTCAAGTTTTTTCGAAACAATCAATCTTGTGAAAAAAAAAAAGAATGTCTACCAGAAAATAGAATTTATTTCGTACTGTTTTCTCAGAATAAGTCTTTTTGCATAATTTACCAGTTGAGATTAAACTCGGAAGTAAAATAAAAAATAAAATTAGAATTTTCTTTTTTTAGAATGTAAAAGAAACATGGATTGTTCTTCTGTAACAGATGAATTATAGAGTAGGGGGGTACTGGAACATTAGATTTATTTTGATGTAGACATGTTGTGTTGTTTGAGTTAAATCTGGAGATTGCAAGAAAGGGATTTTTGAAGGGGAATTTCAATGAAATGTTTCGGGAGAGATTTGATATATTGTGAGAATATCTTTTGAAATATAATTCAGAAAAAGTGAATAATAATTCTAGAAACTACCATAAGAGATTATTTAAACTTTTGGCTAATATTATTCCAATAATATAGTTATAAATATGCATAGTATTTTTGCGTTTATAAAACAAATAAAAATTCGTAAATTACCTTTTTATAAATCCCCAAAATTGCGGGAATCAGTTAATTTGACAAGCCTATAGATGGCATGGGTTAAAAGCTAAATTATCTTTTTATATATTCCAAAATATTTTGCGATTCATTTAAACAGACGAGCCTACAGAAGCTATAAGGCTAAATTAATGTTTTATACATTCCAAAAACATTTGTAACTCATTTAAATTGATGATCTACAGAATCCAAATGGCTGAATTATCCTTTTACATATTCCAAAAATTTTGCGACTAATTCATAGAAACTAGACTACAGAAGCCAAATGCGTAAAATTATCTTTTATATATTCAAAAAATGTTGCGACTCATTTAAATTGACGAACTTGTAGATACCAAATGGCTGAGTTATCTATTTATAAATCCGAAAAATAATTGACGAACCTACAGAAGCCAAATGATTAAAACTTCATGATAAAGGAAGTTTCATGATGAAAATTAACTTAATATTTAAAAATACCATTTAATGAATCTTGTCATTATGTTTGAATTAATGTTCATTTAATATCGAATAAAACGTTTTGCATAAATATTGTATAAAATTTGTATAAATATTGTATAGCCAAATATTTATACAAATGTTATATATATTTTATCATACAGATTCATTTAGGATTTGAAAATTGTTCATTTGTTTTACTTGATTGTTTTGTAATTCACTTATTTAAAATATATTAAATTTTATTTTATTTGAAAGTTATATGCATTAAAATTCAAAATGTTGTATTTTTAATGTAACTCTTAAATTTCAAATATTAGCAGTTTATTATACTATCGTCTTTAATGTAAAATGAAAATGCGATTTAAATATTTTATATAACGTCCAAAATTAACATTCAGCATTTTTTTTCTTCAAAAAGAAACATTGTAAATCTTTAATAAAAACGAGAAAAAATTCTTAAAGTAGAAAGAAAAAAAAATGAAGATCTCAGAATCCCATGAATTACATTTCAGATGAGCAATTAAGGAATTAAATCTTTTTATGATAAGATTTTGCACCTGTGACCTAAGTATTAAAAAGATTTTGTCTTGGAAACCTTGAAGAGAAGAATAATTTCTATTTTTGCGATTTTAATTTTATTCATATTAACTTTTTTTTGTAGTAAAAATTTCCTTTTTTTATTTAATTATTTCATAAAAGTGGTGAAAAAAAACCTCATAATCTTTGGCACGTGTCTATTTCATTCGTTAAAATGCACAAATATTAATATATAAACTCATTTAAGAAGATGATTAGAATTATTAATTATGTAATGCGAGCTTACTCTATTAGACAGTATGTTTGGTATTAGTTCTGTTATATCTTATTTTTTATTTATTTATTATGTAATATTTTATTTTTTTATTTATGTATTATTATTTTATTATGTTTATTTATTATGTTATTATTTCTTTCTTTTTTTATTATTAGTTTTTATTTATTTATACCATAAACAACTCACTGACGGGTGATGAAGGGAGGACATTGATTTCCAAAAAGGCTTTTAAGAGCAAATGATCCGCATTTTTGTGTCGTTTTGCAGAAAATCATGACATTTTTCACGACTTTTTGATTACTTCGAATTTCTAAACGAGGCAGGTTGATTTTCGATGCGAGAAATATACACTTTATCATATTCACCATCGAGTCTTCTTACTTCTGAAAGCAGTGACTACAATGGACGTCATCGGTGGATTTGAACAAGCTTCCTACAGCTTAGCTGCACATGTTATCACTACTACTACTACACCACACCACACCACATCACTGGGCCTAGAGCTGAGTTGTCCCTATACTGTTTGGGAATGATGTGGGTGAGAAGTCTGATTGGGCTGCTTTACGTTATTACAGTCATATGAAACCAGGTCCTACTGTTTAAAGTGGATTCCAAACCACTACAAACATCCATGGCACCGCCGAAACTCGAACCCGCAATCTGTGGCATCGAGTGCCAGAGTGCTAGACACTCGGCCATTCAGGCACTATATTCTAATATTGGATAATGAATCGATTGAGAGCTTTGTTTAACACCCAGCAAAAGAATTAGAATCTAAAATACAGGGAATAGTCTAAGGGGCTTATCTGTTATAAAATATGGATAACATTGTGGCTTCATTAGTCAATTGTTAAATAGTGCAAGCGCTGCGCAACACATTAAAAACACTTTTGATTAATTTAATTTACCACAAATTTGTAAGGAGGATGTTTGGGTTTGGTTTGTCGCTCTACGGTTATTCTGTGCGCACTTTAGGCTAATTAGACCGGGACATACAGTTAAACTTGGATTCTGAACCACAACAAACACCCATGCCACGGCCAGGATTCGAACTTCAAGCCTGTAGTACTAATTGCCAGAGCATTAGACAATTGGTCATCAGACCGCTGTAAGTTAAGAGGGGCGATCCTCGCATCCGGACACTGCCCTCGGGTATATTCGCTTCGAATTGGTATGGGTATGGAAATACAAAATCGATTTGATAGAAATTTATGTTGGGAAACCTTCTCTACGTGATTTTTCATGTTGTAAAATGTTCTAAAAAACCCCTTTCTAAGTAAAACCCTTTTTCTTTTGTACTAGTAGAAGTGGTTTATCTATTATAAAATATGAATAACATTGCGGTTTCATTGGCCAAACATTAAGAACTATAAACGCTGTGCAATACATCAAAAAACACTTTCATGCAGGAAGTGTATAAGTGTATATAAATATATACATATATAACCTAAGTTAAAGAGATAGTATAATCGATTCTTCCTTTTTCAGCCATAACAAAACAATGGATCGAACTCTACAACTGATGGGCTATAAATTCACAATACTTGATAAAGATAATAATAATGGACCTCCAAGAATCCTATTTAAAGCCGTTATCTTAATAAGCTTCAAACATTTATAAAAAATATATGGGTCTCATAATTAAAGATGCATAAAAACATGACTGCCTCATTAAAAAATTATGGAGATGAATGCAAAATTGAGATAAAACATAAAAAAGGAAGCAGTTTATAATAGGGCATTGAAAATTGATTGTATCATATACTTTAAAAAATTGATTGGGTAATTATTAATAGAGGTTTAAAGTGTCTTCCACACATAAATATTTATTATTTCCTTACAAAAGTCTCGCATGAACAAAAATGAAAGATTAGCCATATTATAAACAAAACTTAATAGAAAAGGAAAGATATTTTTATTAAAATTTCAACCCGCTATGGCTTGTTGTTATTTTACTTTGTGAAGTAAAGTTGCAATTTTTTTTTTTATTATTTATATGAAAATCGCTTTAAAATTTCATATTTCCTTAAATAACATTTGGAATGCCCTCATTCTTTAGTAGATAAATAGGAGATGTATTAGTAGAATTTCAGTTTTGCTGTGTCTTAAGTTTAATATTGAATTACCAAGGGGCCTGAATGACCGAGTGGCTAGCGCTCTGGCGCTCGGTACCACAGGTTTCGGGTTCGAGTCCCGGCGGTGCCATGGATGTGTGTAGTGCTTCGGAATCCACTTTAAACTGTAGGTCCCGGTCTAATAAGATCGTAGAGCGTTGCGGGGGCATTGTTACTTCGCGTCCGTGGCTTATCTTCAAGTTACACGCGCTCTCTGGGTAATGCAAAGTGAGTACGTTTGTGAAGCGCTTGCCTTAAGGCATCCAAGACCAAGCTGTCTGTGTTTGCCAGCTGCATTTGAAAGAAAAAAAAATATCGAATTACCATAAGAAAACGTATTGAATTGTTTAGCTAATTGTACTCGATTTGAAATTTTAAAAAGCGGATTTTTTGAGTATAAGCATGAAAAATACGAATTATTTGATCATTAAATGACTCATACTGATATTTTACTTTTATAGTGGATTTGGAATTCCTTGGAGCCTTTTGAAATGATGTTGGCGAAAATAGGCAAATCCCGCAAATTACCTTTTTTTTTTCTCTCGCAAATTGAACCACTATATATTCTACCAAACGGGGCCTGAATGGCCTAGTGGCTAGCGCTCTGGCGCTCGGTACCACAGGTTTCGGGTTCGACTCCCGGCGGTGCCATGGATGTGTGTAGTGGTTCGGAATCCACTTTAAAACCGTAGGTCATGGTCTAATATGATCGTAGAGCGTTGCTGGGGCATTGTTACTCCGCGTCCGTGGTTTATCTTCAAGTTACACGCGCCCTCTGGGTAATGCAAAGTGAGTAACGTCTGTGCAGCGTTTGCCTTAAGGCATCTAAGATGTCCATGTCTGTTTGCCAGCTGCATTGGGGAAAAAAAAATATACGACCAAACGTACCTTGCTAGATTAATTCTCATAAAATTATAAAAAGATGTTAAAGAAATTTTGAAAAAAAATATAGGCCAAAAGACAAAGTGTACAAAAAATAAAATGATAGAATACAAACGATAGGCATCATGTTCTATATAATTTTGAGTAGAATAACTCAACGGTTATTTCTATGTCTGATTTTTTTTTTCAAAAACAAAGAAAGTTATCACTGGAAGACTAAATTAGAGTTTTTAAAACAATGCGACAGTTTGCTGAATTAAAAAAAATTTCATCAATTTTTCATTTTCCAGAAATCCTAATAATAGATAAAATGTCGTATTACAAAGAGCATATAGCTGAAATTGTAAACACAAACTCATATTTGTACATTCATATAAAAGTTGTAAGCAAGGTAAAAAATTGAAATATATATTACAAATATATCTATTTGTATACTTTTGTGAATATATATCTATCTTTTTTAATGTAGATATGAATGTTTTTTCAATATGTATGTATTTGAATATTGTTTCAATATGTATCTATGTAGATGTCAATGTGTCTATTTGAATATTTTTTAATGTGCATCTATGTGGATGTCTATGTGTTTATTTGCACATTTTTCCAGTATGTATATATATATATATATGTCTATGTGTCTATTCGAATATTTAAATATGCGGATACTTTTCGAATATGTCTATATGAACACTTTTTGAATATGCGACTAAATGGATGCTTTTTAAATAAGTCCATATTTGGGTAGGTTTTGAATATGTGTCTATTTGTATATTTTTGATAGTTTTTTTTAAACCAGTAAAGATTCGATGAATCGAAAGTTTTTATTATTTTTACAAATATTTTTTTTAAACTTTGGTTACTATTATTTATAATGATTTAAATTACCTTAAAACAGTTTGCCACCAAATAACATTAAATTACAATTACATAATTATAAACATATTTCTTCATATTTATACGATATAACGAATAGAAACATAATATATAACCATCAATAATTCATCTATAATCGCATATTCAAAATATTCCCTAATTAATTATTGCAAAAGGATTTACACACCAACCACTTCCAATTGTACTTTACAGTTCAGTCCTTTAGTTTAAATATTGTGATACATATATTCCTTATTAAACTTAGCGCTGGTTAAATATTAACCAAATAGCTAATAAGATTGTATAGCAGTTTCGAAAATTCTATTGATGATAATCATCACAAATGATTCGTTACATGTTGGGCAAACTATTGACTTATCAAAGTACATAAAAGACATCATTTAAGTTTAATGGTGTATTTGGTATAGTAACATTGCTTTAGGCGTTACTAAAATCATAAGAGTTCGCAACTTAAAAACATTTATTAGTCATTGAATTCAAATTTTAAGATATTCCTTTCGTGATTTGAATCTACATGTTGGACAAATATCACACATTTAAATGATTCTAGTTTCATTTCAGTAAACGTAGAATTATTTTCAACTAATATATTATCATATTATTTAAGATGTAAATATATTAGGGTTTATGTGAATGATACTCAATTTTCATTTAATAAACTTGTAAAAACTAGTATCTATTTACATATTTTTTGAATATGTGTCTATATGAATACTTTTTGAATAGATGGTTATGTGGACACATTTTGAATGTCTGTGTGGATACTTTTTAAATATATGTCTATATGGATACATCTTGAATATGTGTCTATGTAGATGCTTTTTGAATATATGTCTATATGGATAGATCTTGAATTTGTGTCTATATAGATACTTTTTAAATAAGTACCTATTTGGATATTTTTTTTAATTTGTGTCTAGTTTTATAATTTTTTGAAAAAAAATTTAAAATAGATAAAGATTCAATAGCTCAAAAGTTTTATTATTTTTTAGAAAAGTTAACTAAAATAATTCAAATAATTTTCTACAGTTCGTTTACTATAATTTATACTAGCTTTACTTACTTTAAATTGTTTGCGGCCAAATAACATTAGATTACAATTGCATAATTATAAATATACTTCTTCATATTTCTGAGAAGTAATGAATATAATTATATTATATAACAATCTCATATTTCTGAGATGTAATAAATAGAAACATATTATATAACAATCTGATATTTCTGAGATATAATGAATAGAAACATATTACATAACAATCTCTTATTTCTGAGATGTTATGAATAGAAACATATTATATAACAATCAATAATTCATATACAATCTCACATTTAAAATATTCCCTAACTAATTATTGCAAAATGAGATACCCACCAACTACTTCTAATTGTATTTTACGGTTAAATCCCTTAGTTTAAATATTGTGATACATATATTCCTTACTAAACTTAGCGCTGGTTAAATATTAACCAAATAGCTGATAAGATTGTATAACAGTTCCGATAGTCTATTCATGATAATCATCATAAATGATTCGTTACTTGTTGGGCAAACTATTGACTCATCAAAGTACATAAAAGACGTCATTTAAGTTTAATGGTGTATTTGGTGTGGTAACATTGCTTCAGGCAATACTAGAATCATAAGAGTTCGCAGCTTAGAAACATTTATTAGTCATTTAATTCAAAGCTTAAGATATTCGTTTCCAGATTTGAATTTACATGTTCGACAAATATCGCACATTTAAATGCTTCCAGTTTCGTTTATTTTACCAACATCAGTAAATATAGAATTATTTTCAGCTAATATATTATCATATCATTTAATATGTAAATATATTAGGGTTTATGTGAATGATACATAATTTTCGTTTAATAAATCTTGTAAAAACTCAAATAATCAGTCTAAAATTTAAAAACACATCTTAAAATTATTATTATTATTATTTTTTTTGAACTTCAAGCATTTTTAGAATAAATAAGAGAAAAAAATTAAGTTATATATGCAAAATATAAATTACTTTTACAATTATTGCAAATTGGGTGATTATAAGTTCTGACCTGGCTTAAAAGTTAGGCATGCCTATTAAGCATGATAATAGATATTACATGATTATTTTTAAGTACTACATCAACCCATGTCCAAACCTAATTTTCTTAAAATGTGTTTAGTGTTTCTGGTGATAAATAATCAAACGAGAAAATACACTTAATTTGAAATACTAGTGTACTTAAATATATATAAATTATAAATACACAATCTTTTTTAAATACATATAAGTTTTGCATCTCCCTTTTTACAAAAGTTATAAGTCTGCTGGCCGAGTGACTAGCGATCTGGAGATAAGAGCCACAGGGTTTGAGTCCCGGCTGTTTCATGGATGCCTGTAATAATCCAGAATTCATTTTAAACCGTAGGTTTCGGACTATAATGACTGTAGAGCGTTAGTCATAGGGTTAACAACCTTACCCCTTAAAAATAAAACATCTAATGTTTCAAAATTTGCTAGTAGGCAAACGACCTTGACTCACCTTGGAGTCTTTGTGCCAATGAAGAAGAACAGTAATCTTGAATATCTTCATTTTTAATTATCTAATATGTCATAGCTCTATAGTGAATATAATTAAAAAAAGACTAATATTCTATTTCATATATCTTTTTAAAAATATTTATCTCTATTTAACTATTATGTAATTAATTTTGATAATTTGATATAATTATGAAATATTGATTTTGATTAAAGTTTCATTTGTTTTCCATTTATGAAAGTTTATGTAATTAATAGTTATAAATTACAAGTTTTGATTAATTACATAGCTAGATATAGACAAATGTAGTTATTCGAAATGATTATAATAATTATAAATAATGACATTTAAATAATATGAAATTTAATTATTCTATCATGAGTCTTATTTCTTACAAAATTGTGGGCAAATATAAAATGCAGCATATTTCCATTTCCCATTTTTTAGCATATTTCGACAGAAGCATAGGCATACAATCTGTAGAGCATAAGGACGACATATCTTTTTTGGAATTTTTTAACATTTAACAAACAAGGATATATTTTAGACTACCTTTAATATTATGGCCCACATTTATTCACTATTATTACGGAGGAGACCTGCATACACCA
>BPLQ01005865.1:232062-247867 GCA_021605075.1 Caerostris darwini
TTGACTCATTTTATGTTGTTAAATTCCTACTTGATCTAAGCAAAATGGTAATTGAAAACAATAAGTACCATAGAGTGAAAAAAATGTCTATAATGATTGTATAGGGGGTGTCTATTTTTTTCTATATTTTGATTTAGTTACAAAATATTGTCTCACTTTGTGCTGATAAATTCGTACTTGTTATAAACAAAATGGCAGCTGAAAACAATAAATACAAATAAATACATATAAAATATAATAAGAATTTTTATTGATTATATATGTCTGTCTTTGTTTTCTATATTTTGCTTTTGTTAAGAAATATTGATTCATTTATGGTATTAAATTTCAACTTGATACAATAAAAATGATAATTTTTTTGTTCTAATGTAGCTGGTAAATACTTAGACAATTTTCTTTGATGCCTTAAAGCAAGCTTTGCACCGACGTTACTCACTTAGCACTACTCAGGAGGTGCGTGTACCTTAAATAATTTAAATAATACCTCCGCAACGTTTTATGATAATGCTAGACCGGGGACTAAAAACATCCATGGCACCACCGGGACTCGAACCCGAAACATGTGGTACCGAGCGCCAGAGCTCTAGCTACTCGGCCATTCAAGCCCTCATAAAAACGATAATTGAAAAAAATAAATAACAGAGTAAAAGAAATGCCTATAATGATTATGCAGGTCTAACTACAGTTTAAATGCTCTTGTGGAAAATTGTAAAACTTATAACACCAAATAACAAACATGTCTTTGTATATTTACAGTAAAAACATCGAAGTGATTGCTTTAAAACTAACTAGTTAGCTAGTAAAAGGAGTGACTCAAACCATAAAGTGCTGACATCTTTAAAAATTGGTCTCTGTTAAGTGCAACCATGTCGCCAAGGTCAAATATACCAAAAACGCCAAAATGATAGAAGTGCTTTCCTAAGCAGTTACCAAAGTGCGATATTTCAATTTTGTTATACATCATAACGTCAACCCTATTATTATTACATTTATTTTTTCAAACCAAAATTGTTACTCTTAAAATCTCCTTCCGATAAACAGTTTAAATTATAATAAGACAAAAAATTATAAATATGGCGAATGTGACAAGAATTTTAATCACGTATAGTTTAGAAGCACGCCTCAAAATCTGTCAATCTTCTGATTGTCATTCTGATCATGAATAAACGTGATGTTGTAATGAATGTTTTAACATCACTTTAGTAATATTTAACGCATGTTAGATTTCACATTGATAATATTTTATCTACTGTCAGATTATCGCATTGCTTATATTTCAACACTTTCACTTACTGTAATTAATTAAATATTTTTTTTTTGTTTTTTTTTGTTGAATGAAACAAAATTCTCTACTGCTGAGATTTAAGTGTAATAATTTTAACAATAATTAAGTTAAATAAACCATTTAAAAACTTAACTATGCAATTAACTATTATGTTTAAGTGTTTAAGGAATGTTTTAATAAAAGTACAAATCGGTTTTTAAAAAAACAATATTTTCTATGGCTTTAAAAAAATTGATTTATAATGCTATGAAAATTTAAATATCCAAAAAATAATAAATAAAGAAAGAAAGAAAAGCTATGAATCACATTTAATTCCAATTATTCATTCATTCAAAAAAACTTTTCATCTCAGATAAATATTTTTTTAAAAAAGCATTAATTTGCCACGTGATTTTAGTTGTGAGAATTGTATGGTTTTTTTTTTTGTTTTTTTTTAAGTTTGACAATTATTAATGCCAATTTCATGTAAGGTGCTTTATATCTGATTTTGGATTGTCCATATCTCTGTAGTGAAGTGATTGTGGGTACTTACGTATTAACGGTACCTTGGCGACAGTTGCGCCAATCGCAGCTGCAGATTTTGCGCCAATCTATACTTAAAATTTTTGTTCCAAATAATAAAATATATACGAGACACTTCATTTAAAATCAAAATGCTTCCAAAATATTTATATTCCAAATAATAAAGATTGGCGATACTTAAAAACCGCCAAGTCTGTCGCCAAGGTACCGTTAATACATAAGTACCTAATTGTGCTGTAATGTATAATAATTTAAGCGTGGTATATGCTGTTAAATTTGACCCATAATGATATAAAATAAATAGTCTGGACCTAATTGGATTATTGGATTCTATTGATAGTTAAACAGATAAAACCATTTAAACTTTGACTGTTCATTTCAGTATTGATGTAATAATGCATGATTGATCATTAACTGTAATAATTGATGAATATAATTAAGATCTATAATTCTTATAAAATTGTTCATTGATAGTTAATATACTCAAATAAACTAACTAACTCTCTGTCACTACAGTCCATGTTAACCTATAGCAGACTAGTGGCAGATTCGGAAACAGGACATGCTTTCGTTTCACGGGATAGGTTTGCCATATCTACGCATAATTCTCTACTGTAATGTTTGATTGGGACCTACAGTTAGAAGTGGATTCCATACCACTACAAACATCCACGGCACTACCGGTAGTCTAATACGAAAAAATGCAACTGTTAACTGTGGCACAGAGTGCCAGAAATAGAAAAAATATTACTTCATTAATAGACTTTATAACGAATTATCTGACATTATAATAACATTTAGCGCTGCGTATATATTTATATCCCAAATTGGAGGTTATTTCTTAAAAAACATAAATTACATTATTTAAAAATATCCATACACCGTTTTAGGGCAACTATCAAACCATTCAACTTTTCGTACCCACACAAATCTTGAATTTCTACGAATCTGCAAACCTAACTCCAAAATATTCCCTTCCCAAAACGTGCCATTTTCATAATCTGCATCCACAACAACACTCATCCCTCAATTTCCACGCAACCAGAACCGAGCATTAATTTCTAATTGCAACCCATCTAAAAATCATCACCGCATGGCACACGAACACTACCCGTCACGCGCCTTGACCAGGAAATTCTATTATACAAAATGCGTCTGCAATTGATCTTGGGATGGTGCGGGCTGCGATGAGGTGGTGAATCTGCCTCACAATGTAGCTCCTCTTAAGGGTATTGAGGTATCTGGGCAGATACAAGTTCTTGGATTGCATTAAATTTGGATGGCAGATTCGGAGCACGGGATAATCGCTATTTATAGGTTGTCCTCTGGAGGAAAGCGTGGTATGATCCTCTTTGCAGAGTTTAGAGTCATGTCAATTTGAATTATGCTGTTAGTGAATGAGTGAGGGAACTATGCTATTAGTAATAGTATTATACTATTAGCAAATGATGAATGAATGGCACGGTTTGTAACATGTGCAGGACAATGAGGTGATAATTTATAATTAATGTTTTTTATTTAAAAGAATATAATATAAATTTTGAAATTTGTTTATATATTATCTGTACTATATGTTGCCTTCCATTTTAGGTAATTCATACTTACCGCAAACCAAAAATGTATGAAATATGAAACAAGTTTTAAAAAGCAACTTATTAAAGTATCAAGATGTATTTTGTTAATTTGGTTTGTCGCACTACGGTGATTTTGTGCACATTTTAGGCTAATTAGGCAGGACCTACAGTTTAATGTGGATTCTGTACTGCTCACAGGCCTCCATGCCACCGTCAAGGTTTCGGTCCTTAAGACCTGTCGATTGAAGACCAGAACGCTAGGCAATAGGGTAAAAGTTCCGAGAGAAGTGGCGGTAGAGCATTCGTTTACCCAACTGTGGGATAGAAATAATCTTATCAATCTTACATATCAATTTAGGGGTAGAAGCGAAAATTCGTAAAACGGCAGGCTTGGTTTTCATCTAAAATATTGCTGGAAAAATGCAATAGACCTACGGTGGTCTAACGTAGGTATGAATATTCTTTTATAGGGAATAATTTTGTCTTTATAGAGAAGGAAGAATCTTACTTGACCGTAAGAAATGTGTATAGCGTAGGAAGAATCTTACTTCATTAATAGAAGAATGTTTTTCTTCTTCTTCATTGATTCAACAGCGCCATGGTTGGTCACAGCCGTCTGCCTATTGGCAGAATTCGAGACATGAGATGGTTTCTCATTACAGGATAGGGTTTTTAGCCGTACTTCAAACACTCTACAGTCATATTAGAGAGAGACATAGAATTTAGAGTGAGTTGCGAACCACTACAAACATCCATGGCACAATCGAGTGTCTAACACCATAAAATGTAACAGTTTACTGTTTATTAATTCAACTGCTTAATATATAATACTGTGTCACCGAATGCCATAAATAGAAGACTATTACTTCTTTATAATACTTATAATGAATAATCTGCTTTATAATGTAATATAGTAATGCATATATATGTATCTTTCAAAATGGTCCTTTTAAGTTAATAAACAAAAATTACATTATTTAAAAATATATATACATCGTTCCAGTGCAAACATCCCACCACATTTCAACTCTATGATCTCATACAAATCTTGAATTCCTATGAATCTGCAAACCTAACTGCAAAATATTCCTTGCAAAACGAGCCATTTTCATAATCTGCATCCACAACAACACTCACCCCTCAATTTCCACGCAACCAGAACCGAGCATTAATTTCTAATTACAACCCATCTAAACACCATCACCGCATGGCGCACGAACACTACCCGTCACGCGCCTTGACTAGGAGATTCTATTATGCAAAAGGCCTTCTGCGATTACCCTTGGGATAGTGCGGGCTGCGACAAGGTGGCAAATCTGCCTCACAATGTAGCTCCTCTTGAAGCTCCTTGTTAAGGGTATTGAGGTTTCTGGGAAGATACAAGTGCTTGGATTGCATTAAATCAAGATGGCAGATTCGGAACTCAGGATGATCGCTATTTATAGGTTGCCCTCTGTAGGAGGTGTGGTATGAGCCGCTTTGTAGAGTTCAGAGTCATGTCAATTTGAATTATGCTGTTACCGAGTGAGTGACAGGGCCATGTTGTTAGTAATGATATTATATTATTAGCAAATGAAGAATGAAAGGCAAGGGTTGTAATATTTGCAGGACTAGGTAGGAGCAGTTTATAATTGTTTTTGTTTTTTGTAGAAGAATGCAATATAATTTTTTTTTAAATTGTTTTCTAGATATATGTACTATACGTTGCCTTCCCGTTTAGGCATTCCATTTTTTTAAACAAAAATGTAGGAAATATACAACAAATTTAAAAAATAAATCTTAATAAAGCCTCAAGTTTTAATTTGGTTTGTCATTTTGTCACCGTCATTTTATGCACACTTTAAGCTAATTAGACCTGGACCTACAGTTTAATGTGCATTTAGAACCACTAACATACATCCATGCCACCGCCAGCATTCGAAACTGAAATGGTGGTGCCAAGGGCCAGAGCACTTTACTTTATTAATGGAAGTATGTTATTTCATTAATAGACTTTACAATCAATATTCTGCCTTTATAATAAAATTTATTAATGCGTATAAATTTACCTCTTGAAATGAATGTTATATGTTAATAAACAAATTAAATTCTAAGTTAAATATATGTATATACATTCTTCCAATGTGACCATCAAACCAATTTACAACTTTCAACAACTTACATACAAATCTTGAATTCATACGAATCTGCAAACCAATCTCAAAATATTCCTCCGCCAAAACGTGTCATTTGCATAATCTGCATGCACAACACTTATCCCTCAATTTCCACACAACCGGAACCGCGCATTAATTTCTAATTACTCCCCATCTAAACACCATCACCGCATCGCGCACGAACACTGCCCGTCACGCGCATTGACTAGGAAATTCTATTCTGCAGAATGCGTTCTGCGATTGCTCTTGGGATGGTGCGGGCTGCGATAAGGTGGTTAATCTGCCTCACAATGTAGCTCCTCGTAAAGCTCCCTGTTGAGGGTATTGAGGTTTCTGGGAAGATACAAGTTCTTGGATTGCATTAAATCTGGATGGCAGATTCGGAGCACAGTTTAGTCGCCATTTATGGGTTGTCCTCTGTAAGAGGCGTGGTATGATCCGCTTTGCAGAGTTTACAGTCATGTCAATTTGAATCATGTTGTTAGTACATGAGTGACGGGGTGATGCTATTAGTAATAGTATTAGACTATATTGCAAATGATGAATGAATTGCAACCGTTGTAATGAGTACAGAACTACGGGGGAACATTTTATAATTGTTCTTTTTTTATTATTATTCTTGTTTTTTTTTATTCCAGAATAATATAATATAAATTTTGTAATTCTTTCATATACTTTCTGCACTATAAGTTGTCTTCCATTTCAGGTACTTCATACTTATCTTCAATTGATAGTTTTAAAAAATCCTCGAGATTTAAGTTGGTTTGTCGCTCTACGATCATTTTGAACCCACTTTAGGCTAACTAACTTGAATTCCGAACCACTAACAAATATCTAGGCTACCGTCAGAATTCTATTCTGAAGCCTGGATAGTGCATTGGCTTTAATAACTATGGAACTTCAAGTAAGAAACCCATGAATATTACAAATCTATTTAGTAATAGACGCAAAAATTCGTAAACTGGCAAGCTCACATTTCATTAAAAATATTACTGGTAAAATGCAACAGACCTACAGTGGTCTTCCCTGATATGAATCTTCTTTCATAATGTATAATCGTATTTTACAACGTATACTTTTTTACTTTATTGTAAAGATTATACTTAAGAATCTTACGTCATTAATAGACTTTATAATGGATATTCTGTATTTATAATAAAATTTAGTAACACATATAAATTTCTCTCGAAATGGATATTATATTCCAATAAAAAAAAATTACACTAAATTAAAATGTACATGCATAATTCCAAAATACGTCTTTTCAATGCAACCATCAAGACACTTTTCAGCTGTTTGATCTCATACAAATCTTGACTGAATCTTGATTTCACTGAATCTACACACCTAACCCAAAATATTCATTCCAAAACGTGTCATTTGCATAATCTGCATCCACAACACTCATCCCTCAATTTCCACGCAACCAGAACCGAGCATTAACTTCTAATTACAACCCATCTAAACACCATCAGCGCATGGCGCAAGAACACTGCCCGTCACGCGCCTTGACTGGGAAATTCCATTATGCACAATGCGTTCTGCCATTGCTCTTGGGATGGTGCGGGCTGCGATAATGTGGTGGATCTGCCTCACAATGCAGGTCTTCTTAAAGCTACTTGTTAAGGGTATTGAGGTTTCTGGGAAGATACAAGTTCTTGGATTGCATTAAATCTGGATGGCAGATTCGGAGCACAAGATAATCGCTATTTATAGGTTGTCCTCTGGAGGGGGCGTGGTATGATCAGCTTTGCAGAGTTTAGAGTCATGTCAATTTGAATTATGCTTTTAGTAAATGAGTGTCAGGGGATATGCTATTAATAATAGCATTATACTATTAGCAAATGATGAATGAACGGCAACTATATAACGTTTGTAGGATTATGGGGGAACAATTTATATTTGTTTTTATTTTTTAGAAGTATATAATATAAATTTTTAAACTGTTTTAAATATATTATCTGTACTATATGTTGCCTTCCATTTTAAGTATTTTATACTTATCTTAAACCGAAAATATATGAAATATACAACAAATTCAAGAATTCATTTAAATAAAGTCCCAAGATTTAATTTGTTACTTTGGTTTGTTGATCTACGGTCATTTTTTTTGCACACTCAAAGCCAATTAGACCAGGACCTACAGTGTAATGTGGATTCCGAACCATTCCATGCCACCGCGAGAGATTCGATCCTTAAACCTATGGACAAAATATTAAAGAGCTAGCCAATGGGTTAAAAGTTCGGAGAGGAACGGTGGATATGGCATTGGTTTTAGAAATTCAGGGAGTTCAAGTAGTATACCTATCAATCTTATATATCTATTCGGAGATATACGAAGAGAATTCATAAACCGACACGTTCTGTTTTCGTTCAAAATTTTACTATTAAAATTTTATTTATAGTGAAGAATCTCACTTCGTTAATATAATAATTTTCTTCCTCTTCATTAGCTGAACAGCACGATGGTGGTGCTGGAAGATTTCTAGACTGTACGTTTTCCTTTTACTTGGTAGGGTGAGCAGTCGAACTCCCACCGCTCTATAGTCATATTAGAGTGGAACCTACGGTTTAAAGTGAATTCCGAACCTCTACAAACGCCCATGGCACAACCGGGACTCTAACCAGAAATGTGTGACACCTAGCGCCTGATATAAAAGACTTTATAGTGAATAATCTGCCTTTATAATGAAATTCAGTAATACACATGTATTTACTCAAAATGGGTGTTATATATTAATAAACAAAAACTACATTAAATTAAATGCTAATTTAAAAATATATATGTTTATTCATCGTTTCAATGCAACCATCAAACCTCTTTTTAAATTTCTGATTCATACAAATCTTGAATTTCTTTGAATCTGCAAACGTAACTCCAAAATATTCCTTCCCCAACACGTGCCATTTGCATAATCTGCATCCACAACACTCATCCCTGAATTTCCACGCAGCCAGAACCGAGCATTAATTTCTAATCACTCCCCATCTAAACACCAACACAGCATCGCTCACGAACACTGCCCGTCACGCGCCTTGACCAGGAAATACTATTATGCAAAATGCGTTCTGTCATTGCTCTTGGAATGGTACGGGCTGCGATAAGGTGACGAATCTACCTCACAATGTAGCTTCTCTTAAAGCTCCTTGTTAAGGGTATTGAGGTTTCTGGGCAGATACAAGTTCTTGGATTGCATTAAATGTGGATGGCAGATTCGGAACACAAGATAATCGCTATTTATGGGTTGTCCTCTGGAGGAGGCGTGGTATGATCAGCTTTGCAGAGTTTAGAGTCATGTCAATTTGAATTATGCTGTTAGATAATGAGTGACAGAGGATATGCTATTAGTAATAGCATTATACTATTAGCAACTGATGAATAAACGGCAACTTTATAAATATATTATCTGTACTATATGCTGTCTTCCATTTTAAGTATTTAATACTTATCTTAAACCGAAAATGTATGAAATATACCACAAATTCAAGAAAGCATTTAAATAAAGTCACAAGATTTAATTTGTTACTTTGGTTTGTTGATCTACGGTCATTTTTTTGTACACTTAAAGCCAATTAGACCAAGAGCTACAGTGTAATGTGGATTCCGAACCACTCCATACCACCGCGAAAAATTCGATCCTTATACATATGGACAAAAGATTAAGCAGCTAGGCAATGGGTTAAAAGTTCGGAGAGAAACGGCGGATATGGCATTGGGCTTAGAAACTATGGGAGTTCAAGTAGTATACCTGTCAATCTTATATATCTATTCAGAGATATACGAAGAGAATTCATAAACCGACACGCTCTGTTTTCGTTCAAAATTTTACTATTAAAATGCATCAGACCTACATTAGGCAATCCTGCGTATGAATCTGCATTCATATTAAATGATTTTTATTTATCGTGAAGAATCTTAATTTATTAATAGAATAATTTCCTTCCTCTTCAATAGCTCAACAGCACTATGGTGGTGCTGGGAGATTTCTAGACTGTACGTTTTCCTTTTACTTGGTAGGGTACGTACTTTTACTCCCACCCCTCTATTGTCATATTAGAGTGGAACCTACGGTTTAAAGTGAATTCCGAACCGATACAAACGCCCATGGCACAACCGTGACTCTAACCAGAAATGTGTGACACCTAGCACCTGATATAAAAGATTTTATAATGAATAATCTGCCTGTATAATGAAATTTGATAATACACATATATTTACTCAAAATGGATGTTATACATTAATAAACAAAAACTACATTAAATTAAATGCTAATTTAAAAATATATATGTTTATACATCGTTTCACTGCAACCATCAAACATCTTTTTAAATTTCTGATTCGTACAAATCTTGAATTTCTATGAATCTGCAAACGTAACTCCAAAATATTCCTTCCCCAAAACGTGCCATTTGCATAATCTGCATCCACAACACTCATCCCTCAATTTCCACACAACCGGAACCGAGCATCAATTTCTAATTACTCTCCCACCTAAACACCATCACCGCATCGCGCACACAACCTCGACCCGGAATCTAACCCGTCACGCGCCTCGACAAGGAAATTCTATTATGCAAAATGCGTTCTGCCATTGCTCTTGGGATGGTGCCCACTGCGACAAGGTGGCGAATCTGCCTCACAATGTAGCTCCTCTTGAAGCTCCTTGTTAAGGGTATTGAGGTTTCTGGGAAGATGCAAGTTCTTGGATTGCATTAAATTTGGATGGCAGATTCGGAGCACAGGATAATCACTATTCATAGGTTGTCTGCCCTCTGAAGGAGGCGTGGTATGATCCGCTTTTGCAGAGTTTAGAGTCCTGTCAATTTGAATTATGCTGTTAGCGAATGAGTGACAGGGACATGATATTAGTAATATTATTTGCAAATAATGCATGATTGGCATGGGTTGTAACTTGTGCAGGACTATGGGGGAGCAATTTATAATTGTTCTTGTGGGATTTTTTTCCCTGAAGAATGGGATATAAATTTAGATTTTTTTTTATATGAGTAACTCTACTTTAATTCTAGTGTATTTCTTCATGAACTGAAAATTTGTAAATTATAAAAGAAGTTTAAAAAAAACGCCTTGAAACGTATTGTAGTATTGAACCCGGAATTGAAGCTCTTGCATTTCAATGCTTGTTGGCTTTATATTACGATGGGTTTGGAGTTGAAACATATATTACGTTATCCCAAACAATTGAAAGAACTCTGGGAGATTGTGGAGGAAAAATGAAACAAAGTCAACCTTAATAATTTAAGAAAGGTTCTTGTATATTTGAAATTAATATATAATATGATATTTCAATAAAAATTGCTATCAGACTGAACTGAAGAAGAACTGAAGAAATGTACGTTCAAATCGTTGCAAAAAGCCAGAACACCACCTGTATTGCGTACAGTTTTTATTACTACCAAATTATTACAAGACCTATGCAATACTGTATATATTTTTTCAGTTATTGGACACAAATTATATATTGAAATGTATACGTCAATATATTTTCCTATTTACCACCCTTTTTATGTTTGCATGAGGAATCATGCCAAACAAATTGGGTATCCTTATTTTTATTTTTGCTTATGAGAATAAAAAAAAAACTTGTTTTCAGAAACTTCTCAATATAATATTTTATTCAGCCATTTTGATATCATGAGAAATTCAATACAGTTTTTTATGATGACGATGATTTTTCATATATCCGTGTATAGATCTGTATAATAATAGAATATATGACTGTTTATCTACCACATATCACTATTCTGTCATGATAGATGGCATTGGGTTATTGAATTCCTCCTTCTCTTATGAATGGCTTTCTGTTATTTCTAATATTATCTGGAAACCTTACTTACGAATTATTTTAGATACCTTACTTATATTATTTAAGTTCCTAATAATACATTTGTTTACGTTCCTTTTAGAAATATACGAAATTCCGTATGAATGTGAAAATAAATGTGAATGCATAAATTTAAAACATAAATAGTAATTTGGTTTGTCTCTCTACGGTTATTCTGTGCACAGTTTAGAGTAATTAGAACAGGATCTATCAGTTAAGCAATTAAATAAAAGAATATCATGTACAAATTGGGCGCTTTCTTTGAAAGTGGTGTAAGTCAGTTAAGTTAATGGGATAATTAGTAAGTTTAGTTAATGGGAACAATGAATACAACCTGCTGTGATATTTTTATTTATAAGCATTTCCAAAAAGAATTCTTCAAAATTATTGTTATTTTGCCAGTAAACATTTACGTAGTTAATGAAATTATAAATATAATTGCTTTGAAAGTGATGTAAGTTCACTTTCAGCAAAGACATTGCATTTAGTTCAAAAATTCAAGATATCCAAGAGGCTTATACAGAGGGAACCACACATAGTTTTAAATTTCAGTCGCCTAAAAGACGGATAGCCTTTAATATTCTTTTCATATTAACAGAATTCAGTATGAGTGACATAGGTTGGATTGTAGATGCCCACGTCACAATCTATCGTCAAACCTTAAGTATCTTTACAGATGTTAAGCCAACTATTGTAGAGAAACACAGTTTATAATCTTTCAACTAGTATACAATCTTTAATAATGTCCCAAGAAAAAAAAGCACTCCAAAATAGTAAAAGTCCAAAAACGTCGGGAAAGTCCAAAAGTATAGAAATCTGAGAGTTAAGTACTGGAAGCTTTTTCGATCCAAAATCCAGAAATGATCTAAACGAAAAGTTGAACTAGAACTGGTTTAGATGCTAGATTAAAAAAAAGTGAATATAGATTATTCCTCGCGTATGGAATATTCTGCGAGTATAGAATTTTTTAGACTATAGAATATTCTGTAAGTATAGAATATTTCCGAGTATAGAATAAGTGATAAAACTTTATTTTCTAAAATCATTTAATTCCTTTATTGCAAAAAATGTAAGTTTTCTTCTGTCTTTAGTTGATGATGAATGTCACCAAGGTCGACAAATTAACAATAATTTTATTTTTCACTATGAAGATAGTAAATTTGACGAATATTTTAGAGCATAACTGTTTTAGTTCAATAAATCTAATAAATGTATCAATTTAAACACGGACCAATGGACATATCTACTATATATAATTCCCGTGTCACGATGTTTGTTCTCGATGAACTCCGAAATAACCATCCGATTTTAACTTTTTTTTTTTTAAATGTGTGTTTTGTTCCAACTTGAGGGATAGGATAATTTTTTATTCAGATTTTTTTCGTATTTAATTGCAAAATCGGTTAAAATCTACCATTCAGAGAGTCGCCATTCTTGCAACCCTGAATTTTCGTCAATTTTCCGCCAATTTCTTTAGGGTTGCAATACTGCAATTAGAGGAATTCGTAGCTTCATTTTCCGAACATTATAATGACTATTTTATTGCTATTTCGATAATTAATTGCAGAATTCTTATTTGCACTAATTTCATCGTTGGAGTAAAATGTTTGTTTCCACCACAGACGAAAGATATACCACAATAAAAGGTAAGTTAGATGGCGCCGTGTCTCGATGCCTGTACTACATAACCGTAAAATTCTCATGTTCTGAATATTATTGTTTTATGTACTACTTTAAATTTTGTGAAAATTATATTGGATGAAATTTATATTATTTCTATGAGAAATAAATCAAATGTATGTAAGTATTACCTGATTTGATTATCAATATTTTTTTTTATTTTCTAAGTTTGAATTTGAATTGGAATAAAATATATTGAATGAAAAGTTGTGAATCAAAACATTGAACTTTTCTATGCTTAAAGTTTGTCAACATGTGTTTTATTTGATTAAGAATTCTAAAATGAAATGTCATCTCACAAGATAATATAATATAGATAATATAATTTTAAAGAAAGATGATGAATTTTAAGGATTTTTTTGACAAGTGTGAAAATGAAGTAAACTGTGCAATTATTTGATATAATGATAACATTAAAATTTTATAAAAGATATTATAATAGTTGCAAGTTGAAAATCAAGGACATTTTTTTTAAGAAATTTTTGTTATTTGAAAAACAAAGAATTTGGGTGATTTGAATATTGTCGAAGAAAAATTGATAAATGGTACTTTTAAATTGGAAGTTATTTAAAGAAAAAAAGAAACAAATAAATAAGTGTTTATATTAATAAAGGAGAATTTAAAGCTCAATAACATTTTTATGTATGTACATTTGTTTTTATTTACATTTAAAAGTTGATTTTAATTATTTCTTATTTGAATTTTTATGCATTTTGTATTCATTCAAAACACCATAATACTACTATTTCTGTTCTAAATGCTTTGAAACTTCATGTAAAAGTTTTCTTTAAATGTATGAAAGGAATAGAACATGGAAATTAACCTAAATTCATAACTTTTTTTTATTTCAGTTTTTAAACTAAGAATTTTTGTAAATTTGTAAAAAAAAAGTTTGTGTCGACAAACTTTAAGCATACAAAAATGTATAAATAATTAAGATATAAATTTGAAACAGTATATTACCTACATAAGGATATTCCCAACATAAAAATGTTTGCAAAGGAAAAAACTATTCATGTTTTATTTATTTTTCAATTATCAAGTTTTGCAACAATATCACATTTTTGCAATGTTTATCCATAAATTAAAGAATAAATTGTGTCAAAAATAGTTAACGCTGATATTTTTACGTAAAATTCAAAGGTTTTGAATATATTTAATCAAAACACTTGCAAAAAAGCTAAATATTTTAAATCCAGGTCATTTCATATTAAAAAGCCTTTGCAAATAGGAGGAAGTTGTAAAAAAAAAAAAAAATTCTCGAGCAAATTTTAACTTTTTCAAAACAAAGTTCAAAAAATATTTAGAGCTTTAAGGAAAAATAAAACTATATTTTTTAATAAATAAGACTATGAACTTGATAATTCAAGGGCATTTTAATATATTTATAATATTTTTAAAAGTAATATCTCTTATTAAAAGTTGTTTTTAGCTTTTTCTCAGAATGAATTTTTATGCTTTTTGTTTCCATGTGAAACACCATAACACATGTAATTTTTATCCAAATGCTACAAAACTTTGTATTTATGTTTTTCATAAATGTTTACAAGTAATAGACCTCTGAAATGATTATAGCAACATAAATATTTTTTTATTTTAATTGTTAAGCTTAGAGTTACATGCAAATTTTGAAAGAGTTGTGTGTCGACAGCATTTAAACTAGCACAAAATAACAAATAATAAACATATAAATTTACCAGAGGTCCATTTCCTGTAATATGTTAGTACAAACAAATACAAACTTAGAAATTTAAAAAATATTGATTTGATTGTGAGTTATCATGTTTTGTAACGGTATCAATTTTTGGCCATTTTTACCCTTATTTTAGCTTATAAAAATTAAAAAAAAAAAAAAATAATAATAATAATAATAATGAAATTTTTTTTATGTGAAATCATTAGTTTTTAGATACATTCAATCCAAAAATGTGTTGCATGCTCACGTGTTGGAAAACCATCGAATTTATTTATTTTGACGAAAGTCAGACTAACAAGCAATATTGTTCATTGCTTAGTTCTTAGTTAAATGAAAGTACTGATTATTAAAAATTAAATGACGTAAAATGATTATAAAACTGTGTTAAAAATCCACATTATCTACCTCATTCATTAAATTAATAAAAATTAAACATTTTCTATTCGTTGAAGCTTAATTTGATCTTTTCATCATTCTTTACCAATCACTTCCTTAACAATACCAATTATAGTATCTAATAATTGAATGAAATACAAGAAAGCCACAACAACGCGTGGCCGGGTCTTCTAGTAAATCTATAGAAAATAAAATATAATGTGCATATTTAATAGAGATACATAACTTTATTTTATTTTCCAGTCTATATATGAATAATATCAATTATTAATATTACTAAACTCTAATAGGTGAGCTTCATATATATGTAGAGAGAAGAGTTTTATATACTTATTTTCTCATTCACAAAATTAAATTCAATGACAACGATGAGTTATAAGTTCTACATTCTTATTCTTTATTCCGACAAACACCAAGCCATAAAAAAAGCAGCAAATCATTAAATAAGAAAAGAAATAAACGAGGGACAAAAAATGCAACTTCATGGTTTCTATCTATCTAGCCTGTCATCCTCCCACTTGGCACCACGATACAAATAGTAATAGAAACAAAAAGATGGTGTTAAAATATCCCTCCCAACCCTCCCAACCACTCAGAAAAAAAAGAAGAGCTTTGGAAAAAAAATAGTTCTTCATCTTTCCAATCCTTCCGAC
>BPLQ01005865.1:847877-1107313 GCA_021605075.1 Caerostris darwini
AGACACAGTTTTTTTTTTCAAAAACTCTCTATTTAATCTTCCAAATTTATTTCATCGCCTTCAAAGTAAACCCATCCTGACACAATGTCCTTAAGCCAACTTTTTTTTCAATTCTCAATGCATGTTAAAAAGTCATCGGCAGGGATGGCATTCGAAGCGCACGGCGATTCACGTTGAATCTATTAAATCTATTAAATCGATTAAAGAGGATGTCTCCGGAGTTAAGGGAATAGCCAGAAGTCGCGCGGTGTGAAGGCGGTGGTTGTGGAATGATATGGGTTTCATTTTTGGCGAAGAATTCATCAAGAATCAATGCAGCGTGAGCTGGCGCATGCAGTGTTTTCGGTACCAATCGAGATTTGACGCCTTTGCGGTCCAAAATGGAACTGACCGATCCTTTTGATATTCCAAAATCATCAGCAAAGTCTTTAATTGTAAATTGATGGTTTGCAACCACCAAATCTATAATTTTATTCACATGAGCTTTGTTAGTTGAGGTGGATGGTCGAGCAGAGGGATCTTCATCTTCAACGCGTTCTCTGCCTTCTCTGAACTGTTTATACCACTTCTATAGATTTCTTTCCAATATAGGAATGCTCACCGAATGCCTTCTGCTACCTCCTATACTTTTCTGCACACAAAATTGAATGCAAGTTCTCTGCTCAATGAATTCAGACATTTCAAAAATCGCCGGAATCAGTTTTAGCGTCTCAGAAAGCCAAGCGTTACTCAAACACTAATTAATAATTTGACGTCAAATTTTACGCAGATGTCAAGGACAGTGCCAGCAACCTGGACACAGTAGTACGTCTCGTTATCATTAAATTCTTATGTTTATGAGGCAAATATATATATATATATAAAATCAGAATAGAAAGCAATAATCGTATTGTTTGTAGAAGACATTTTATTTTTATTTATGAATACATATATAGTTTGAAATATATATATGTATACGTCTTTAATGTAAAATTTATTCATATTTAAAGTGAAATCTCTGCTTGTTTTAATGATTAATCTCCTTTTGAAATAAATTAACTACAATTTACTTTAAAAAATAATTTTAATAAAACTCTTAATTCTTAAAGCAAAACTGTGTTTTATCAACAAATTAAATTGCATTAATTAATTTAGTTTTGGTTGTTCTATTAATAAAAATCTAGTTAGTTTTTATTCGTAAATTTAAACAACACGTGAAAAAAAAGAAACAGCAAATGATACTCACATGAATTTCTAATAGGACACAAAGGATTGGTACATACAAGCAAAATTTTAATGGATTTTTTTCTCGTAAATTTTTATATTTTATCTAATATTTATCCTATATGCAAATATTTATATAGTGATGAGCACGCTTTTAAGAATGCGATGTATGAAACTTTCATATATTACTTTGGTTACATGCAAGTTACCGATGTCAGGGTATTTTCTTAGTTTATAATAATAGTGTTAGGATTTCATATTTAAAATGGTTCACCTAATCAATCGCCAAATTTGCCAAGAATTTTGCCAATACATTTTTTCTTTCATACCTTTTAGTCTTTTGCGTGGTACAGAGTATGGTTGTCGTAAAATGAAAACATCTCCAGTCTCGAAATCTGCCAGTAGGCAGACGGCCTTTTCACACATTGGGGCTGTTGCGCCGAGAAAAAGAAGATACGTAGGGATGCCATTTGATACCAAGATGTGGATTTTCCAACAAAAAGATTTAACTTTATCTTCCCATCTGTAGTGGCTTCTTGATGTCAAACTGAATAGCGCTCTTGTTTGTGAGTGGTTCGATACCTACTTTAATAATTAACTCTACATTCCGGTCTAAATTGTACAGGCCTGGCGGTGGCACGGTTGTTTGTTAGTGATTCAGAATCCACGTTAAACTGTAGGTCCCTTACTAATTAGCCCAGACCTGGCGGTGGCATGGATGTTTGTGAGTAATTCGGGATCTACGTTATATCGTAGTTACCGGCCTAATTACGCCAGGCATGCACACGCCTGGCGGTGGCATGGATATTTGTTAGTGGTTCGGAATCCACCTTCAGCTGTATGTTCCGGTCTAATTAGCCCAAAGGGAATACAGAATGACAGTAAAGTGACAAACCAAATCCAGCTTAAGTATGTGGTTAAACATAATTTATTTTTAAGATTTTCTTCTAGGGAAATGCCTTTATGTATATATATATATTATTTAACATATAGTGCCAAATAATCAGTGTTTTTAAAGTAATTTTTAACTAAAAAATTAGCCCCTTGTCTGATGCACTTTCTTTAAAAATGTCAATTTAAACGTTAGAAGAAAGTAGGACGAAAAATAATCAACGAAGCATCCGTTCCAATTTTAAACATTTCTTTCTAAATTTTACCAAGCCGTTTATTATTATCCTTTCTTTTTTTTCCTTTTCTATTTCAATGAAAAGTCGACTTTCAGCTTATTTTAGATAAGCTCGCGCTTCTAATGGAGTGAAAAATATCGTGTTAATAATATGCTGCTTATTCCCTGATTTATAGTCATCTTGGAAGGAATGCCTGTAAAAAAAAAAACTACTGAACAACATTTTGTCGTATTTAAAATGCAGATTTTTGTAAAAGAAAAATCTTTCAAGCCTTAGGAAAAAAAATGGAGATATTTTATCCCTTTCAAGCGATGTGAGAATGAAAAACTACCACACTTTTTGGAACCTGAGTTTAAGAAAGCATATAGTTATTTCAGGATCATAAGTTTCGTATATCTTCTGCACTAGCATAACGTATCTGTAGTGGAGTGTAAAATGAGTTTGAAAAATAGTTCTGGATTTATTATGGGGTCTACTCGTTTAAGGAGTGTTTAATGTTTTTTTAAGTGATTAAACTTTTAGATTGATGAAATGATGTGCTGATATATGGCCCGGGTTCAATGAAGCAGAAAGATATATGGCTTTAAAAGTCTTGGAATCCATAATTTCAAGTTTTCGTATTTGACGCATCGGAAAATAATTTATTGCTGGTAAATTTGCAAACGCTAACTTTAAAAAAGTTTATATTATGCAATATATAATTTTTATCTAATAGATATGTTTGTATGTTAACAAAATTAATTCAGTTCGTTTGGTAATATTATTGATTTAAAATTTTATAATCTGCAAATATATTAGTAAGAAAAAATATGTAAAATTATTTGTTAATATATAAAAATTTAAGAAAAAAATTATTCAAAAACATTTAATGTATTATTTTATTTTTTATTTTTAAACCATTTGAAAAATAAGTTCAGAATGCATTAATATAAATATTATTAGCTGTAATTAAACCAGTAAAAGAGAAAAAAATATATTAGATTCATTTAATAAAATAATGTTTATTTATATATTATAACATATTAATCACATTTCTTTGTAATTTTACTTAATAACTCAACTATTTAAACACTTTAAATGCAGCTCTAAAGAGATAAAAAATATCGAATATATTGGTAAAATAAGTTCATTAATTGCCATTTTGTGTAAATTTTTAATAATTTAATATATATATACATGTAAACCAATGCATTTATAAATATATAATTAACAAATTTTGCCACCAAATAGTCAGTGTTTTAAAAGTAATTTTTAACTCAAAAACTAGTCCCTTGTTTGCTGTGTTTTATTTAAAAATGTCAATTTAAACGTTGGAAAAAAGTCCGGACGGAAAATAATCAGCGAAGCCGTCCATTTAAGCAGAAAATGATAAACGTTTTATAAAAGTACGTACCGCATCCGCTTCAATTTTCAACATTTCTTTCTAATTTTCACCACGCCGTTTATTATTATGCTTTATTTTCTTTTTCTTTTCTATTTCAGTGAAAAGTCGTCGACTTTAAACTTATTTTAGATAAGTTCGCTCTTCTAATGGGGTAAAAAATATCGAGTTAATAACATGCTGCTTATTCCCTGATTTATAGTCATTTTGGACGAAATACCAGTAAAAAAAATCTACTGAACAACATTTTGTCATATTTAAAATGCAGATTGCTGTAAAAGAAAAATCGTTAAAGCATTAGAAAAAAAAAAAAAACGGAGATCTTTTATCCTTTTCAAATGATGTGAGAATGAAAAACTGCCACCCTTTTTAGAACTTGAGTTTAAGAAAGCATATAGTTATTTCAGGATCATAAGTTTCATATATCTTTCGCGCTCGTGCAACGTATCTGTAGTGGACTGTAAAATGAGTTTGAAAAATAGTTCTGGATTTATTATGGGGTCGGCCCGTTTAAGGAGTGTTTAATGTTTTTTAAGTGATTAAACTTTTAGATTGATGAAAATGATGTGCTGATATGTGACTCGGGTTCAATAAAGCAGAAAGATATATGGTTTTAAAAGGCTTGAAATCCATAATTTCGAGTTTTTATATTTGACACATCTTAAAATTATTTATTGCTGGTTAATTTGCAAATGCTAACATAAATTTAAAAAAGTTGATATCTTGCATTATTATATTTTATTTTATATAAAAGACTGAGTATGAACAAAAGGAATTCAGTTCGTGTAGTAATAGTATAGATTTAAAATTTTATGATTGATAAATTTCTTATTAAAAAAATATAAGAACAATATTAGGTAAAATATAAAAACTTACGGAATATAATTGTTAATTTTTTTTTTATTTCCAATGGTAAGGCACTACAAAAAGTGAGAAAATATGGAATAAAAAAAGAAAATGCACACATAAGAGTTCAACAAAGTTGACCGAAGGCATTACCTACTAGTTTTCTAGCTTGCCTGCACCTCGCTGTCTCGGATTCGCCATGAAGTGCCAAGCAACGATGGAGACGATCTCAATTCATTAGTTTCGTCAAACCGGAAAGATGACAGTTTTGTTGATTAAAAATCTCAATGCCAAGTAGAATTTTACACGTACAGTAGACAAGAGAGTATAACATCTATTATTATACACAAAGACGATATCGTGGCATTGGTCAGTTGCTTGTCAACAAAAGTATATAACAATGGAATTCGTAAACATCCTACATTTCATACTTAAAAGGTTATTCCTCAATATATATATATATAGATATATATATTGAGGAATAACCTTCTTTTAGTTAATAATAATAGTTATTAATTATATTTGACTTCTATCTTTTAGTTAGTAATAATTTTCTTGTACAGTTCTTTCTTGTAGTATATATATAAGAAAAATATTAGGTAAAATACAGAACTGTACAAGAAAATTATTCCAAAAATTTTAAATGAATTAAATTACTAAATTTTAGTTTTTAGAAAATGTCTAAAAAGACTTATAAACCAAGAAAATATCCGGGCATCGGAAAGTTGCTTTCCGAGTAAATATATTAACAACGATTTTCTTAAACATCCTATATTTCCCATCTTGAAGCTTCGGTATGTAAATAAGTATGTAATCATGTAGTCCATATAGTCATCACTATGTTTTTATATGTATATAACATAGATATTAGGTAAAATATAAAAAATTTACGGAATAAAACCAATTAAGATTTTGTTTTTATATAATGATAATTATCTTTGTATCCTTTTAGAAACTGATCTAAATATCTTTTGATGATTATATTTTCATGTGTTTATCAATGTAAGGATAAAAAAACTAATTACCTCAATTTTTCTTAAGTAAACTAGCAAAATTAAATTAATTAATACAATTTTAATGTTCATAAACAAGATCTGCCTTAAAAATGCAGAGTTTTAATAAAATTATTTTTTTAATGTATTTTTTTAATTATTTGTAAGACTCCGAATAAATCAGCAAACAAAGGTGAGATTATCCTTTTAATATGAATCAATTTTCCATTAAAGTTTCATTGGTAACAAATAATAATAATTTGAATTTTATACTTTCTATTTTTCTGAAACATAAATAAAAATATCTTTCACAAACTATAGGAATTAACTATATGAAATTAATTATTTTCCATTCTTAAAGATATTTTTTTTTACAAATTTGCACCATAAACATAAATAATTATCATCAGATTGAATGAAAACGAAATGTAAAACGTCATAACTAAAATGTTTAGTTGAAAGATATATTTCAAAGGATTTAGACAAAATGGCATTATCCGCGACTGAATACAATGTAGCAGTATTATTATTTTCATTATCCTTTTAATGTAACGTTCAATGTTTATTGTATTATCTGCAGTTGAAATACAAGGTAACTAAATCCGTGACACTTTATTGTAGTTTGACTTGAATTAAAACTATAGTTGAATTATTGTTTAAATCTAAAATGTGATTCGAGTATTTGACCAATAGTTATCTACATTTATTTAATTATGGTTCTCAGTAAATGATATTTAAATACACTTTCTATAATGGAATTGCTGCATTCAGCTGACAATAACGTTAACTTTGTCGTAAGCTTTGATATTCATATGTTACTATTTGAATAAATGACAAAAATAAATAAATGAAACGTACTCAATGTAAAGAACATAAAGAAAAAAAGTAAATGTAAAAATAATGTTAAAACCAACAATGTTGTTATAAATTAACATATAGTGAATAAGGGAGACATTTTTTTTTTGTAATATAATGTTTATACCTTAATAAAGCCGTAATTGCATACAAGTGTTTTTCTGAATTCAAATAATTTGAGAAATGAATTTTTATTCCACAACATATTTTCACTCGGATACAATTTTTTTTTCAAGACATACCTTACAACATTTTTCTCCACATACTTTGCTGTCAAAATTCCCCGTGTGGGTCCGGGTGTGAATAGCCCCACTTTAGTCCATGTATGCTGTAAAACGCGGCTAAAATGGCTACTCAGTGTTCGAGTTGTATAACCGAGTGTTATAATGTCAGACTTCTTAATTTTTGTGTCCCATGTCTTTGTGCCGTAAGGTCAAGAACAAAAAGAAGCTGCAATTTTTACCATTTATCCTGATCCTAACGTTACATGGTGAAAAATCCCCTTGAAGAACCTACCTTAATGCTTTGTTAGATTTTGTTCTTTAGTAAATTCTACCCATGACAGTTAGGTAATTTATAATTTTAGTGATTTAGTTCGATCTTCTCTTATCTAATGTATTTAAAAAACAACTTTAAATATGTACTGTTAATAAAAATCATTTTATTTTAACCTTCAACTAAGAAGAAGTAGTTAAACACCTGAAACCTTTACTGAAATCCAAATTAACACGAAAATTCGAACCGAAGCTTGAAGGGTGACCTGATTCACATCTTAAGTGTTGTAGCTCTCATGAAACGCTCTCCCATCGAATTATAATTTTATTTGCGCTGTTAACTCAGTAATAACAATTGCAACCGAAATATTGTTCTCATTATCTTGTGATTCACTGCCTGGTTGTTCAGAGCAAAGTTTTTCTCATTTTGAAAAAAAGCAGAAAATTTCCCTGAATAAAAGTGAGCTTGTTTTATAAGCCAGTGAAATCTGAATTCCCAAGGTAAGTAGGAAGGACTTGAAGTAAGACTGTAATTTCCAAGTCATAAAGTCAATTTCAGGTACACAACTGCTAAAGCTGCCGCTTCAAGTTGACTTTGGATATGGCTCAATGAATGTCAATCTGTTGTGTTAAAAAATGATCGATTATATCACATTTAATAATCCTATTAGTTTTCCATTAATTAAGAATTATTTTAATAAAGGTCAATTAAACTCCTTTGAGAATACAAAGCTTTATCTGACCTTGAAATGATATTTGATAGTCATATATTGTCTACTGTATTTTGAGGATCATATCAATTATAGTCCGAGTATCACAATTTTTGTTTGATGCCCCACTAATTTTGAACGAACTATTTATATATATGGCATCTAGGGTTACTTACCCTATGGTACTATATGATTAATTAACTTGCCCTATGGTACTATATGATTAATTAACTTACCCTAGGGTACTATATGTTTAATTAACTTACCCTATAGGTTCATAGATCTAAGGTATCCATTTGCATGTATATTCAATGTTTGATGGGCTTTGTAAAGATTTTAATCAAGCAATTCATTAATTCAATTAAGATGTTGTCAGCCGGACTGCTTGATAAATAATTTAGATTCTTTTCTATAAGACACGAAAATGTGAGAAAATGATGCTTAAAAGTTTTCTAGATATGGAAAAACTGCTAATGCTATTATTACTTATGGCTACCATTTACTGAGGTATTTACCAACCATGATTACTTATATATAATTTATATATATATATATATATATACACGCGCCTTTCCATCTGGCTGTATTATTTGATATCGTTGAATATTATATTTCAGAATCAAATGAACATGTCAAATTTTTGAACCGAGGAAACAATTACTGGAAAAAAGTTTCATATTATAAAATGGCAGCAATATTATTTATGCAATATCAATTTAGCGATATTGTTGATGCAATATCAACACAGCGAGATTGCTGATGCGTCATGAATATAGCGAGATTGCAAATGAATCAATTAAACAAGATTGCTGACGCAATACCTATTAAAAGCCCCTTCTCCAGCGTTTACATTATAAACATATTGAACTCCTCGATAGAAGTGAAAATAACTCTTTTACGCCACATTTGGAGATACTTCAAAAGTAATATCAACTTATTACATTCTTAACGGAAACCTTTTAATTTACAAATAAATATGAAAAATAGAAAATTTTAAATATTTCTGGAACACTATCAACAATACGTTACCCTTTTTCATCCAAAAAAAAGAACAAAGGAAGTTTTCAAATGAGATTCTTAATTTTTTAGAAAAATACTATTATGAATATGTTAGAATGGAGTCTTTTTTTTTTCTAATCTTATTTTTAAACCATTCTATTTAATAACATTGTCGAAAACACTTGTAATGCATTGTGTTCCTTATGCGTATAAGTTACTTTTTTTTTTATTTAACTCCAATACAGGATTTCCTTTATTCTGCTTTTAAGATAATAAGAGGCATTCATTCTAGTAATTACATTTAAAGATAATGTTTGATACCAAGGCTTTAAAAATTCTGAATTATCTATAAGCAAGCATAATTTAATGTGCATTTTGATTTAATGAAACGTAAAATATTGTTTCGATTTAATGAAATTTAAATTATTATTTTGGTATTATTTCAACGTCCATATTAAATCTCTCTGAAATAATTGTTCTACATAATTAAAATACAGTGCAGCTAAATGCTTCGAAGTATATGAGAAAAATCGTATTTAAAAGTTAGTATTTTTAAATAGTGACTTTTACCTTTCACTTTCGATACTATTTATTTTATTTTTTAGATTTAGGACTTTTCAGGGGCATTAAAGATATTGTTTGCGTAGTTAAGTTTAAATGAAAAGTAAATAATTATGTATTATATTTATTATTATAATGATGAGTGAAAAACAAATAATGATGTCTGGCATCGCCAAATATGCGTAGTTAAAAAATAAAACCCAGTTTTGTAAATAATAGACAAAATGAACGTGTTAAAAAAAATTGGAAAAATAATATTCAAAAATGTTAGAAAATTTTCAAATTTAATTTTTTTGATGTATGTCATGAAAGTGATGCCTACAAAGTTGGTGATTTCATGTTAATTAAATACAAAAAAAAAAAAAAAAGAATATTGAAAAATGCAAATGAGTTGCGTGTTAAACAAAACCGGTCATATTTCGTAATTGTTTTGGTGATTCTTATATTCCTAAACTTATTGTACTTATTGATATTCATGTAGTTTTATATCTTCTTGTGGTTTTTCCGTTATCAACTGTCTGTGATCATTGAAAGTTGACATATCCCAATGATTATTTAACGATTTTTATGTTCTTGTAATATACCGACTGAAATTCGTTGCATGAATTAAGAAGCGACATGCATTACTGTAAAACAGTGTAATACAACGCTGGTTTACATTAGTTACAATGCAAAAAATTGAGTTTAAGAAAATATTTTCGTTGGAGTTAATGGAATTATCAAAAATATTTAAGTATTTTTCATAAATTAGGCATAAAATAAAATCTAAAACCACTGACATAAAATGGAAACATACTAAAAGCATAATGCCACAGCTCCTTATATGTACTAAAGTATCCTCTAAATTTTCTAGTACACTGAATTCTTTCACATTTGAAATAACCCCTAGGTCATCAAATAAAAATTGAATGATTTTATTTCATTAAAAAAAAGGTAAAGTTAAGTTCAAAAAGAAGCAAAATTATTCCCTCTATATTTTTACTCTATCCGTTATTTGCAACAAATAAACGCTATTTCTTGAAGGAAGTTTGAAAGAATCATAATATCAAATATCAGTTGACACGACATATTACAATTAAATTTTTTGTCTCCATAATTTGACAACAAAAAGCTCAGAAATGCCGCCAACACATCTTTTACACTTCGCATAAGTCACATCAAAACACAAACAGTTGTATGCTCGACAGAAACAACATAAAAAGAAATTATTACAAAGAAAAAAAGAAACAACAATAATAAAAATAAAACCTACATCTCTAAAGCTGCATACAACAACATGAAACAAAACAACAATGGAGCCAAAACTGTCGGAGCATTCGACTGTGATAATTCATTTTACATAAAAAGAAAGGGGAAAAAGAAGAAGTAAGTAAATTCTCCATTTCTATACAACAATGGTGGACGCAAGAAAGCAATTCAAACTGTTGCGAGTCTCTGTGTCTACCTCGAGATTTCAAAGTCGAAATGCAGTATTAATTCTCCTATTTTTGTAGCACGTCCTTCTGCGAAAGGAGTTAAAATCAAAAGAATGTCAGAACTGGCCGATGGAACTCGCTCAACTCAGTGGAAAAGAGGATTTCTCCCAGTCATGGAGGAATAATTTTACACCTTGCTATGTAGACGCTCAGGATCTAGGTTTCTTTTATAAGCCAGAAGTTTGGTTAACGATTATAATTTATATATATATATATATATATTTTTTTTTTTTTTTGAAATCCCTCCGGATTATAAAATCGTTAAGCTAGTGAACAGATATTCATATAAAAAAAACGTGTAGTGCATATTATAATTGAAATATATATTAGTGTCAGTAGTGCAGCATATTATAGAGATGTAGATTTATGTCGGCACTTGTGAAGGCTTCAAAATTAGGATTTATTTTATAAAAATAAGCAACGCTTTCATTCCAATAAAAAATGAAGTTTTTAAGTTAAGTTCAAAAAAGTGCAAATTTAGTTTAAAAGTAGCATTATTTCCTTTATATTTTTACTGTATCCATTACTTGCATCAAATAAATATTATTTCTTGAATCAAGTTTGAACAAAACATGATATCAAATGATATCGAAATACTTGCACTCCTCGAAATTTTTTAGTACGCTGAATTCATTCACATATGCAATAACACCTAGGTAATCAAATATAAACAAAATAGTATAATTTTCTATCAATCCAAAAAAAAAAGGAAAGAATTGAATTGATGTGGATTGTGAAGTGGATTTTTTGAAGCAAAGTTATTTTATTCTACATTTTGTTTCTCTATGTTTATTTATCTTTCGTTTGTTTCTGATATTTCTGTTTGGAAGTTTTCTAATGCACTGAATTATTTCACATGTAAAATAACCTCAAGTAATCAAATGAAAACAAATTTAAATGATTTTATTTCAGTCAAAAAGCCAAGCAAAGTTGAGTACAGAAAGAAGAATTAAATTTTTCTCTCCATAATGTGACAACAAAAAGCTCTGAAATGCCGCCAACAAATATTTTACACTTCGCGTAAGTCACATCAAAACACAAACAGTTGCATGCTCCTAAGAAATCATTACGAGAAAAAAAAAGAAACAACATGAAAAAATAAAATCGACATCTCTACAGCTGCATGCAACAACAGAAAGCAAAGTAACAATGGAAGCCAAAACCGTCGGAGCATTTAACTGTGAGAATTCATTTTACATACAGAAAGGTTAAAAAGAGAGAAGTAGCGGGAAATCCTCCATTTCCATCCAACAATGCTGGACGCAAGAAAACAATTCAGACTGTTGCAAGTGTATGCGTCTCCCTCGAGATTTGAAAGTCCAAATGCAGTGTTAACTCTCATCTTTTTTGTACAGTGTCCTTTTGAGGGAGGACTTAAAATCAAAAGGATGCCAGAACTTGCCGGTGGAAATCGCTCACTCAATGGAAAAAGAATTTCTCCCATGTCATGGAGGAATAATTTCACGCTTCGCAATGCTGACGGTCAGGATTTAGGTTTCTTTTATAAATCAGGATTTGGGGTTCTTTTATAAGACACAAGTTTGTTTAACTTTTATAGATTTTTTTATACTATTTTTTTTGTTTTAAATCCCTCAAGATTATAGAATCGTCAAGCTAGTGAATTGATATTCAAATAAAAAAAACGCGTAGTGTATATTATAAGTGAAATATATATTTATGTCGTCACATGCGAAGGCTCAGAATGTGGATTTATTTTATAAAAAAAAAGTAACGCTTTGATTAAAAAAAAACAATTATATAAAAAAAAAAAACAATTTTTAAAGTCAATTCCTACTTTTTTATCACGAGTTATATTGCAGAAAGTCTTTCAAAATAATTTTCATTCATTTTTTTAAGTTTGTCTGGCGCCATCTATTGGTAGATACGTGCAACTTAAATCTGAAAAAAAAACTAAAATCAATTAGTTAAATTTAATTACTGAATCAATATCTGAAAAAACTGTATTAACATCATGTGTCATCCCCTAAAATAAAAAAAAATGTATTTGAACTTGAGTGGATAAATAAAAAGTATTTTATGAACGACTGAAAATTTAAAAAAGATATATACACTCAAGAGCCAAAACATTATGACCACCTGTCAATAACGAAATGGCCCACCTTTGACGCGCAACACAGCTTCAACCCGCTTTAGCATGGATGCCACAAGTCCTTGGCAGATGGCCGGAGACAGATTGTACCAGATGTTTAAGCAACGATCACGCAAATCCGAGATATTGAGAATTGGTGGTCTTTGAACTCTCAGCTGCCGTCCCAGGACATCCCAAATGTGTTCTATCGGAATGTGTCTGGTGAGTTAGGCGGCTAGGACATTAACTGGAATTCAGCATCATGTTCCTGGAACCACTCCAACACAATTTTACCCTTGTGACAAGAGGCGTTGTCCTGTTGGAACATTCCATTTCCAGCTGGAATAACAGAGGCCATGAAAGGGTGCAACTGGTCCGCAATTAGGTTCAGACACTATGTAGAATTCATGGTCTGCCCTACCCCAACCACGGGTCCCACAGACGCCAAAGAGAACGTCACCCAAAGCATAATACCGCCACCACCGGCCTGTGTATGACCTACTGTACATTGAGGGAGCAACTGTTCGTCTTTGAAGACGGCGTATCCTGACACGGCAATCGGCGTGATGAATGACAAACCGTGATCCATCTGACCAGGCAACTGATCCATGGACGAGTCCCGATGTTCCCGGGCCCAGCGCAGGCGCAGTTAGCGAAGACGCTTGGTCAGCAAAGGCACACGAGTGGGACGTTTGCTGCGTAGCCCCATATTCAACAGTGTCCGCTGAACAGTGTGCTCCGATACTATTCTACTTGACCCTGCATTGTATTGGGCTGTCAGCTGAGTCACTGTCTGGCTCCGGTTTTGCTTCACCATGCGAGACAGTCTCCGACGACCTTTTTCTTTGATAGCGTGTGAACGTCCAACACCATGTCGTCTACTGCTGGTTTCACAGTCATTCATCCACGTGGCATAACTACTAACAACTATAGATCGCGAACAGCCCACGAGTCGTGCAGTTTCGGAAATACTTGTTCCGAGCCTTCGAGCCATTACAATGTGCCCTCTATCAAAGTCGCTTAGATCCGCAGCCTTTCCCTTCACACACAGAATTATGTGAAAGAATGATTCTTCAGACTCTCTAGCAGCAGTTAAATACCACTTCCACCTGATCACGTGCCTTCCACGTCATCCAAGCGAGTTTATTGCAAAATGTAATGGTGGTCATAATGTTTTGGCTCTTGAGTGTATATGGAGAGTGTGAGCTAATAGATGGCATTGAATATGCAACACTTTCATTGAAGTAAATGAAGTTTTTAAGTTAACTTCAAAAAAGAGCAAATTTTGATCAAAAATAGCATTATTTCCTTCATATTTTTACTGTACCTATTAATTGCATCAAATAAATCTTATTTCTTGATCAAGTCTTGAATCAAGAAACATGCCAAATAATATGGAAACACTTGCATTCCTCGAAATTGTTTTAGTACGCTGAATTCTTTCGCATATGAAATAACCCCTAGGTAATCAAATAAAAACAAAATAGTACAATTTCTGTAATTCCAGAAAGAAAAAAAAAGAAGAAAAAAACAAGAAAAGAAAAATAAATTATCTCTAAAAATGTCCATATGGGTGTTTGAAAAAAGAAGTAGATTTTTTTAAGCAAAGTTATTTACTCTAGACTTTGTTTCTCTATGTTTGTTTATCTTTCGTTTGTTTCTGATATTTCTGTTTTGAAGTTTTCTAATGCACTGAATTATTTCACATGTAAAATAACCTCAATTAATAAAATGAAAACACATTTAATGGTTTTCTTTTAGTCAAAAAAAAGGAAAGCAAATTCTGTATAAAAGGAAGCAAAGTTTGTTCATCTATATATTTACTATACCCATAATTTACATCAAATAAATACTATTTTTTGAAACATGTTTGAAGAAAGAATAATATAAAATGTCAGTTGACACGACCTATTACAATTAAATTTTTTTTCCTTAATTTGACACCAAAAAGCTCTGAAAGGCGGCCAACAAATCCTTTACGCTTCGCGTAAGTCACATCAAATCACAAAGAGTTGTATGCTTAAAAGAAACAACATCAAAAGAAATCATTACGAAATTTTGTATGCTCAAAAGAAATTATTTCGAAAAACAGAAACAACATCGAAAACTAAAACCTACATCTCTTAAAGCTGTATACAACAACATGAAGCCATAACCGCCACAGCATTCAACTGTGAGAATTCATTTTACATAAGAAAAGAGTAAAAAGAGAGAAGTAGGAAATCCTATATTTCCATCCAACAATGGCGGACGCGGAAAGCAATTCGAACTGTTACAAGTTTCTGTGTCTCCCTCGAGATTTGAAAGTCCAAATGCAGTGTTAACTCTCCTCTTTTTTTTTTACATTGTCCTTTTGAGGGAGGAGTTGAAAGCAAAACGATGTCAGAACTGGCCGGTGGAACTTGCTCACTCAATGGAAAAAGGATTTCTCTATGCCATGGAGGAATAATTTTACGCATCGCAATGTTGACGCTCGGGATTTGGATTTCTTTTATGAACCAGGATATAGGTTTATTTTATAAGCCAGAAGTTTGGTTAGAGTTTATAGATTTTTTTATATTAAAAAAAATGTTTGCTTGAAATCATTTAGAATTTAAAAATCGTTAAGCTATCGTTAACTGTTATTCATTTAAAAAAACGTGTAACGTATACTGTAATTAAAAATATATATTTATCTCGTCGCATGATAAGACTCAAAATTATGAGTTCTTTTATAAAAATAAGGATCATTCAAATAAAAAATGTAAATATTATAGATAATTTAAAAGTGACGTTGTCTGTCGAGTTGACACTATTGTTTTTATTTATGTAAAGAAGATTAAGTAGGTAGCAGAAGAATTAACAAAAACAAGTATCTTTATAAAAATGATGAATGGTATAAAGATGACTAAAGTTGTGATTTTAAAACAATGTTGTGAACGCATACACTAAAGTGCAATTTTTCAGTTTTTTTAACATATATCAAGCAAATTCAGACCATAAAATTACTACAAGTTCCTTACTTAACGAAATATTCAGAAGTACATATTCTATACCATCTTTCATACACTATTTCATGATTTTTTTGCAATTATGTTGAGGTATATCATTAATATAATTAATTAATGTATGACGGTTCCATGGGTTACGTGGTCTCTGGGTTCTGTGGGATAATTTGGATAATAATGATATATAGATTTATTTATGAAGTAATAAAAGTAATTTTCGAGTTTTGAATAAAATAACATCTCGTTTGCAAATTTTTCATGGCGTAATGTGTAATATAAATTAATATGGTTATTAACTGAAACTGAAGTAAATTGATTTAAATATTGAGCGTAATAAATAAAGTATTGAGAATATTAAATAAAAAATATAATTTACATATTTGCAATAATTTCTTACGTCTCATTTCATTCTAATTGAAGTTAGATGTATATACAATTACCAGGATAATTGTTAATCGATTTGATTATAAATTTGATCGTAACATATGTTTTTTAATGTATTATGTGATTATTGCATAATACTAAAATCAAGATAGCTTTTTAATGTATTGCTATATTCTTTGAAATTCTTTAAATATCTTCATTGTATATCTGGAAATAGACTTGTTGATAAATGTGTCATAACTTGACCCTTGCATTCATGGAAAATTTTACAGTAATAATATTTGATATAAGGTGTGCATCCCTTTAGCCTTGATACGAAATAGCAATAATTATAAAAAAAAAATTATACGCTTGCTAATTTTATCTATTAAATTCATAAATGCAATTTTTTTTTTCCAAATTTGAAATCAGTGTCTACAACAATGTCGCCAGCGGATTGAATATCTTCTCTAATGGTCACGAGCGGCGCTCGTTGCCACAGCGTGACCATTCGGGCTTGTTTTGGATTTAATGAGATATTAATTAAATATTACTTAAATAATATTAAAATTATTTAATTATTACTTTAAAAATCTATATTTTTTACAAAATATCAAACATTTATAATTGTTTGCATTTCAATTCCATAAGTTCTTAATACAAAATTATTGGTAAATGATTTGTAAATTTTTATACATTAAAAAAAAATGTAATTCATAGCTACTATTATTCATGTAAATCATAGTGAACAGCATTTCAACAATACATGCATAACTTAGAAGCGAATGCCCAACATTCCACAGTAAATCAATCTCGCAGCAAAATTTCAAGTAGAATAAACCTCCATTACAAATTCAATACACCAGAGAAACATGAAAAGCATACATAAAAAAAAAAAAAAAAAAAAAGTATAAAAACCAATTTAGAGACGGTGAAATCAGCTGAAATTCTCTTCGGGATTTTCCGGGAACTGGAACATAAAACCGGAGAGACTCCTCAAGGGATGGGGTCACTCCCAGTTTATGCACGCGATGACCCGAGGCCATTGGCTAAATCTCGGCCCATAAACGCCTGACCCCTAGAGGTTCATCTTCCGGGGAATGGCCAAATCTTAGAGCTGTAAAGATTCCCCCCTTTTTGTTTCTCCGGGAAAAAAATATTGTTTTCTATCCGGAAAAATCAATTAGAATTCAGGGAATACTGGATCTTATGATAGTGCTGAAAAGTGCAGCAGTTGTGTGTATGGGAAGAAGTTTTCTAAATGCATTTTCTGTTGCTGTTGATTCATTTGTTAAAGGTACCAAGTTCGTCGAATGTTTGGATGTTTTATGGGTTTCGTGTTTAAGTGTCAAATTGATTCTTCTTTTTTTTTCTTGTTCGTATCTGTGTGGGCGTAAAGACATTTGAAGGAAATGGAAGAGAATTTGACGTGTCGTAAAAAGAGAAAGTAACAGAAATGCCGGCATACATAAAAGAAAAGGATTTTGTATTACAAGTGCTTAGACTAAAGATTGTTGAAATAAATATAATAAAAAATTTTAGAAATGTGAATTTTTAATTTTTTGTGATCTACTTTTAAAGTTTTTTTTCGAGTTTTATTACTTTCTTTTAGAAAATTCGAAATCAAAATTGTAGGATTTGCAAAATGTTATTATACAAAATCAATTTTTAAACTAAGAATTGTTTGGTTGAAATGCGACTGGAAAATATCATTGAATTATATTACTAATGCGAAACATCTAATTTGCAGTTTGGAAAGATTATCCATTATGAATCAGAATGTAGGAGGAATCCACTAGAGAGTGACATGATATGGTTCCTTTATATTGTAGCCTTTTTCCCACGGCATTTCGTTTCCAAGAGAGAAGAATGTTATTATTTACTTGTTCAAGAAGAGACAATCTATCATTCAAATTTGACAGCAGATATGTAGTGTTGTGGATAGTTATATTACATGCAATTACTGTTTTGCACTAAGGAGAAGAACCAGCTAATCAAATCTGATAGCATATACATTCAGTGTCATAGATAATCAGACCTCATGAAATTAGCGATTGTCTGATCGATCTTCACAGGTCGGAATAATTACAAACTCGCTATGGCCTACGCGATGAGTTGTTGTATCGGGATTGGTGATAGGCAACGGGTTGAAGAAGTGTTAACTCCTATGAAAAGTGAGTGTATCTGACTCCCCGTCTTGATGGATTTTCTCAAAAAGAAGTTTTTGGAGAGAAGTGAGATGTCGAGAATCGGCAAGAAATGATTTTTTTTCTTTTCTTTTCTCTGAAGTGACTCCCTTTGTGGTTTTATGTATCCCGTCGTGTGATAATTAAGGGCTGGCGCATATCAGATGTTTAAATTCATTGTTGACTCAAAACTCTGAAAATCTTCGTCCTTGGAGTGAACTGCACTTGTATATCTAATTTAAATATTTAATTTCATTTCATTGTAAATAGAAATATGTATAAAGATAAAAATGCTTGTAAATAAAACTTAGTGTTTCCAGGAACCTGAAAGAGAACTCCTTCTTGAAGCCGTTAGGTCTAATTTAGGCCTAGTCATTACAATATTCTATGCTTGAAGTACGTTTTAAATTTCAATGGCACTTTGATATGGAAAGAAGAAGTACGAAATTTATAAGCGAAATAATTACCTTACATATTTTTTTTATGATATTTCTCAGGAGCTGACACACAGAGCTATAGAAAATAATCTTGCAGTTGCAGGACACTTAGTGTAATCATGCATTAACAATATCCATAGACTAGTCTAGTGTCTAGACCCATACATCCCGAGAGGTTTAACAATCCAAATACTCAAATATATCTTATGTAAAAATTTCCCTACTGTTTCATTGAGAAGAGAAATAATGTTTTGTTTTTTCAAAAATCAATACGAACCCTAGGAAACTTTAACCTTATGGAAGTGTTAAAAGGCCGAGTAGTTATATATGGAAGAAGTTTCCAAAAAAGCAATGTTTGCTATTTTTACTGTACATTTGTTGATGAGGGCAACTTGTTGAAACAAAGACGAGTTAAGATATTTTATTGGTTTATGCTTAAGTATTAAATTGCTTCATCTTATTTGTTTTTTACCTTATATTGGTCAAAGCTTCAGGGCATTTGCAGGAAATAGAAAATTATTTGTTGTGTCATAATAAGTGAATGTAACAGTAATGTCGGTGTATGGGAAAGCAGGAAATAGAAAATTATTTGTTGTGTCATAATAAGCGAATGTAACAGTAATGTCGGTGTATGGGAAAGCCTTTTATGTTTTCTGTTCGGTGTCTAAAGTACAAAGTACTAATAAACTTTCTTGCGAACGTAAAAACAATTTCAAATTTATTTTTGATATAATACTTATAACCTGATACATCTTATAAATGATCATACATTTAAAAGTTCCTGTTAATGGAAATGACAATGTATTAAAATTAAATGTTTTTGACAGAAAATCATGATATTGATTATGTTTTAATGGTTTCTTGATTATTGAAAGATTTTAATGATTTTCTTGATTATGTTTTTGATGTTATCTTTAAAAACTCGGATGCACCATTAAATTGTTATTCACTATTTTATATTGAATTCTATTTATTAAATTTTATGTAGAAATAGGAATGTTGAATAATATATATATATATATGCTTATCAATAATTTTATAAGAAATGAATTACTAAATATTCGGACCTCCTTTATTAACACTATTTGTGAACCAGTAGGGTATTGAACCAAACTTAATTCTCACTTGAGTGTCATACTGAAGACATCCCAGAACAATCTAAGTAGGAATTATGAACTGTAAGTTATAATTTCACAATATCCATCAAGTCTATACATTTTTATGACAAATACACACGCAACAATTAAGTGCTTTATGCTATCTTCCACTATGATATGAAATGGACAGATAAGTTAAATTTATTACCCTAATAAATATAAGACAAATTGTTGTAATATGCATTAATATTTACATATGTATACATTATTAACACTAAAGAAATAATTATATAATAAATATGAATGAATATTGTGCATGAATGACTAAGAACTATCTGTATTAATTTCAATGAACACAATGTTGTTTCTTAATGCAGACGATTATAGCTTAATCATCACGACAGGGATGAAAATAATCATTTGTTTGCAAAGATATATTTATTCTTTGTATTTCCTTGTATCAGAGAAGAACTATTTATTCTTGTAATTCCATTTTTGATGCTTCAAGAGAAATCAACAAACACATTTATTTGGATTATATGACAAAATCTTGACTCCATCTTCCGGGCACGTTTCCCAATGCTGATAGCAGTTTGAAATAGTTACTTCGTATAACTAATTTTCTGAAACAGTTATAATTAATTTCTATGTGTAATGAAAAGGGCGTCACTATATGGAAACAAGCAGAATGTTGAAGTCAAAATTTATCGTCCTTTTCGTACCAGATTTGGCGCTGCATCGCCATTTGGCAACTATTGGCGTCGATAAGGAGTGATGTTGGAAAGCGAGAGGAATAATACTCAGAGTTTGCAGTGCATTGCATTTACACTAAAATACAGAGTGATTATAATTAAAGTCCCACTTTCAAAATGCTGTAAAAAAGAACCACTCGTCACAATGAATCCAAGTATATTCTATTCAAATTTGAAGAAAGAGGAAACTGTATGCATCAAAAAAAGTTCCACCGATTTTTCCCATCCAATTTGGTATGACCTTTCCGTGATGGATGGGCTATCCACTCACAGTGTCACAACTGTTGAAAAACTGTTGAAACAAAACAATCAAGCACATTTAAATACTACAGCTGGTTTAATGTGCAACTCATGCCAAATACGTTGTAATTTCAATTCAGAATATCGCTTCAACCGAATTCACTTTTTTATGCCACTTACAGCGCCATCTATTAATAAACTTTGGAACTTTTTTTAATGGCTTACAGTTTCTTCCATCTTAAAGTATCTTCAATTCGAATTTGAGCCGATAATGATAGTGGCAAGTGGTTCTTTTTACAGCATTTTGAAAGTGGGACTTTAATTATAATCACCCTGTATATAATGTAATATACATGAAAGAAACACATAAGCACTACATAAAGAATACCGATCGTTGCACACGATTCTATTCATTTATATAAAAGGTATCAACTTAATTTATATCGTTCTTTAAAGTTTTTAACAAGGTGTGACTTAAATTTTTAATTTTAATTTCTCAAATAATTATACATTTAATATGATATTCAAGCGATTCCATTCAAATAACCTATCGCGTTCAGATCCAAATTTTTTTAAGAAATATTTAGTGGAAAAAAATTTTTTTCGATGTTGTTGTTAAGTTAGTATACATAACATTTACGAATATGATATTTAACTGAAAAATCTAGAAACCTGTACCCTTGACGCCAAATGCATCGCCAGGAGGGCAAGCCACTAACTAAACAAACAAAATGACTGCAAAAGTTCAGCGTGTTTGTAAAAGGCTGTTTCGCCAAAATACGTCACGAAAAATCACTTTTATGTCAACATTAGTACCCAAATAGTTATTAAGCAAATTTTAAATAAAGTACGAGTATATATATCTCTGTTCTTATTTACTATAAATAAAAATTCTGTAAATAGCAATAAAATAGTTATTATATTGTTCGAAGTTACGAATTCCTCTAACTGCAGTACTTATAACCTTAAAGAAGTATTGCAAGATTGGTGACTTCCTCAGGGGTACAATATTCTAGATTTCAATCAAATTTAAAATATATAGAAGAATATATTTTTTTTTTCTTTTTACCTAGGCAAAAATTGAAGAAAAAATGTAGATTACTTACAAAAATAGCTAAAGTAATGCATAAGTTATATATACTTGCATAAATTCGGATGTGCATTACACATGCGTTGAACTAAAAGTATATTAACATTAAGTAAAAAGCGAGTTAGAGACAATCGAGCCATTTAGAGTAACAGTACAAGGAATAAAGTATTGCTTTAAAAATGCAAATACATCATATAAAAAACAATATATTTAAATTATTACGTTCAATGAATAAATAATGTCATCAGAAACATATAGTTAAAATTCCATTAGGCTCTGAAAATTATTATAGCAGTTAAGACTGATATGATATAGCAGTGATGGAAAGAATACAGTTAGTAGAAATTCAATTTAAAGATTTTAAAGCATGAATACAATATCCTATTGCCCATGTCTCGATTTCTAACGACTCTAGCAACAAATTCTAGTTAAATCTTTAAAATGAAACCATAAAAGTTTTTTTTTTCACGAAGATTGTGATTGGAACGTTGTTGATTATCTTACGCCTATTTTCTGTGCACCAAATATGAGGCCATATTTTCACTTTGGTATTTTTCTCAAAAACTCTGCGTCTTAGAAATGTTTTTCCGGTAAATTTTTATGTTCTCCAAGCAAGAATGCATCATTTGTACAAATTAAGAGCTTTTGACCGCTTTATTATAGTCAAATAAAAATAATTTTCCACCATTTTTTTCCGAGAAAAAGTATTTGTTTGAGAAATGATCAAGTTTTATGATTCGTGATTAAGTTTAATTTATTGACTTTAAATATGAACTGGTATTTAATCACATGAGAGTTTTCAAACTTCCATGTGATAAATAGACCTTAATAATTTAATTTTCGTATTTTTCATCGATTACACAGTTGTAAACGTTTCTTCGAATAAATATATATGTGCTTGAGAAAGAACGAATGCAAAACATTATTAAGCTTATAGCAACTAATTAATTGATTTTAGATATGAACTGCTATTAAATTTAATATTAAATTTTAAAAATTTCATGTCAAAAATGGCACTTTTTTTTGATGAAACAATTACATGTATTAAATTTTGTATACGTATATTCGATCAAATACACAATTTGGCTTTATTTTGTATAAATAAGTAAGCAGAAATATACATATTTTTAAATTCAATAATAATTTAAAGATGCATTATTAAAAATAGATTTAGATAATTTGAAACGATGCATATATAATAAAGAAATACTGCATTACAAAACTAATTTTGCTTCTCCCTACAATTCAAATTTTTGAGAAATATTTGACCAAATTAATCTATTGTACAGTATTTCTTTTAACAAATAAATTTGGAATTCATCCAATAACTAGAAAAAAAACGAGCATCTTTTATCAAACTAGCATTTATAAAATGAAAATGTTTTTAAATTGAGAAGAATTTTCCCCACTAATAGTTCATTTTATAAAACGAATCTCAACTATTTTAATTAAAAAGATGCTTAAGATAAAATATTTTTTAATTACGTTAATTTAATTTTTTTTTTTTCGAAAACAATGAATATATTCTTTATTTTGAATTCTAATTTTCAATTATTTTAATAATGCTTTTAACAATAAAGTATTTTATATTTTTTTAAAACTATTTTGTTGTATTTTATAAATATGATATTAAAAGTAACTTAATTGCTACAGATATTTATTTCTGTTAAAAATTTTGTAATAATTTTATAAGCAATAAATGTAAATGCATAATTATTTGATAAGATTAATTTTTTACTTAGAAATAAGATTTAGAATTTTACTCAGAAATAATTCAATTAAGAAAAATATTTCTTTTCGCATTTTAATAAACTTTCCATCAATATAATTATATAAATCCATACATTAATTTCTTTTATTACATATTATTCATATCATAATTTTTATATGATAATTACAATTGCTTATTTATTTATCGAAAAGAGTATGATAGCAAATATATTTCCGTTTAATAATGTCTTAAATTACACTCTTATAGTGTTTTAACTTAGTATATTTTGTGCAGAAAATAAATTATAATTTTTTCTTTACATTTTTTAAGTGAAATAAATAATAATATAGTGTCAAAGTCATGCAATTTTTATGAATATCTTTTATGTATCGTTAATAAAATCTAGAAAATATTTTAAAATATTAAATAAATTATATTGTCAAAGATATGCCAATGGAAAAATATATTTGCCAATGGAAACAGAATGATATAATGCTGTAATATAAATTATATTGCCAATGGAAGCAGAGATGATATAATGCTAGTTATTTTTTTTTAAATTTCATTTCATTCATTCATTTTAATTAATTACGAAAAATTAATTATGTTACTAGTAAATATCTCAATATTCCACAATTTTTTTTCCTTTAAAATTTCACATTTAAAATACTTTTGTTCTTTATATATATATATATATTTAGTTTCATTTATGAAATTTGTTTCATATTTTTTTTTTGTTCATTTAAGGTCAAAATATAAGTATTAATCAACATTAACTTAATCATTCCATAAAGAGATAAATTAACTTTTCTCTCAATTACAACCCGATGAATTTATTATACATTTACTAATAATAAGCAGAAATTCATAGCTGAATGAAGATGATATATAGACATTTTCTTCTATAGTATATGTGTCTATAGTATATAGACATTTTCTTCTTCTTCTTCCTTGTGTCTGAGGAAGAACTAATGCCAATCCCATTAAATTTTAAAAATTTCATGTGTAAAATGACATTTCATAATTTTATTTTCCATGTTTTTGTTGATGAAACAGTTATATACATTTCTTCGATTAAATACATACTTTTGCTTACTTTTTATAAATAATTAAGCTGAATTATACATATTTTTAATATTCAAATGAAATAAATTAGAAAGTCATCGTTAAAAATAAATTTAGATAAATACAAACAATGGATAAATAATAAAGTATTAAGAAATACTGCCTTACAAACTAATTTCGCTTCCATCTACGATTGAAATTTTAGAGAAATATTTGCCCAAACTAATATATTGTAGTGTATTTCATTACAAAAAGTAATCCAATAAAAATAAAAACTAGTATATTTTATCAAACTAGCATTTAGAAAAAGTGAATGTTTTTAAACAGAGAAGAATTTTCCCCACTAACAATTCATTTTATCCAGCGAGTCTCAACTATTTTAATTAAAAAGATGCTTAACATACAGATTTTTTAATTATGCGAATTTAATTTTTGTTGGGAAACAATGAATATATTCTTTATTTTGGATTCTAATTTTCAGTTCTTTTAATAATAAAGTTAATTATGATTTTTTTAAATTTTTTGTTGCATTTATAAATATGATATTAAAATTAACTTATTTGCTATAGGTATTCATTTCTGTTAAAAAATTGCGTAATTTTATATCCAATTAAAATAAATGCATAATTATTTGATATAATTATAGTTTTTACGGAGAAACTAAGACAATATTTTAATTAAGAACTTTTTTGCATTTTAATATAACTTCCATAATTATAATTATACATATATCGATACGTTTCTTTTATTAACGATTTTTCATATCATAATTTTTATATGATAATTAAAATTGCTTATGCATTTACCTCAAACGGAATGATAGCAAATATATTTATCTTTATTAATATTTTAAATTACTTTCTGACATTGTTTCAAGTTTATGATTCATTTCTGGTACAAAAATATTACTTTTTTTCGTTAAGTGAAACAAATAGTACCAAAACTTTATAATTTTTATATATTTTATGAATATTTAATAATGTCTAGAAAGTATTTTAAAATATGTTTGTTGTTTTCCTTCTCATGCAGCTGGCAAACTCTTAGACAGCTTGGTCTTGGATGCCTTAAGGCAAGCGCTGCACAGATATACTCACTTTGCATTACCCAGGGAGCGCGTGGTAACTTGAAGATAAGCCACGGTCGTGGAGTAACAATGCCCCCGCAACGCTCTACGATCCTGTTAGACCGGGAAATACTTTTTAAACTGGATTCCGAACCACTACAAACACCCATGGCACCGCCGGGACTCGAAACCGAAACCTGTGGTACCGAGCGCCAGAGAGCTAGCCACTCGGCCATTCAGGCCCGTATTTTAAAATATTAAATTAATTATATTGTCAAAAATTTTCAACAGGAAAATGAAGAGAAATTATTTTATTTTTTAATGAAATATGAAAAATAAATTATACTACTCTAAATAAATCTCGCAATATTCAGAAATTTTTATATTCCTTCAATTCCAATTCAACCATGAAATTATTTCCATTATATATATATATAAATATAAATAATGGAAATATTTATTTTCATATTAAATCTCGTTGAATCTTATTTCATGTTGAATTACATCATGAATTTCGTTTAAAACATTATTTTTCATTTAACGTCTATATATATATATATATATATATAATATTACAGTACATATAAATATATTCCAGCTCAATCTAACTATTCCATACAGAGGAAAATTACTTTATCAAATTCAATCTCAACAAATTTATTATGCATTTACTGATAGTAGAAGTTCATAGTTAAAGGAAGATGTCTTATTGTAATAACTTATATATAGATTTTAGAGAATAAATTATAGTAAAATAAATGGTAATATATCTGAAAACTTTATTTCTTACAGCATCTAAACAATTTTTATATAATATTGAGCGAAGACGTAAAAACAGAATAATGTTTCAAAATTTAACTATCGCTGGAAATGAAATTATATTATCTGCCATAAATTCTTTATAAAAACAGTGACGTCATTTCCGGAAATTATTAGAAATATATTTTTGTAGTTTTCTTAAAATTGTATACTTTTTTTGTAAATAATAATAAGAGCTTACGAATTACAAATAAGCTTACAAATTTTTTTAAGCAATAAATACTAAAATATTTAAAACAAATACCATTTCTTATTTTTTTATTTCAATAAATAAGAAATAGTATTTCTTTTAAATATTTTAGTATTTATTGCTTACAAAAATTTGTTTGCATAAATAGTTATCTAATCCGTTAAAGGGTTTATTAAAGCTCTAATTTTATTATAGTTGTTTCTTCATGAAACTATTCAAAACATATTATCTTCATACGATACTTTTTCAAATATATTTAATTGATACTATGTGTGAGGTGAAAAATGAGAATTTTACAAGTTGAATTAATAAACGGAGTTTTAGTTAAATATTTATACTTGCTGAATTTCAAATCTCATTTAATTCTAGACTTCGTTTGGCTGTTCAACTAATAATTATGATAAAATTTCTTCTGCATTCAGCTAATAACAATATTATTAAATTAATCCAGTTAATAAAATGCAATTATCATCATTAGTGGCGCAACAGCACCATGGTGGCCAAGGACGTCTTCGTGATGGCAGAATTAAAAAGCAATTAATATGATAATTCATTCTAGCTATTTTAAAGAACATGTTTAGCGAGATACTATGAAGAGGAGAAAACTACAAATAATTAAAATTAATTCACTTTCATCTATTTTTCTTTTAGGACTTATTGAAGTGCATTATAATTTAAATCGTAATAGTGAATCATTTTAAAATACATTATTTTAGTATTTATTGTGAATTTTGATAAATAAATTTTCAAAGTATTAATTATTTCTAAAGTTATGTTTGTTTGAACTTCTATTCTATATCATTGAAATTTATTTTTAATCTCCAAAAATACTTATTTTAAAAGGTTGGGTATCCAGTGCCCGGGGGTATACCCTGGTGCGGTAAAATCAGACTTCCTCCTTTGGGTGTGTCATATCTTTGTACATCAAGTTCTACATACATTTTTTAATTCTTCATCATGACCACGGGTTTATGGACATGGTCTAGATGCTGCTGTCGACCAAATGGGATAAGAAACAACTCTTTCGAAATACAAAATTTTCAGGACATATTTTGCCGTAGAAATACAAAATGTTTGTCTCATATTTTACTTTAAAGATGCGAATTTTTCATGACATATTTTTATGTCACCATGTAATATTTTCCGGATATTCTTTTGTTTTCTTCTTTTTGTTATATAGCAGCAATCTTAACTTCCCTTTTATGTATACAGCGAATAGTCTATTGAAGAATAAATGAAGGTATTGGGTTTTAGGAAATAATCTAAAGATTAACTATCCTCCTACCCACTAGCAAGAGACAACTCCTTTGTGGCGCTCAGGAGAAATTGTCAATTTGCCCACATATTCTCACCCGGATACATGCTTATTGATTAACGCTCTGGCCTGCGGTACTGCAGGCTTTAGGTTCGAATCCTGGCTGTGGCTTGGATATATGTTAGGATACGGAATCCACATTAAACTGTAGTTCCCGGTCTTATTAGCCTAAAGAGTGCACAAAATGACCGTAAAATGACAAACAAACTAATCCAAACCAATCTCTCCCGGGCAGGAAATATACTTCGCATACACTTTGGGTTTTCAGCTTAAAAGTGAAGTTTTTCTATGAATCTTTAAGTGCTTTTAAATGAATTAAATATTGAATGTATGTAATTATATGTGTATGGTGTTTGTGCGTGTATCAATAAAGCTGCGAGTTCTCCAACCTGGGCTTCAAGTACCTCAAACTTAGCAAACCCAGTTACAATTTGGTTGCCAAAATGCCCACTACATCATTCAATTACTACACATATGAGATAAACTTGAAACACTACTTTCCTGCAAGTTAAATGTTGAAGAATAGAATTACATACCTTATGTCTTAATCATCATCGTACCCTTGTTTCTGAAAGAAGTGCCTGCAACGTAGATTTTAAGGGTTTTCAACCCAGGATTTTTCTTTATGCTATATGCTCAAATATATTAGACCATGTATAGGACGAACTTTAAACTTATGAGGTCGTTTCAATTCAATTTTACGTTAACGTTAAATGGTGAGTAATTTCTTGAAGAGCCCACCTCTATGTTTTGTTAGATTTTGTTTAACATTAGTGAATTCTACCTCTAAAGGCTCGTGCTCACCAAGGCGACAAGATGCAAGCGACCAAAATTTGACCTCACCGCGGTCGCCTGAAACCGGTTTGCAGTTCGCCGCGTGGAGTAGACCAACTTTCAACTCCTAGCGGTTTTTCACTATGCGTAATGCTATTTCTGACGTTTCGCTGTGAAGGGGTCGAAAAAATTTTGTCGCTTGCCTCTTGAATCTTCACGTCTCTCGCCTCGGTGGGAACGAGCCTTAACGGTTAGGTAAATCTATAATTTTTAATGTTTCAGTTCATTTGACTCTTTTACATAATAAATTTTAAGAAAACCTTTAAATCTTATTGTTAATAAAAAATTATTTTAGTTTCACCTTGAATTAAGATGAAGTAGTTAAATACTTGAAACCTTTACTAAAGTCCAAACTAGCACAATTGAAAAAATAAATTATTATTACATATATATTTTTTTTTTGCTACTGAATAATCATAACAGTAATTCGAACCGAAGCCCGAAGAGTTGCGTGATTCACTGCTTAAGTGTTATAGCTCTCATGGGTTTGTCTCTAATTTTATGCGTTGTAATGAAGCTCTATTATTAGGTAAAATTTGTTATTATATAAATAAAGCTCTAAACTCTCAAACCTGTGCCTCAAGTACCTGAAACAACCACATCCACTTACAATCTGGTTGCCCAACCTGCACACTATATCCCTCAATTACGATTCATATAAGAGAAGCCTGAAACATTCCTTTCCTGCAACTTGAATGTTGAAGCTGGAATTACACGCTTTATGTATAATCACTATCGTAGCCTGGTTTCTGAATGTAGTTTGAAGGGATTGCAACCTGAGCATTTCTTTACGCTATATGTGCAGATAACCTGGTCAATGTATTGGACAATTTTTAAACTTGTGAGCGTGTTTCAGTCTAACGTTACGTTAACGCTAAATAGTGCAAATTTGTTTGAACAACATGCCTCTATCTTTGTTAAATTTTGTTTTAACATTAGTGACTTTTACCACTGAAGGTTAGGTATTCTAAAATTATAAATGTTTTAGTTAGTTCTTCACTTTTACGTGATGACCTAACAAAAACTTAAAATGTTTTTTTATTAACAATAAGGATTTAACTTCAACCTGGAACTAAGATGAAGTAGTTAAACACCTGAAACCTTTACTGAAGTCCAAATTAACGCAATTTGAAAAATATAAATTATTTAGTAGCAAAAAAAAAAATAATAATAATAACAATAACAGTAATTCGAACCGAAATTTGAAGAGCTACGTGATTCACAGCTTAAGTGTTACAGCTCCCGTGGGCTCCATCAAATTATAATTTTATTTGCCTTGTTCAGTCAGTAATGGCAATTGCAACCGAAATGTTAGTCTCATTATCTCGTGATTCACTGCCTGATTTCTCAGAGTAAAGTTTTTCTAATTTAGAAACCAGCAGAAAATTTCTCTAAATAAAATGGAACTTGTTTTATAAAACAGTGAGATCTTCAGACAAGGAATTCCCAAGACAATTAGGAAAGAGTCATAAAGTCAATTTGAAGTACACTATTGCTTACGTTGTCACGTCTTCCATTTGACTTTGTGTATGCCTCAGAATATGTCAATCAGCTTTATTAAAAAAAATATCGAATACATCATCTTTATTAAATCATACTCCTCTCAGTCTTCTATTATTGTATTGTGTTTGTTTTAATAATTATTAAAATAAGGCTCACTTAAACTCACTTGAGAATGCAATGTTTTCTGTGATTTTTAAGTGATATTGGATTGCCTACTGTAATTTAAGTATCATATTGATTATCGTCTGCGTAACTAAAAACTTCGTTTGATGCAGTGGTGCATCTACACTCAAGAGCCAAAACATTATGACCACCCCTACATTTTGCAATGAACTCGCCTGGATGACGTGGAAGGCACATGATCAGGTGAAAGTGGTATTTAACTGCTGCTGGAGAGTCTGAAGAATCATTCTTTCACTTACTTCTGTGTGTGGTGGGAAAGGCTGCGGATCTAACCGACTTTGATAGAGGGCAGATTGTAATGGCTCGAAGGTTCGGAACAAGTATTTCCGCAACTGCACGACTCGTGTGCTGTTCGCGATCTACAGTTGTTAGTGCTTATGCAAAGTGGATGAATGACAGTGAAACCAGCAGTAAACGACATGGTGTTGGACGTCCACACGCTATCAAAGAAAAAGGTCGCCGGAGAATGTCTCGCATGGTGAAGCAAAACCGGAGCCAGACAGTGGCTCAGCTGACAGCCCAATACAATGCAGGGCCAAGTAGAATAGTGTCGGAGCACACTGTTCAGCGAACACTGTTGGATATGGACTATACAAACGTCCCACTCGTGTGCCTTTGTCATCTAACCCAAGCGTCATCGCCAACTGCGCCTGCGCTGGGCCCGGGAACATCGTGACACTGGTCCATGGATCAGTGGGAAAGACTTTCCTGGTCAGATGAATCACGGTTTGTCATTCATCACGCCGATGGCCGAGTCAGGATACGCCTTCTTCCAGGCGAACAGTTGCTCCCTCAATGTACAGTAGGTCATACACAGGCCGGTAGTGGCGGTATTATGATTTGGGGGACGTTCTCTTGGCGTCTCTGGGACCCGTGATTGTGGTAGAGCAGACCATTAATGCTACAGGGTATCTGAACATCATTGCTGACCAGTTGCAACCTTACATGTCATCTGGTTTTCCAGCTGGCAATGGAATGTTCCAACAGGACAACGCCCCTTGTCACAAGGCTAAAATTGTGTTGGAGTGGTTCCAGGAACATGATTCCATTGAACATTGAATTCCAGTTAATGTCCTGGCCGCCTAACTCACCGGATCGCAATCCGATAGAACACATTTGGGATGTCCTGGGACGGCAGCTCTGAGTTCAAAGACCACCAATTCGCAATATTTCGGATTTGCGTGACCGTTGCTTAAACATCTGGTTCAATCTGTCTCATGTGGTACATCATAACATCATTGTTTTTTCTTTTTAATATAATACCTTTATTAAAGGCTTGCAATTTCCAATTTCGATCCCAACTTCACTTGATCATTTAGTACTTTAGAATGACCCGTATCAGGAATGTATGCCGAATACGTAATTTTTTAATGTGGAAATAATTTTCGTATTATAGAATGGCAGCAATATTATTTATGCAGTATCAATTTAGCTATATTGTTTATACAATATCAATTCAGCAATAATCTTTATGCAATGTTAACTTAGCAATATTATTTATGTAATATCAAATGAGTAATATTTTTTATGCAATATCAACTTAGCAACAGTGTCGATATATTAAGAATTTAACAATATTGTCGATATAATGTTAATTTAGCATTATTGTTGATGCAATATCAATTTAACAAGATTGCTGATGCAATAAGATTGATGACTTAATATAAATATAACATTGTCGTTGCCTCAATTTAACAAGATTGCTGACGTAATAACAATGTAGCTAGATTGATGATGCAATAAGTATTATAATTCCCTTATTCAGTTGTTTATATTATAAAAATATCACATTCCTCGATAAGACCGAAGTAGAATGAAAATGGTTCTTTTAAGCCTGAAATGAAACAAGGTCAAAAGTAACGGGATTCTTTTAATTTACATATCAATCTGAAAAGTAGAAAAATTAAAGTATTTCCTTTGAATACTATCAAAAAGGCTTTCCCCTTTATTATAGAATGAAGTTTAAGGATAAATGAAGTTTTTAAATGAGATTTCTTAATTTTTTTAGAAAAATACTATTATGAATGTGTTGGAAGCGGAGTCCTTCTTTCTGAGCTTATTTTTAAACCATTCTACTTAATTACATTGTCGAACACACTCGTAATGCATTGTGTTCTTTATTTCTATAAATTACTTTTTTTATTCAATTTTAATGCAGTATTTTCATTATTCTACTTTTAAGATAATAAGCATTCATTCTAGTGACGACATTTGATTGTTTGATATCAAGACTTTAGAAATTCTGAATTATCTGTACGTAAACATAATTTAATGCACATTTTCATTTAATGAAACGTAAAATGCTATTTTTATTTAATGAAATATAAATTATTATTTTGGTTTTATTTTAATGTCTGTAGTAAAGTTCTCTCTGAAATAATTGTTCTATATAATTAAAATACAATGTAGCTAAATATCTTGGATTATATGAGAAAAAGTTTATTTAAAAATTAATATTTTTAAAGCATATTAAAAGATATGGTATGTGTAATTAGTATTAAATTTAAAATTTTCAACTATAGAATACCAAATTTGTAAAATTTTCAGTATTAAAATAATTTATCTTGTGTTAGTGATTGCAATAATTTATTATATTTTATAAAATTCCTTAGTAAATAATATAATTTGAGATTGTATTGTAATAGTTGTAAAATAATTATTCTAAGATAATGTTACAAGATGACATTTCTACATTAAAATAATAAACAATGAGTCTATGTAAATATATTTTTAATATAAGTAAGAATATTTTTATAATATTGACTATTGACTAACGTTCATATATACATATATATATGAAGGTAATGGCTGGTTAATGTCTGCCGATATTTTAAAAACCTGTTTTGCACGCAAAATTTGGTCTCATTAATACACAGCATAGATCTCCATTAACTTTCATCCTATAGAAACGCGTGCATTCTTAATTAAAGTTCGATAGGGTGCTTTGGGAATTACGCACACTGCTAAACCACTTGTATTCAAACTATCTTATTAAATTCTTTTGTAGACACCAACCTTCTTTTCGCTGCTATAAGAGGTGATAGAAAACGGGTTGGTTTACTTGATCTGAGAATTTTTGCATAATTGCATAAATTGTAGATGTAGGGTTTCCTCAGCCGTACCCTCCAGAAATTGATTATATTTTTAGAAACACATTACATACCTTAAGGATTACACAAGTGCTTTCATTAAAACATATTGTAACAGTGACTGATTCTGGCCCTCTTCTATTCATTAAATAACACGTCATCTTAATTCTACAGATAAATGAAGTCAAATTCCTAAACAATATAAATATGGTATAAAAAATATATAATATAAAATATGGCCATCCCGAAATTTCAGTAACTAGTTTCTACGTGTAGAAACTAAAGACCTGTTTTCAATCACTTTTCTAGTTCTTTATACGACAACAGTTCTTTAATTTGCATACCCTATTCTGATATTGTTTGTAAACATTGTGACCTTTGCTATTTTGAATATATGTCGTTATATTTTGGTCATGTTACAGCAAAATTTCATGAAATCGCTTATAACCATGGATTTTTATTATTCATTTCAATTCAGAAAATATCACGTAAATATCAATTCGTCAACGAGCTTATCTTTTAATATGTTTCTGATATTTCTGTTTTGAAGTTTTCTAATGCACTGAACTCTTTTCACTTATGAAATAAAACCTACGTAAGCAAATTAAATCAAAATTAAAGGACTTTCTTTCATTAAAAAAATACCCCTTAAAAAGTTCACTTGGTTTTATGAGAAAAGAAGTGGATATTTCGAAGCAAAATTATTTCCTCTATATTTGTTTTCTATCATTTGTTTCTGATATTTCTGTTTTGAAGTTTTCTAGTCCACTGAACTCTTACACGTATGAAATAAACCCTACGTAATCAAATAAAACAAAATTGAATGATTTTCTTTCATTAAAAAAAGCAAGGTTACGTTAAAAAAAAATACAAATTTATTTCCTCTATATTTTTACTGCATTTGAATTAAATAAATATTATTTATTGAAGCAAGATTGAACGAACCTTGATATCAAATAAAAATCAAAACACTTGCACTCCTCAAAACTTTCTAATACACTGAATTATTTCACATATGAAATAACTTGTAGGTAATCAAATAAAATTAAAATTAATATTGAATGATTTCTTTTCATTCAACAACAACAAAAAAAATAAATCTTGAAAATTTCAATTGGGTCTATAAGAAAAGAAGTGGATTTTTCGAAACAAAGTTATTTCCTCAATATTTTGTTTCTCTATATTTGGCTTTCATTTGTTTCTCATATTTATGTTTTGAAGTTTTCTAGTACACTGAATTTTTTAACATAGGATATTACCCCTAGGTAATCAAATAAAAAAAAGATTGCTTTTTTTAATGAAAAAAATCCTTCAAAGTTAAGAAAGTTATATTCAAAAAGGATCAAAGCAATTTCCTCTATATTTTTTAGCGGACTGATGGCCAATAGGAAATTCCTCCGGTTTTGATACCGCATGCTTCAGATTCAAATCCTGGCCGTAGCATGGATGTTTGTGAGTGATTCGGAATACACGTTAAACTGTAGTCTGTTCTGTCTGAGTAGCTTAAATTGTGCACAAAATGACGGTAGAGCTACAAACCAATCCAATCTATATTTTTACTGTACGCATTATCGGATCAAATAAATATTATTTCTTGAAGGAATTTGAACATAGCAGGACATCAAATGATATCAAAACAATTGCATTACACGAAATTTTCTAGTATAATGAATTCTTTCACACATTTAATAGCTCCTAAGTAATCAAATAAAAAAAAATGCATGGTTTAAAAAAAGCAAAGTTAAAGTGAAGTTCAAAAAAGAATCCAAGTTATTCCCTCTATATTTTTACTGTACCCATTTTTTTCTATCAAATAAATATTATTTCTCGAAACAAGTGTGAATGAAGCATAATATGAAATGTCAGTTGACACGACCTCTTACAATTAAACTTTTTTTTCCTTAATTTGACAACAGAAATCTCTGAAATGCCGGCAAAACATATTTTACACTTCGCATAAATGACACCGAAACACAAACTGCTGTATGCTCAAAAGAAACAACATCAAAAGAAATCATTACGAAAATAAAAACGAAACATAAAACCAAAATAAAACCCACATCTCTAAAGCTGCATACAACAACATGAAGCAAAACAACAATGGGGTCAAAATTGTCGGAACATTAAACAGTGAGAATTCCTTTTACATAAAAAAAGGAGGAGAGAGAGAAGAATAGGGTAATCCTCCATTTCCATCCAACAATGGCGGACGCTAGAAAGCAATTCAGACTGTTGCTAGTTTCTGTGACTCCCTCGAGATTTGAAAGTCGAAATGCAGTGTCAACTCTCCTCTTTCTGTACTTCTGCGGGAGGAGATGAAATCAAAAGCATGTCAGAACTGGCCGGCGGAACTCGCTCACTCAATGGAAAAAAGGATTTCTCCTAGTCGTGGAGGAATAATTTCACGCCTCGCAATGCCGACGCCCAGGATTTGGATTTCTTTTATAAATCTGGCTTTTGGTTTTGTTTTATAAACCAGAAGTTTGGTTAACGTTTATAGTTTTTTTTTATATTAATTTTTTTTAAAAATCCCTTAGGATTATAAAATTGTATTACTGATGTTCATATAAAAAAAAACGTGTACTGCATATTATAATTGAAATATATATTTATGTCGTCACATGTGAAGGGTAAGAATTTGGATTTATTTTATAAAAATAAGCAATGTTTACATTAAAAAAAATGATAATTTTATGTTAAGTTCAAAAAAGAGCAAATTTAGTTCAAAAATAGCATTATTTAATTTATATTTTTTACAAGTATCTATTATTTGCATCAAATAAATCTTATTTCTTGAATCAAGTTTGAACGAAACATGATATCAAATATTATGGAAACACTTGCATTCTTCGAATTTTTTTTTTTAGTACGCTGAACAGTATAATTTTGAAATAGTATAGTATAATTTTCTTAGAAAATAGTACAGTAATCTGAAAATAGTATAATTTTCTATCTTTCCAAAAAAAAAAAAAAAAAAAAAAAAAAAAAAGAAAGAAAAGAAAAAGAAAGTACCTCTCAAAATGTCAACATGGGTCTTTGAACAAAAAAGTGGATTACCTCTCTATTTTCGTTTAACTTTTTTGTTTCTGACAATTTTGTTTTGAAGTTTTCCAATGCACTGAATTATTTTACATGTAAAGTAACCTCAAGTAATGAAATGAAAACAAATTCAAATAATTTTCTTTCAGTCGAAAAAAAAAAAAAAAAATCAAAGCAAAGTTAAGTTCAAAAAGAAGCAAAGCTACACTATGTGGAAGAAAGTGACGGGACTCGACACTATAACGACATAAACCCATATTTATTAAAATTAATAGGAGGTAGGGCCTCCTTAGGCTGCGATCACAGCTGCAATCCTTCTGGGCATGCTTTCCACTAAATTAGCCATAGTGGCAAGAGGAATTTCCTTCCAAATGTTTAACAGGAAGTTCCATAGTTCAGGCTTGCTTTTCGGGAGTGGGGTGCAGGCCCTCAACCGACGGTCCAATTCGTCCCAGAGATGTTCAATTGGGTTAAGATCAGGGCTCGGCGCCGGCCACTCCATGCGTTTAACGTTGTTGTTCACATACCAATCAAGAGTCCTCCTTGCAACATGGCATGTTGCGTTGTCGTCTGGATACCAGCAATCATTCATACCGTACGTTGCCCACAAGGTAGGAAGGACATGATTGTCGAGAATATCACAGTATCTATCGGCATTCATCGCACCATCAAACTTCACCAGTGGGCCAGCCCCATACCAGGAGAAACAGGCCCATACTATCAATCCTCATCCACCAAACTTCAGTTGGGACGACACACTCGGGCAAAAGGCGTTCTCCTGGTAAACGCCATACCCAAACACGTCCATCGGAACGGAAAAGGGTAAATCGTGATTCGTCACTTCAAAGGACGCGTTTCCAGTCATCCAGAGTCCAAGTACGGTGGTCTTTGGCCCATCGAAGGCGCGCTTTCTTGTTGGTTTTCGCAATCAAAGGCGTATGGGCCGCCGAACGTCCAGTGTAACCTAACTTATGGGCCTCGATACGAAGAGTCTTGGTCGAAACGGCCACACCTGTGGTTTGTCTAAACTCATTAGCGATGTTATCCATGGATGTTTGACTGTTACTTCGAATCTCCCTGCCGAGCACCCGCCTGTCCCTGCTGGTGAGAACTGTAGGTCGTCCACTTCGGGGTTTGTTCTGACAATGTCCCTTAGTCTTGTAGCGACACACAACACGTACGACAGTTGATTTTGAGCAGTTACGAGACGGGATATCTCCCTAAGTGACACCTTGGCAAGATGCAATCCAAACAACACACCTTTCTCGGACTCAGACAACTCTTCCCGTGGCGGAATCTTGACAAAAAACAACTCTAGTCGACTCCACAGAGTATTTATAGGATATGGCTGACACGTGATACCTATTATTGCGCATGTGTCAGCTGTATTGTCGACTTTTCTACTTTTCGAGGGGTGTCCCGTCACTTTCTTCCAGATAGTGTATTTCATCTATATATTTACTGAACCCATTATTTGCATCAAATAAATATTATTTCTTGAAGCAAGTTTGAACGAAGCATAGTAACAAATGTCAGTTGACGCGACCTTTCACAATTAAATTTTTCCCTCCATAATTTGGCAACGAAAGTTCTGAAAATGTCGCCAACACATCTTTTACACTTCGCATAAGTCACATCCAAACACAAACAGTTGTATGATCGAAAGAAACAACATCAAAAAAAATTATTACGAAAAAAATAAACGTAAAAAAACCCCAAAACCTACATCTTTAAAGCTGCATACAACAACAGAATGCGAAACAACAATGGAAGCCAAAATTGTCGGAGCATTCAACGGTGAGAAATAATTTTACATAAAAAAAAGGAAAAGAAGTAGAAAATTCTACATTTCCATCCAACAATGGCGGACGCACAAAGCAATTGAAACTGTTGAGAGTTTGTGTCTCCCTCGAGATTTGAATGTCGGAATGCGGTGTTAACTCTCCTCTTTCTGTCCTTCTACGGGAGGAGTTGAAATCAAAAAGATGTCAGAACTTGCCAGTGGAACTCGCTCACTCGATGGTAAAAGGGATTTCTGTAGAGTCATGGAGAAATAATTTTACGCTTCGCAATGCTGACGCTCAGGATTTCGGTTTCTTTCATAAACCAGGATTTGGGTTTTGTTTTATGAGCCAGAAGTTTGGTTAACGTTTATAAACTTTTTATTTTACTTTTTTTAATCCCTCAGGATTATAAAATAGTTAATCTAGTGAACTGATACTCATGTAAAATAATGAGTAAGGCATATTATAATTGAAATATATATTTATGTCGTCACATGTGAAGGCTAAGAATTTGGAATTATTTTATAAGAACAAGTAATATAAAAAAAAAATTAAAGTCAATTCCTACTTTTTTGTTACTACTAGAAAGATTGCCATTATAAATAATTTTCATTAATTTATTTTTAAGTTTATCTGACGTCATCTATTGGTAGATACATGCAATTTAAATCTAAAAAAAATATAATTAATTAATTAAATTTAATTACTGAATTAATATTTGAAAAAAATGTAGTGGATGACACTTGATGTTAATACAAGTTAAAAAAATGTATTTGAACTTGAGTGGATGAATAAAAAGTATTTTATGAACGATTGAAAATTTGAACAAGATATATATATAGGGAGAGTGTGAGCTAATAGAAGGAATTGAAAAAAGTTTATAAGTTAAGTTCAAAAAAGAGCAAATTTAGTTCAGAGATATCATTATTTCCTTCATATTTTTACCATACCCATTATTTGCAACAAATAAATCTTATTTCTTGAATAAAGTTTGAACGAAACATGCTATCAAATAATATCGAAACACTTCCAAAACTCCTCGAAATTTTTTAGTACGCTGAATTCTTTCACATATGAAATAATCTCTACGTAATCAAATAAAAACAAAATAAGATAATTTTCTATCATTCCAAAAAAAGAAAAATTGAAAGAAAAAGAAATTACCTCTAAAAATGTCCATATGGGTATTTGAAAAAAGCAGTGGATTTTTTGAATTAAAGTTATATACTCTAGATTTTGTTTATCTTTCGTTTGTTTCTGATATTTCTGTTTGGAAGTTTCCTAACGCACTGAATTATTTCACATGTAAAATAACATCAAGTAATCTATGTAAACAAATTTGAATTATTTTTTTCAGTCAAAAAAAAAAAAAAAAAAAAAAAAAAAAAAAAAAAGAAAGGCAAAGTTGAGTTCAAAAAGAAGCAAAGTTTTTTCATCGATAAATTTACTATATCCATCATTTGCATCAAATAGATCATATTTTTTGAAGCTAGTTTGAAAAAGTATAATAACAAATGTCAGTTGACAAGACATCTTACAATTAAATTTTTCTAACCATAATCTGACAACAAAAAGCTCTGAAATGCCGCCAACAAATCTTTTACATTTAGGACTACAATACTATAATTTCGGTTAGGCTAATTTCTTCAATTCCGACGCAATGATCGTTTGTTTCTTCCTCATTCTTAATGCATTGACTTATTTTAGCTAACTCCTTTTTTTTCTTTCAAATTTCCTCTTTTTTTCGTTTTTCACTCCAACATATTTTCTATTCTAGACATGCTATTATTTAATTTATCCAGTCAACTAATTAACTTTACGGCTAATCGCAGATCCGATGCAACAAAGAGATAATAGTAACGCATGGTGAATCCGCGAAGCAAAGGAAAACACAGCTTTCTCGAAGTTTCTGACTTGCCAGCGAGAATTCCAACTTTTAATTTTGTAAGAAAATGAAGGGGTTTCCTTAAATTAAGGAAACAATAAAAATAGTAAAATTAAGTAATATTTGACATCCGAGAATATTATAATCTCGATACGTGCATTATTTCCTGATACGTGCATTGCTGATTGCTGATGCATCGTCAATACAGCAAGATTGCTGATGCACCGTCAATGTAGAAAGATTACAGATGCACCGTCAATGTAGAAAGATTGCTGATACACCGTCAATGTAGAAAGATTGCTCATGCATCATCAATGCAGAAAAATTGCTGATACAATGCCTATTAAAAGTGACATTTCCAGTGTTTATATTAACAATTATTAACTAAAGCTACATTTGAAGCTAGATCAAAAGTAATATCAATTTAATTCACCTCTTAACGGAAACCCTTTAATTTACTGATAAATCTAAAACAATAGAAAAGTATTTTTATTTTAGTATTTCTGCAACACTATCAAAAATACTTTTCCCTTTATTATAAAAAAAAAAAAAAAAAAAAAAAAAAAAAAAAAAAAAAAAAAAATAAAAAATAAAAAAAAAAAAAAAAAAAAAAAAAAAAAAATGAAGTTTCTAAATGAGATTCTTAGTTTTTTAGAAAATACTATTCTGAATGTGTTGGAACGAAGTCTTTTTTTTTCTGACCTTATTTTTAAACCATTCTATTTAATTACATTGTCGAAAACACTCGTAATGCATTGTCTTCTTTATTCCCATAAATTAATTTTTTCTATTCAACTTCAATGCAGGATTTCCCTTATTCTACTTTTAAGATAATAATAAGCATTCATTCTAGTAATTTCATTTAAAATTAAGTTTTAATATCAAGGCTTTAAAAATTCTGAATTATCTGTTAAGTAAAATTTAATGTGCATTTTAATTTAATGAAATGCAAAATAGTATTTTGATTGAATGAAATGTAAATTATTATTTCGGTTTTTAGTTTAAACTCAAAAATTGAATTTCTCGCTGAAATAACTGTCTTTTATAATTAAAATACAATGTAGCTAAATAATTTAAAGTGCATGAGAAAATATTTAAAAATTAATATTTTGAAATGGTAACATTTACCTTTCAATTTCAACAGCGCTTATTTTTTAGATTTATGTTTTCAAGAACATTAAAATAAATTGTACGCATATTTAATTTTAAATTGAAAATTTTCAACTATAGAATACCAAATTTGTAACATTCGTCTGCGATAAAAAAAATCATCATGGCTTAGTGATAATTTGTTCTACTTTATATATTTTTTAAATAATAATGAAACTTTTGATTGCATTGTAACAATTTTAAAATAATTCTACTGGCATAAACTTTCAAGAGGACATCTCTACATTCAGATTTCAGATGCATGGAATTTAAGTAAAACTTTATATCATTATATATTGAGTAAATATATATATTATATACATATCCTTCAACATTTATATATATTATTTAATGGATCATCTTGTTAACGCCTAATACTCAAACCAATATATATATATATATATATTGTATCGCGATAATTTGCAACAACGTCAAATGTATAAAATTGTTCGTAGAAAAATTTATTTTAATTAATAAAATTATTAAAACAATGGATGTTGATACATAAAAAATATAATTCATAGAGAATATTATTTCTGCAATTTAGGTAATTCATAGTGAAAAGCATTTCAACATTACCTGCGTACAGTTTAGAAGAGAATGCACAAGATTCAACAGTAAATCAATCTCGCAGCAAAATTTCAATTGGACTAAACCTCCATTACAAATTCAATACACCAGAGTAACATAAAACGTATAAATAAAAAAAATCGTATAAAAACGGATTTAGAGACGGTGAAATCAGCTGAAATTCTCTTCGGGATTTTTCGGGAACTGGAACATAAAACCGGAGAGACTCCTCAGGGGGATAGGGATAGGGTCACTCCCGGTTTATGCATACGACGACCCGAGGCCATTGGCTAAATCTCGGCATAAACGCCTGACCCCTAGAGGTTTATCTTTTCTGGAATGGCCAAATCTTAGAGCTGTAAAGATTCTCCCGTTTTGTTTTTCCAGAAAAAAAATATTGTTTTTTATCCGGAAAAATCAATTAGAATTCAGAGAATACAAGATCTTACGATAGCCCTGAAAAATGCAGCAGTTGTGTATATGGGAAGAAGCTTTCATAAAAGCATTTCTTGTTGCTGCTGATTCATTTGTCGGTTCGTGTTTAAGTGTCAAATTGTATGATCAAAAGGAACAACATCAAAAGAAATTATTACGAAAAAAAAAAAAAAAAAAAAAAAAAAGAAACATAAAAAAAAAAAAAAAAAAAAAAAGAGAACCTTCATCTCTTAAAAGCTGCATACAACAACAGAAAGCAAAACAACAATGGAAGCTAAAACTGTCGGAGCATTCAACTGTGAGAATTCATTTTGCATAAAAAAGAGGAAAATAAAGAGAAATGGGAAATCCTCTATTTCCATCCAACAATGGCGGACGCGGAAAGCAATTCAGACTGTTGCTAGTCTCTGCGTCTCCCTCGAGATTTAAAAGTCGGAATGCAGTGTCAACTCTCCTCTTTTTGTCCTTCTGCGGGAGGAGTTGAAATCAAAACCATGTCAGAACTTGTCGGTGGAACTCGCTCACTCAATGGAAAAGGGATTTTTCCCAAGTGAAGGAGGAATAATTTTACACCTCGCTATGCTGACGCTCAGGATTTGGATTTCTTTTATAAACCAGGATTTAGGTTTCGTTTTATAAGCCTGACGTTTGGTTAACGCTTATAGATTTTTACATATTTAAAAAAAATGTTTCTTTGAAAATTCGCAGTATTACAAAATAGTTAAGCTAGTGAGTTGATATTCATATAAAAAAAAACGTGTAATGTATATTATAATTAAAAAAAAAAAAAAAAATTGTTGCCACATATAAGGGCTCAGACTTTGGATTCCTTTTATAAAAACAAGTAATATGAAAAAAAATTGTAATGTCAATTCCTATTTTTTTCTCTCTATATTGCAGAAAGTGCTTTATGAATAATTTCCATTCATTTTTTTTTAAAGTTTATCTGGTTCAATTTATTGGTAGATATATGCAACTTAAATCTAAAAAAAAGCTATAATTAATTATTTAAATTGAATTACTAAATTAATATTTGAAGAAACTGTATTCACATCAAGTGTCATCCACTACAAAATCAAAAAAATTGTATTTGAACTTGAGTGGATGAATAAAAAGTACTTTATGAACGATTGAAAATTTGAACAAGATATATATAGAAAGTGTGTGAGCTAATTGAAGGAATTGAATAAGCAACGCTTTTATTAAAAAAAAAATGAAGTTTTTAAATTAAGTTCAAAAAAGAGCAAATTTAGTTCAAAAATAGCATTATTTCCTTTATATTTTTACTGTACCCATTAATTGCACAAATAAATCTTATTTCTGGAATCAAGTTTGAACCAAACATGATATCAAATAATAAGAAACCCTTGCACTCCTCTAAATTGTTTAGTACGATGAATTCTTTCACATATGAAATAACCCCTAGGTAATCAAATAAAAACACAATAGTATAATTTTCGATCACTCAAAAAAGAAAAAAAATTAAATCTAAAAAAGGCCAGATGGGTCTTCGAAAAAAGAAGTGTATTTTTTGAAGCAAAGTTATTTACTCTAAAGTTTGTTTCTCTATTTTTGTTTATTTTTCGTTTGTTCCTGATATTTCTGTTTTCAAGTTTCCTAATGCACTGAATTATTTCATATGTAAAATAATCTCAAGTAATCAAATGACAGCAAATTTGAATGATTTTCTTTCTGTTAAAAAAAAAAGGGGGAAGCAAATTGAGTTCAAAAAGAAGCAAAGTTTGTTCATCTATATATTTACTATACCTATTATTTACATCAAATAAATACAATTTTTTGAAACAAGTTCGAAGAAAGCATAATATCAAATGTCGGTTGACACGATCTCTAACAATTAAATCTTTCTCTCCATAATTAGACAACAAAAAGCTCTGAAATGCCGCCAACAAATCTTTTACACTTCGCATAAGTCACATCAAAACACAAACAGTTGTATGCTCAAAAGAAATTATTACACAAAAAAAAGAAGAAACAACAAAAAAAAGAAAACCTACATCTTTTTACAAAAATCACGAATGATATAAAGATAATAAAACACTTATACTCCTCTTCAAGGTGTTCAATGTAATATATTTAATCTATTTTATACAAAAATGTGAAAAGTTTAAAATTGTTCGTAGCAAAATTTATTTTAATTCCATAAATTATTGATAGAAATTTATTGGTAAATGATTTATATAAAATAAAACATAAAAAATAATTCATAGCGAATATTTTCCCTGCTGTTCATGTAATTCACAATGAATATTATTCATGTAGTTGATGTAATTCATAGTCTAAAGCATTTCAACATTAACTGTGAACAGTGTAGAAGCGAATTCCCAAGATTCCATAGTAAATCAATTTCACAGAAAAATTTCGTCTAGACTAAACCTCCATTACAAATTCAGTACACCAGATAAACATTAAACGTACAAATAAAAAAAAATCGTATAAAGCCGAATTTAGAGACGGTGAAATCAGCTGAAATACTCTCCGGGATTTTTTGGGAACTGGAACATAAAACCGGAGATACTCCTCAAGAGGATAGGGATAGGGTCACTCCCGGTTTATGCATGTGATGACCCGAGGCTATTGGCTAAATCTCGGCCCATAAACGCCTGACACCTAGAGGTTTATCTCCTAGGGAATGGCCAAATCTTAAAGCTGTAAAGATTCTCCCGTTTTGTTTTTCCAGGAAAAAAAATATTGTTTTCTATCCGGAAAAATCAATTAGAATTCAGGAAATACTGGATCTTACAGTAGCGCTGAAAAGTGCAGCAGTTGTGTATAGGGGAAGAAGTTTTATAAGAGCATTTCTAGCTGCTGTTGATTTATTTGTTGAAGAGACCAAGTTCGTCGAATGTTTAGATGTTTTATTGCTGCGTGTTTAAGTGTCAAATTGCTTCTTTTTTCATTTTTTTTCTTTCTGTATCAGTGTAGGCGTAAAGGCATTTGCAGGAAATGGAAGAGGATTTGACGTGTCGTAAAAAGAGAAATTAACAGAATTGCCGGTATACATAAAAGAAAAGTTTTGTAATACATATGTTGAGAGTAAAGATAGCGGTAATAAATATATTATAAGCATCAATTTTTAATTTTTGTAAGTTTATCTTCGAATAATATTACTTTCGTTTAGAAAATGGGAAATCGGAATTTATGGATACGCAACAAAATGTTATTTTACAAGTACTATACAATTTTTAAACATAGTTTTTCGTTTGGAATTTTAGAAGAAAGGATATTGAAATCTATTGCTACTACAAAAAGTATTAACTGTGAATTAGAAATATTTCCATTATTAATGACTATGTAGAAGGAGCCTACTAGGATAGTTACATGAAATGGCACCTTCATATTGAAGCATTTTTCCAATGGGATGAGTTGTATCATTTCGTTCAAAGGAGAGGAATGTATATTCATTCACACATAACATTCCTGCAGTTCATGTAATTTATAATAAAAATCCTTTCAACACTGCTAACGTACACTTTTGAATCTTGTGCATTCACTTCTAAAATAAATAAACGTCACGATTTTTACATGTTGATGCATAAAACGTAATTCTTAACGAATGTTATTCCTGTTATTGATGTAATACACATTTAATTTTATTAGTGCAGTTCAAGTAATTCATAGTGAAAAGCATTTCAACATTACATGTATATAGTTTAGAAAATAATGCCCAAGATTCCCCAGTAAATCAATCTCACAGAAAAATTTCAACTAGAACTAAACTCCATTACAAATTCAGTACACCAGAGGAACATAAAAACGAATAAATAAAAAAATAGCGAGTAAAAGCGAATTTAGAGACGGTGAAATCAGCTGAAATTTTCCTCGGGATTTTTCGGGAACTGGAACATAAAACCGGAGAAACTCCTCAAGGGTATAGAGATAGGGTCACTCCCGGTTTATGCATGCGACGACCAGAGGCCATCGGCTAAATCTCGGCCCATAAACGCCTGACTCCTAGAGGTTTATTTCCTGGGGAATGGCCAAATATTAGAGCTGTAAAGATTATGCCGTTTTGTTTTTCCAGGAAAAAAATATTGTTTTCTATCCGGAAAAAATCAATTAGAATTTAAAGAATACTGGATATTATGATAGCACTGAAAAGTGCAGCAGTTGTGTATATGGGAAGAAGCTTTCTAAAAGCATTTTCGTTGACGTTGATTCATTTGTTGAAGAGACCCAGTTCTTCAAATGTTTGGATGCCTTATTGGTTCGTGTTTAAGTGTGAAATTGCTTCTTTTTTCTGTTCTTATTTTTTCGTTTTTTTTATCTGTGTGGGCGTAAAGGCATTTGCAGGAAATGGAAGAGGATTTGACGTGTCGTAAAAAGAGAAAGTAACAGAAATGCCGGTATACATAAAAAAAATGTTAAGTATTACAAATGCTTAGAATAAAGATAGCTGAAATAAATATAATTAATATTTTAGAAACATTAATTTTTTTAGGTAATTTTAAAGTTTTTCTTCGACTGATATTACTCTCTCTTAGAAAATTCAAAATCTGAATTTAAGGATTCCTAACAAAATGATATTTTACATGTTCAATTTTTAAACTATGATTTTTTTGTTTGAAATTCTAAAGTAAAATCTATTTCTAGTACGATACATCTATTTACGTAAAATCTATTTCTAGTACATAAATCTATTTCTAATATGATGTAGAAGGAGCCCACTAGATCTACATGATTTGACACCTTCGTATTGTATTATGTTTGGTTAGGGAAGATTTTTAGCATTTCTTTCTCAAAAGAGAAGAATGGGAATTTAACAAGTACATAATAGCATCTTTAGACATCCAGACATCTTTAACAAGTACATAGAAAAAAATTTTTATATTACAAATGCCTTCATTAAAGACAGTTGAAATAAATATAATAAATATTTTAGAAGCATCAATTTTTAAATTTTGTGATATACTTTTAAAGCTTTTATTCGAATAATTATTTTGGAAAATTTAAAATCAGAGTCTAAGGACTCACAGCAAATTGCATTTTACAAGTCATTGTCATTTTTAAACTATTAAGTTTTTTGTTAGAAATTCTTCCAGAATTGGGAATTGAAAAAGAGAAAGTAACAGAAATGTCGGTATACGTATAAAAAAAAAGCTTTTATATTGCAAATGCTTTGAGTAAAGATTGTTGAAATAAATATAATGAATATTTTAGAAACATTAATTTTTGTGACATTCTTTTAAAGTTTCTCTTTAAATAATATTCCTTTTTTGTTTTTGAAAATTCAAAATTTGAATTTAAGGTTCCGTAAGAAAATATTATTTAAGTTATACAAAAAATTATTATTTTATAAGTTCAGTTTTAAACAAGGATTATTTTGTTTGAAATTCTACAAGAAAAGGGAAGTGAAACCTATTACTAGTACGAAACATATACTACTGCGCCCAAAGAGTAAGACCAATTATTTTTTCAAAAACTCTTTATTTATTCTTCCAAATTTATTTCATCGCCTTCAAAGTAATCCCCTTCAGTTTTTTTTCCCAATCCTCAAAGCATGCTAGAAAGTCAACGGCAGGGACGGCCTTCAAAGTGCGCGGCGATTCACGTTGAATCTCTTCAATCGACTCAAAACGGTGTCCCCGAGGTAGTCTTTTGAATTTAGAGAATGAATACGGTATTTGGGGAACGATATGGGTTTCAATTTTGACAAAAAAGTCACGCAGAATCAATGTAGTGTGAGCTGGCGTATTCAGTGTTTTCGGTACCTATCGAGAATAAATCGAAACCAATCGAATCTTTAAAATGTTTCTAATAGAACCCACAAAATCTGGATTAAAAATTCGGCACTTGGTTTGTCAAAAAGAAAATGAAACGGAATTTTCTCATCTAGATGTTAATTTTGAACTGTAAATACACTCATGTCCATAAATTAAGGGTAATGAAGTTCAGGCAAAGAAAGAGACAGAAGAAAAACAAATTTGACTTATTTGTAAAGTCTATTCATCAAACAAAAGGTAAAGAGCAAAAAAGATGCTATATGTTTGACATAATTAATAAAAATTGAGAGTTTTACTCCCTGGAGCAAATTTCTAAGAAGAACCTATTTACAAAAACCAGTATAACATGGTTAGTATGATGGTTAATATGGAGTATGTCTCCCGGATGCAATACAGGCCTTACAACGCCTAGGCATGCTGAATATCAAATTATCAATCTGATCTTGGACGCCGCAGGCGTGCCCATATTACACCACTCATAAAGGAATCCCCTCCGAAGTTCCGGTTGACAGGTGGGAGGGGGTTGACGGGCTGCAATTCGTCGGCCAAGCATATCCCACACATGCTCTAATGGATTCAAGTCCGGTGAGTATGCTGGCCAATCCATACGGGTGATATCCTCCAATTGCATGCATTCGTCTACAATGTTTACACGGTGAGGACTGGCGTTGTCCTCCATAAACAGAAATTCAGCACCCATGGCGCCCCGAAACAAACGTACATGTTGTTCCAGAATGACATCCCGATAGATGTGGCCTGTCATCGTTACACTCTGAACATGCAGGTCAGTTCTGTAACCAAGAACAATTCCTCTCCAAACGAGCCATCCTGCACCACCATAACGGTGTCGTTCAATGGTGTTCTCTTGGTGGTAACGGGTACCTGGCGCTCTCCATATCAAATTCCGGCGAGAATCAGACTGCAAACTAAACCTGGACTCGTCGGAAAACATCGCACGAGACCACTGTTGCGGTGTCCACAATGCATGCTTTCTACTCCAGGTTAATCACAGGCGACAGTGAGTTGCGGTAAGTAGAACACATCTGACAGGCCTACGAGCATATAGACCAATGTGCCCTAAGCGTCTGTACACGGTCTGCCTTGAAACTGTCATACCGGTAGCTGAAGAGACCTGACGAGACAGGTCTGATGCTGTGCTCCGTCTGTTTCTTTGGACAGTAACTGCTAAATACCGGTCCTCATTCGGCGTTGTAACTCGGGGACGACCTGTGCCGTAACATCTACTCACATTACCATCATCTTGGAATCGTTGCCAAAGCCTGGAGATGTCACTCTGGGCGATTCCAAGTTCCTCGGATACTTCCAGCTGGGTACGTCCACATTCCAGTCGTCCGATAATTCTACCACGTAAAAAATCATCCAAATGCTTCCCTTGTGCCATAACTATGCGGTTATTGCACTGAAAGACTTTTAAAGCGCTTGTGAACAATTTTACTTCTTTGCCACCATTCCTTACATACCCCTCTCTTACACTTTCGTCATTGTGACATACTATCCGCGCCATCTGGTGGTTTCCTGTAATTTGCATATTCTTCTTCAAGATGTGTGTGATAATTCTACAGGTGAAATTTTTATTTTAGAGTTCAATTTCTGTGGGATTCTGAATTATCCTTAATTTACGGACATGAGTGTAGTTAAAATACAGTTCAGCTAAATACTTTGAAGTAAGAAAAATATTATTTAAAAATTAATATTTCAAATAGTAAACTTTTACCTTTCAATTTCAATAATATTTATTTATTTATTTATTATTTTTTTTTTTTTTTTTGGATTTAAGGCTTTTGAAGCAAATTGCAGTATGCATATTAATGCACCCAGTATACATAGGTAATATTGAATTAAAACTAAATTATTATGTATTATATTTATTATTATAATGATGAGTGAAAATCAGTTAATTATTCCTGACATCGCAAATATGTGTAATTAAAAAGTAAAACTCAGTTTTATACAAAATAAACCCAATTTAGGACCAAATACACGCGTTGGAAAAAAAAATTGGAAAAATTGTGTTAAAAAGTTTTGGATATTTTTTAGAATTATACTTTTGATTTATTTCATGAAAGTGATGTCTACAAAGTTGGCGATTTCATGTTAATTAAATACAAAAAGACCTATTGAAAAATACAAATGACAAATGTGTTAAAAAGAAAAAAAAAACAGGGCTTATTTCGTAATTGTTTTGGTGATTCTAATATTCCTAATGTTATTGAACTCTATAGATGTTCATGTAGTATTATATCGTCTTGTGGCTTTTGCGGAAAAGATTAAAGCGATTTGGTGAAAAGCGATACAAGTTATCAACAAGTTAAATTGGCATAAAGTAATTTATTTTTACGTGTTTAATTCAGAAAAAAACTAGTTAGTTAGTATTTCTTTAAATTAATAAACACGCGCAAAAATAAACAGCAAAGGTCACTCAGATCAATTTCTAATCAGACACAAAGATAATGATTACAACATAAAAGCAAAATCAATTAAGATACTTTTTCCGTATTTTTTTTTAGTTTACCTAATAAGTTTCCTAATATATTTACATAGTAATGATTAAATAGACTACATACTGATTTACATAGTGAAGCTTTCAAGAGGCAAATGTTGGATGTTAAGAAAACCATTGTTAATGAATTAATTTGGTTTCAACTATCTTACAGATGCCAGAATATATTCTTGATTTCTGTTAGTAGTGTTATGGTCTCAAATCTAAAAGGGTTCGCCTAATGAATGACCAATAATCATCAAGGATTTCGCCAACATATTTTTATTTACAGACTTTTGAATAGTGCAGAGTATAGTTGACAAATACTAAAAAATTCCATGATTTTTAAAATATTTTGTACAATAAATGAATTAGTCATTTTAGGCTATAATAATAAAAAGACTATGTCAAAATTAATTCCATATTTTAAAAATAATAATTAATTGCATATTTCAACAATATACACATATTTCACCCTGTTCATAATTTCCTTTTAAAATGTTAAAATCCTTAAACCATTAAGCAAAGTTACAAAGAAATGCAATTAATATTTTATAATGTGTAAATTAACTTTTTTTTTTTTTTTTTTTTTTTGATTAAATGAACCTAAGATTTTTTTTCACTCGTTTAATTGCTACTAAAAAAATGTATATTAACGTACGTTCAATTTATTTATGAAATGGTTTAAAAATTAAAATTTAATTAATTAAAATTTTTTTGAATAATTTTCTTCCGTAAATCTTTATATTTTACACAATATTTTTCTTACATACATACACTATACATAGTAATGAGAAAGCTGTAAAGAGTGAAATACAAGGATTTTAAGAAAACTGTTATAATACTGTTGTTAATATATTTATTTGGTTACAACCATTTTTAGATGCCAGGATATTTTCTTTGTTTGTAACATTAGTTTTATGCTCTCTTAACTAACGTCTAAACAATCCATCAATCACCAAGATTCCCAGGATTTCGCTAACGTGTTCTTAATTTTGTGTGTGTGTGTGTGTGTGTGTGTGTGTGTGTGTGTGTGGTTGTCAAACATTATATGACATTTTTTTTATAACATGTTTTACAATAAATAAATCAGACATCTAACGTTATAATAATTAAGAAACCTTTAGTCACGATAAAAAACCCCAATAAATTACATGGTAACTTGGCGACAGACTTGGCAGTTTTTAAGTGTCGCGAATCTAACAGCTACAGATTTGGCGGTTTTTAAGTGGCGCCAATATAACAGCTGCAGATTTTCTGAGTTTTGACGGCATTTTGTAGTGCTAAGAAAATGCCTATTTGGGATTTGCCAGAAACAGAACAAAATGCAATTTTATTTTTTCAGGAGCGAAATATTTTACCAAAACAACGAAAATGTCCCAATTCCCATGACATGAAACTTTATTTTGATAACGTTGGAAATGCAATTTCAGTCAGTGTGCTTATCATGTGGGACTTAGAAAAGACAACCGGTTTGAGGGAAGCAGAATTCCATTTTGTACAGCTTTGAGATTCATATACTGCTGGTGCGAGGAGTTGACGTCGATTAAATTTTGTGAAAAGCAACTTGATTATTTGGAAAAAAAATTTTGAAAGCGTTCTGATTTTAAATGAAGTATTTTATATATTTTATTATTTGGAACACAAATTTTAAGTCAAGATTGGCGCCACTTAAAAACCGCCAAATCTGTAGCTGCGGTTGGCGCGTGTGCTCTTTATTGGCGCAACTGTCGCCAAGGTAAAGTTAATACGCAAGTACCAATTACATATTTTAAAGATATATTGGATACTTTTTACCTCTTTTTGAACTGCATTTTTAAAGTGTTAAAATCATTGAGTCATTAAGCAAAATTACAATCAACTGTGATTAAAATGTTATAATGTGTAAATTAACTTTTTTTATTTAATGAACCTAATATTTTATCTTTGCATGGTTCAATTATAGTTAAAAATATTTAGATTAACGTATGTTCAATTTTTTTAACCATATGTTTTCATAATCAAAATAATGTATTCATTTTAGAAATTTGAATTATTACCTTCTGCTAATTTTTATATTTTACCTAATATTTTTCTTATATTCACATAGATTACTTGACTGCTTTTTGATTTGCATAGGGAAGTTTTCAAGTAGAAATGATTTGAAATGTTGGATGTTTAACAAATTCATTTATTTACGAGCAACTTACCGATCCCACTATATTTTCTTTGTTTATAATTGTAGATTTATGCTCTCATATCTAAAATTTCGCCTAACCAATCGCCAACCGTGCCAAGGATTTCGCCAACATAAATTTAACTACAGTCTTTAGCATTGTGCACAGTAGGTTGACAAATACTATATACATGTTCAATTTATTAATCAAATAACTTAAAAATAATTTTATTTTATTTTGATTTACTCATTTACTTCTAATTCTCTAAATTAAATTTGTATGTATTACCTAATAATATACTTAAATTTTTACTTATTAAAAAGTTTGCCAATTATATAATTTTAAATCAATGTTATTACCATATGAATTCAATTCATTCTGTTACATTCAATCTTTTATATATAATAAAAGAAAAAAAATAATGCATGATAACTTTTATAAAGTTAAGTTAAGATTTGAAAACTAACCAGCAATAAATCATTTTCCAATGTGTCAAGTATAAAAACTTTAAATTATGTATTCCAAGTCTTTTAAAACCATATATCTTTCTGCTTTATCGAACCCGGGCCATATATCAGCACATCATTTCATCAATCTAAAAGCTTAATCACTTAAAAAACATTAAACACTCCTTATACAGGCAGACCCCATAATAAATCCGGACCTATTTTTTAAACTCATTTTACAGTCCACTACAGATACGTAGCGCGGGTGCGAAAGATATATGAAACTTATGATCTTGAAATAACTATTCTTTCTTATACTCAGGTTCCAAAAAGGCTGGCAGTTTTTCAATCTCATATCGTTTGAAAGGGATAAAAGATGCAATTTTTCTTCTAATGCTTCAACGATTTTTCTTTTACAAAAATCTGCATTTTAAATACGACAAAATGTTGTTCAGTAGTTTTTTTTTACTGGCATTCCTTCCAAAATGACTATAAATCAGGGAATAAGCAGCATATTATTAACTAGATATTTTTCATCTCATTAGAAACGCGAGTGACATTTTTAAAGAAAATACAGCAGACAAAAGGCTACTTTTATTAAGTTAAAGTTTACTTAAAAAACACAGATTATGAGGTGAACAATATATGCTAGTTAGTAACATACATATATATTTATGATTTCAATAATTTAATTTGTTTATTAAATATTGTTTTACTATATATATATATACGTTTAAAACCGTTGGTCTTTTCTTTTACTGCATTGAAATCTTAAAAATAAACTATGCTTAACCATATACTACAGCTTAAAGAATAATCTGAGAAGTGAACATGACCAAAATCTATAATGTTCAAGCTAGATAGAGAAAAGTTAAAACTATTAATGGAAAAATCCCCACATTTAATTACAGCTATTAATATTTATCGTAACGTATGTCCAATTCATTGATCAAATGGTTAAAAATAAAAATAAAAAAAAATTTTGAATATGTTTTTCTGTAAATTTTTCTAGTTTACCTAATATTTTATTGATGAGTTATCTTTCAAAAGTGAAATGTAGGACATTTAAAAAACCAAATTTTTAATGCATTAAATTGGTTTAACCATCTTACAGATGCAAGGATATTTTTTCGGTATATAATCATAGTGTTATACTATCATAACTAAAAATGTTCGCCAAATCAACCGCCAAGAATGCCAAGGATTTCGCTAATATAAATTTACTTTCCATCTATTGCATAATGCACAGTAGGCTGACAAAGACTTTATATATGATCAATTTATTAATTGAATAGTTTAAAACTAAAAAAATAATTTAATTTTTATTTCATTTATTTATTTTTAAAAATTTTCTATTGTTAATTTTTATATATTACGTAATAATTTTCTCATATTTATCCTTATTAAGACGTTTGCCTATTATATAATTTTAAATCAATACTACTACCGAGCGGCATGAATTGATTCTCTTAAATTCAATCATATCTATATATAAAAAGATAATAATGTATGATATCAACTTCTTAAAAGTTAAGTTAGCATTTGTAAATTAGCCAACAATAAATCTTTTTCCGTTGTGTCAAGTACAAAAACTTGAAATTACGGATTTCAAGCCTTTTAAAACCATATATCTTTCTGCTTCATTCAACCCGGGACATATATCAGAACATCATTTCATCAATCTAAAGGTTTAATCACTTAAAAAAACATTAAACAATCCTTAAGTGGGCAGACCCCATAATAAATCCAGAACTATTTTTCAAACTCATTTTACAGTCCACTACAGATATGTTGCGCTAGTGCAAAAGATATGCGAAACTTATGATCCTGAAATAACTATATGCTTCCTTAAACTCAGGTTCCAAAAAGGGTGGCAGTTTTTCATTCTCACATCGTTTCAAAGGGATAAAAGTTTTGAAATTTTTTTTTCTTCTAATTCTTCAACGATTTTTCTTTCACAAAAATTCTGCATTTTAAATACGACAAAATGTTGCCCATATTTTTTTTACTGGCGCTTCGTTCAAAATGACTATAAATCAGGAAATAAGCAGCATATTATTAACTCGATATTTTTCACCCCATTAGAAGCGCGAACTTATCTAAAATAAGTTTAAAGTCGACGACTTTTCACTGAAATAGAAAAGGAAAATAAAGGGATAATAATAAACGGCTTGGGGAAAATTAGAAAGAAATGTTGAAAATTGTAGCGGATGCGGTACGTACTTTTATGAAACGTTTATAATTTTCTGCTTAAATGGATGGCCTCGTTGGTTATTTTCCGTCCTAACTTTCTTCTGACATTTAAAATGACATTTTTAAAGAAAATACAGCAAAAAAAGGGGCTACTTTTTTTAGTTAAAAATTACGTTTAAACACTGATAATTAGGCGGCAATATATGATATATATATATATATGATTTCAATAAATTAATTTGTTTAATAAATATTGATTTTCTCATCTATATATTTAAAAGCGTTGATTTTTTCATTGGAAGAAAATCCTAAAAATATACTATGTTTAAATATATACTGCAGCTGGAAGAATAATCTGAGAAGTAAACCGTGATAAAAATATACAATGTCTAAGCTAGATATTGGAAAGTTAAATTTGTTTGTCCGTAATTCCTCACGTTCAATTACAGGTAATATTATTTATATTGATCTATATTTATTTCGTTAATCAAATGGCTTAAAAATCAAAATAATTTAATTCATTAAAGTTTCTTTGAATATTTTTTTCTGTAATTTCTTATATTTTACCTATTAATTTAGTGATGAAAAATCTTCCAAGAGTGGAATGTAAGATATTTAAAAAACTCATTGTTAACGTATGCATTTCGTATAGCCATCTTATGCAAGGATATTCTTGGTTTATAATAACGGTGTTATTCTCTCCTATCTATAAAGTTTCGCCAAATCAATCGTCAGCATCGCCAAGGATTTCGCCAACATAACTTTCCTTTGTCTTTTGCATAGTGCACAGTAGGTTTAAAAATATTTTATATCTGCTCAATTTATTAATTTAATAATTTAATTTCTATTCATTTATTTATTATTTTTTCTTCTTCCGTAAATTTGTATGTATTACATAATAAAGTACTTATATTTTTCCTTATTAATAATTTATCACTTATGAAATTTTTAATCAATACTATTACCATACGAACATAATTCCTTTTTTAATATTCAACAATTTCTATAAAATAAAAGAATTATAATGCATGATAAGAACTTTTATAAAGTTAAATTAGCATTTGCAAATTAACCAGCAATAAATTGTTTTCCGATGTGTCAAATATAAAAACTTGCAATTATGGATTTGAAACCTTTTAAAACCGTTTATCTTTCTGTTTTATTGAACCAGGGCCCTATATCAACACATCATTTCATCAATCTAAAAGTTTAATCACTTAAAAAACATTAAACACTCCTTGAAGGGGCAGACCCCATAATAAATCCAGAACTATTTTTCAAGCTCATTTTACAGTCCACTACAGATACGTTGCGCGGATGCTAAAAATATGTGAAACTTATGATCCTGAAATAACTATATGCTTTCTTAACCCCAGGTTCCAAAAAAGAGTGGTAGTTTTTCATTCTCATATCATTTAAAAGGGATAAAAGATCTCCAATTTTTTTTCCTAATGCTTCAACGATTTTTCTTTTACAAAAATCTGCATTTTAAAATACGACAAAATGTTGTTCAGTATTTTTTTTCACTAGCATTTATTTCAAAATGACTATAAATCAGGGAATAAGCAGCATATTATTAACTCGATATTTTTCACCCCATTAGAAGCGCGAACTTATCTAAAATAAGTTTTAAAGTCCACTTTTCACTGAAATAGAAAATATAAAAAAATAAAGAATAATAATAAACGGCTTGGTGAGAATTAGAAAGAAATGTGTAAAATTGAAACGCATGCAGTACATACTTTTATGAAACGTTTATCATTTTCTGCTGAAATGAACAGCGTCATTGAATATTTTCCCTCCTAACTTTCTTCAGATGTTTAAATTGACATTTTTAAAGAAAATACAGCAAACAAAGGACTACATTTTTTAGGTAAAAATTACTTTTAAAACACTGATTATTAGGTGGCATATGTTAATATATATAAGTAAATTTTTTCAATAACTATTGATTTTCTTATATACAGGGTGATTATAATTAAAGTCCTACTTTCAAAATGCTGTAAAAAAAAAAAAGAAACACTCATTACAATGAGTTCAAATTTCAACTGAAGAAAGGGGGAAACGGTACAGCATCAAACAATTTCCAAAGATGGCGTTGTAAGCGGCATAAACAAAGTGAATTTCGCTGCCAGTGATATTTAACTCGATTTAACATCGTATTTGGCATGAGTTGCACACTAAAACTATAGAGTTCATTGTACTTGATTTTTTGACGGAAAAAATGACTTCCAAGTTTTGTTACTCTTAGTAGAGAGCCCATCCACCACGGCAAGGTCATACCAAATTGAATGGGAAAAATCGATATAACCTTTTTTGGATGCCGTACCGTTTCCCCCTTCTTCAAGTATTCTTTTAATAAAGGAATATTTTAAATTGTAAAAAAAAATTTTTTTTAATAACTCCACACAAAAATATTAATGCAAATAATTTAATATGCATAACCCTGGACGAATTTAGTAGCAACACTATTCCAAAATATATAAATTAACTGAATATTTAACTATATATTTATGAATTCGATTAATTTGTTGTATTTTACATTTTTAATATATTTACATTTTAATATACATTTATAAACATGTTGCTGTTTCTTAACCCATATGGTAGAATTCTGGACCAAGCCCTCGAACATGTATGGACTCATAGTTTAAGGAAGACGGAGATAACTTCTGTTGTGATGGAGCACCCGTAGGTAGAAGTCTGACTTCTCCTTGACGTTCTTAGTCATATGAGACCGAGACCTACGGCTTAAAATGAATTCCGAACCACTATAAACATCCATGGCACCGCCAGGACTTGAACACGAAGCCTGTGATACTGAGCGCCAGAGCATTAGGCACTTGGACATTCAGGTCCACGTTTATAAATATAAAATAGTTATGCCCAACCTGAGACTCAGTGGCTGAAGTGAGTAGCTATGCGAAAGAGGAACTCCCACCAACTAATCATTGTTTTCAGGAAAAGGTATACAATATGTCAGTTGTAACAGTTTATGATTCATGATAGGTTTCCGTGTCTCACATAAATAGTTAAGAAAATTAATGTTATCTATTCCAAAATGGTTGAGGCGTGGTGTAAGTACCTTTAGCCTTTTATTAAATAAAACAAAGTGACCATCTTTATACAACAAAACTGAAGAATAATAACATCGTAAATAGATGTTTGTTGTTGTTGGTTATTATTGTTGTCGTCGTCGTGTCCCTCGTGGAAGGAGGGAGGAGGGGTGCAGCTTCTGTTCTGATAGAGCATCCGTAGGTAGAAGTCTGACTTCTGCTCCGTGACGCTCTTATAGTCATAGGAGACCGGGACCTACGGCTTAAAGTGGATTCCGAACCACTACGAACATCAATGGCACCACCAGGACTCGAACCCGAAACCTGTGGCACCGAGCGCCAGACGCTCGGTCATTCAAGCCCATCGTAAATAGATACATTAAATTATTACTAGTTACGTATTCTTATTTTCATACATGAATATTTTAATGGTAGAAAAAATGATTTGTTTACTAACTCCACATAAAAGTAAAAAAGTACATTAATTTAATATGCAAAAACCTAGGGTTTTTTAAATAGAAAATTAAACGTAGTTCCTTAATCTTAATGGTTTATTTAATGGTTTCTTAATGTCTTAATGATCTCATAGATTATTAAATTTCTTAAACGCTGAACCTTAAGATTTTAAGCAAATTTTAATAGTTAAATTATGATTAACTAGTATATAAATTTGAGTTTCACTGTTTGAAAAGTAACCATTTTTAGTTAAACTTAATTTATAATCCGTCGTTTTTCAATACTTATTATTAAAAAAGGCTTTAAAGAAAAGAGTGTCTATATGCACAAGAGCTACAATAGAAAAGTGTCTAACTTTATAGATAAAGTCTGAAAGGTAACACTGATCTAATCCAGTTTCTCAAATAGCCGTCACTAACATTTTGCACACACACTATATACGCGAAATCGTCACTTTAATAGCGTAACATTAGCGAAAAGGCTAATTAAAGTGGCTGTCGTATATAAAGCTCCACTAAATGTGATGCAAGGTGATGCGAGTTCTTTACGAAAATGGGTAAAATACTTCACAAATTCTCCGATTGTTCTCTGTTTAATGAAGGGTAATTAAAAATTAAAAATCAACAAGAATACATATTTAGAGTCCATATTTTCTATATTAATACAGTAAGGATCCATCATGTCCTCCCGAAACGAAATATAATCAACGGCGAAGTGTTAAAGGTTGATAGATCATCCTTTCAAGGAGGAGTTCACTCTTAAGTTAGACTTTGGATGGATGGATTTTCTTTTGCCCGTTAGACTTTGGAACCAATAATGGAAGAGGGACAAAGAGAAAAGGGAATGTGCAGAATCGAGTGAAGAGTTATAGCAGCACGAAGGGTAAAAAGACCCTTATATGAATTCGTTTATAAGGTGTTTTTGTAAATATTTGTTATATAATTATGTTTATGTGTTATGTGTTGCAGTGTGCAGTGCTGTTTTATCAATTTTAATAAATGTGACAACTAAATATCGCGTTTTTATTTTGAGAAATTATTTAATTTGTATCCATGAACAACACTGAACAAAGACCACTCACATATTTATCTCTAACTTATACTAATATTTTACTACATATTAATGCATATTAATACAAGATTAAATATTAATATATTTTTCCATATTAATACATATTTATGGTCCATATTTTCAAAATTTTTAATCAAAACTGTTTGATATTTTCCCTTAGCATTCCTGACATTGCACCTAGTAACTTCAATTTTTCTTGGATCGACAGATAGGCTTGTGCCCCAACGTTTTATCAACAATAAAATATTAAACCTATCTGTGTCTGACTGGCTAACGTACAAGGAAGCAGAATACTATATATATGATCTAAAGAAAATCGTACCGAAATATCAACGGTAATTTACGTTAGACTTTGGAATTGACTACATTTTTTTTTCGCACGATAGACTTTGGATCTGTTAATGGGAGAGGCAAAAAGGGAAAAGGCAGTGTGCAGAGTCGAGTAAAGAGTATCCTGAAGTACGAAAAGAATAAAGACTCTTAAATAAAGTTTTTTAAATATTTGTTATATAATTGTGTTTTGTGTTTTATATTTTTGCATGTTCCAGGAAGCACTAACTGCTGTCTCTGCAATTTTATTAAATCTGGCGCCTAAACATCATATTTTCGTTCTGAGAAATAACTTAATTATTATTCATGAACAACACTGAACTAATACCACACGTGTATCTGGCTCTAAGTTGTCACGTGTACATTCTTACAATATTAATACATATTAATATATTTATCTATATTAATACAGATTTACGGTCCATTTCATTCTAATTTAAATGTTTTATTTTTCCCTTACCCTTCCAGACCATGCACCAAGTAATTTCCACTTTTCGTTGATCTAAAGATGTGGCTCGTGTCCCAATGTCTTACCAACAATAAAATATTAATGCCATCTGTGTCTGACTCGCCAACGTTCCAGGAGGCAGAACAGGATTTAAAAAACCTCGTATCGAAATAACATAGCGCTTGCAGGTAAATAAAATGTATAAAAAGAAGCCCTATGTAGTGTAATAAAATATAAATAAATTATATATGCTTGGAAAAATAATTCATGTTAGTACAAAGAATTATTAATGAAATTCTATTTTTATTTTATATTTGTATTTATTTTAATAAATAATTTTTTTGTGTTTATGTCTATATATAAATATTTTTTTTATAGAATTCTAAATTGACTTATATTATTTTTTTTTAAATTTACAATGACATAAGAAATTGAATACTAATCATGATAGAGATAGAAATGTTTTCGAAAAAGAGCTATAGCTGTCTCTAAAAATGAAAACAAATATTTAATAAATGAAATTTTAAATATTTATTTACTTATTACATAACCTATAGGATATTTTAAACTCTATTGGAAATTACTAACTATTTCGTTTATATAGTTCAGTAAATGTATTCAGAAAAAATTCTTCAATGGAGTTCATTTGAATAAGTTTGAAAACTTATCATATAGAACTGCCTTTCCAAACTTATTTATTATTTATCGGGATTTACATGTTTACATGAATATGTCAAAAAAATCATTTTAAGCGCTGTAACTTATTTCATGCAAAACTATTTTGAAATCGAAAGAAAGAATTGAATATTTTATTGTGTTTTTGTGGATTTCAGAGCGATAGAAATAACAACCTGTTTTTACTTTGAAGATTCCTCAAATAATGTTCATAAATATTTTTATTTGTGTTAAATGTTGTTTTCAAAAATATTTCATACAAATATCTATATATATTTGCATTATTTCCTGAATAAAATTAAATGGAATATTTGGAACTTATTTAATAGTCGTTCATGAATATTTTCTTGAAATACGAAATTATTTAAAATTATTTCCAAACATTAAAATTTCAAAGGAATTGTTCTATCCATTGCAAATTTTATTAATAAAATACTTTTATTTATAAAGAAATAACTTTACATTTTGTATAAGTGAAATATATTCCAGGTTTCAATAATATATTCTTTTCAAAACTAATCAATTTTGCCAATATTCGTTGTGAAGAACATATTTTCAATTCAATTAATATTGGTTGATAAAAGACCATGTATAATTTTAGGTATAATAGGTAGGTAGGCAGGTATAATTTTGGTTGATAAAATACCAGGACTATCTAGTGGATAGAGCATTAAAAAAGGAATATTCAAATATTTTTTTCCAAATATATTTTAAAGAATTTCATATTAAATATTTAATAATATCATTTCATATAGGATCAGAATGGTCTGGCGATTTGGTTTGTGAATTGAAAAATAGATCTTTGAAAATATTTATTACAAAAAAATATTGAATTGTCTATTGAAGTTTAAAGCATTTTCTATCAAATTAATCTTTATCTTAATTGATTAACGACTAGAGTGGTTTGGTGGATATTGATTTGAGAAATATAAATATTTTCAACTATTTGTTGAAAATAAAAACAGCAGTTAAAGAAAACAGTTTAAAATATTTTATCAAATTGGATATAAAGTTAATCAACAATAGATCGTAGGTAAAGCGACAATGTGGATAGAAATTTGAAAAAAAAATTCAAATAAATAAGAATAAAATAAAAGAATCTAAAAACGCTCGTAACGAAATGCCAAAGTGCTTCCTGATAAATAAAATGAAAATGTAAAAAAAGAAATCCTAGGAAATGTAATAAAATATAACTAAATGATGTAAGCATATAACTGCTTGGAAAAATAATTAATGTTAATACAAGGACCTATTGCTGAAAGTTTGTTTGTCTTTATTTTAATATTTTTTTATCATCATATATGTATATATATATATATTCTTATTTATACAATTTTAAATTAACTTTTTTTTTCTAAGAAAGGGAAAACTAATCATGCTAAGGCTAGAAATGTTTTCGAAAACGAAAGATTTTTCTCTCAAAATTGAAAACTTAATATTTAACAAATAAATTTTAAATATCTATGCATATATTTCATAAGCTTAGAATATTTTAAACTCTATTGAAATTACTGCATATTTCATTTATATATTTCAGTAAATGTATTGAGGAAAAAAAAACTGTAAAAAATTCTTCAGTGAAGTATATTTGATTAAGCTTAAAGAGCTTTCTCATAAATAAATTTAGAAAAGAGGTTATCTATTATTTCTCGGAATTTACATGTTTACATCAATATGTCAAAAAAATCTTTTTAAGCGGTGTAACTTACAGTACTTCTAACTGAACTATTTTGAAATCGAAAGAAAGATTTCAATATTTTACTGAGTATTTTGTGGGTTTCAAAATTATAGAAATAACAGAATCGGTATATATTTTAAGGAATTCCTAAATAATGTCCATAAATATTTTTATTTGTGTCATATTTTGTTTACAAAAAATATTTTATAAAAAAGTATATATTTACATTATTTCACAAATTATATTGCTGTGTGTGTGTGTTTTATGACTTTTTCATAGCCGTACATGAATATTTACATGAAATACTAAATATTTCAAATATTAAAAATTACAAAGAAATTATTCTATGCAATAAATACTTACTACTATACTATACTTTTATACTTACTGATTAACTGACTAATTAACTACTTATTAACTAATAAATTACTTCCATTTATACAAGAATATCTTTATATTTTGATATAAAAAATATAATATAATAATATATAATATTAAAAATAATAATAATAATAAATAATATATAATATATTATTTCCAATATTAAAAATTTGTTAAATAGTTTTTGCAAATAGCAGTTTAAAATAAATATTTTCTATCACACTAGGCATAATTTTGGTTTATAAAAGACCAAAACAACCTAGTGGATAGAGGGTTAGCAAAGGGATATTTTCAATTATTTAATCCGAGTATATTTTTAGATATTTTTTTTATGAAATAAAGAATAATGTCAGTTGATAAAGGATCAGAGTAGTCTGGTATCTTAGTTTGCGATTTGAAAAAAAAAAATGTTTGAAAATATTTATTGTATATTTTCAAAGTTAATTGGAATTATTTATTTTATATTTTCAAATATTTATTATAAATTTTCAACTATATGTTAACTATTTTCTATCAAATAAAGAAAAATGCCATTTCATAAAGATCACAATGGTTTGGTTTGCGAGTTGATATATAAATGTTTGAAAATATTTATTACAAAAAATGTGTAATTGTTTATTGAAGATTAAAGCTTTTTTTTGTCAAATTAGGCATCATTTAATTGCTCAACTACTAGAGTGGTTTGGTGGATAGTTATTTTAAAAAATAAGCAATTTAATATATCTATTGAAAAAAAACAGTTTATATCTAATTTGATAAAAATATTTTAAAGTTAATCAATAAAAGATCTTAAGTAGAACAAACTGGTAGACAGAGATTTGAAAAAAAAATATTTTCGTTAAATGCAAAAATTAAAGTTTAAAATGTGTCTAATAAATTAGACAAAGCTAGTTATTAAATGATTAGAACGATCTGAGGGATAGCGATTTAAAAAAAAAAGATAGAATTTTCAAAAAAGTGCAGAAAAAAAAATTAAATATTTATTGAAACAGTTTAAATAGTTTTGTCAGATTAGATTTACAGCCCATCAACAAATGATCATAGCAACCTTGTGAATAGCCATTTAAAAAAAAAAATTCAAATATTTCTTGGGGGAAACCCTAATTTTTTAATTTTTTTTTTATTATTATTTTTTTTTAATCAAATTAGACAAATTCTGTTAATAAAGAATCAAGAGAATCCCTGTTGATAAAGATTTGGAAAAATTTTTCTGAGATCAGGCATAAAAAATTAGCCAATAAAGAATCGGCGAATCTTTTTGGATAGCGATTTGGAAAGAAAACATTCAAATAATTAGATGCAAAAAAAAAAAAAAACAACTCAAAATATTTTTATCAAATTAAACAAAGGTATTTAATATAGAATCAAAGAGGCCTAGTTGATTTGATTCGAAAAAAATATTTATTGTAAAAAACGACTTAAATATTTTTATCAGATTAGGCATTAAAAGTTAACCAATAAAGAATCAGGACAACCATGCAGATATTGATTGAAAAAAAAATTTCAAATAGTTAAGCGAAAAAAATAATAGTTTAAAATATATATAAAATTAGTTTATAAATGACTAGATCGGCCTTGTGGATAGCGATTTAAAAAAAATATTTTCAAATATACAAAAAACAATTTTTTTTTGAAATTATGTATCTTACAAGTTGATGAAGTAGCAGGGGTTTAATGGATAATGAGTATTTGTTTAATATTGTAACTTTGAGATTTATGCTTGTTGATGCTGCTCTATCTCAATTTATCCAAATGGTATTTAAATATTTGAGATAAAAGAATATAGCACAGGTGAAAATTAAACATTTATACTCTAAAACTCGAAATTCTCGAGTCCTTTGTCTGTGGTGAATTATCAATTCCATTTTAAAAGAAATCGTAGCACATACTTCCAGGCAATCAGAAGAATATAAATAAGATGTGTAAAAAGAACAGCTCAAACAGACCATACTATTTTAACACCAGAATCATAAACTCAGAAGTACAACTAGTACCAGAAATAAAATTGAATAAAAAGTAATACTCTCTAGAAAGAAAACGTGGACTATGCCACAGCTTTCAGGGCTATGAGATATTTCGTAGAAAATTGCTGTTCGTAGCTGTCAAATGATTAATGATATTTCCTTTGCAGAAAACAACTTACGTGGGATTCCATACATTCCACAAAGGATTAAAAAACTTTTGAAAACAATATCTAAACTTAAAGTAAAAGCTTTTTCTTTTTTTAATCTTTATTTCAACACAAGGGAAACAATTCCACTTTTTCTTTTTTTTACTTTTTAAGACCCAGTTCGAAAGTACCGGAACATTGGCATTAAAGGTGTGCGCCCCCAAAAGAACAAACCAAAGAAAAAAGAAGAGACAGTATTTTCTTCTCTCTCATCAAAAGAAAAGAACGAGTCCCTTTTTCCAGATCGAAACATTCTCTAAAATGAAGCGATCTTCCAGTTGCAGGAGCTCTGTCCGAGAGAGAATCGCTTTCTACTGGTCAGTGTTCTCTGCTGGTGTTTTTCTTGGCTTTGTTTCAGGGGCCATTGTACTGAGGAGAGTCGAGTTTGTGACAGCTCTACGCACTCTATATCGTTTCCAACAAAGAACCTCGGCCATTGAAAGAGTTCGAAGTATAAAGAAACTGGACAATCGAAAAGACAATATTTTCACTGATTCTATAAATAATGGAAGTAAATTGAAAAAAAGATATCTTACTTTATTCGCCATAGTTTCACTAATAGATATTTGATACAAACTTACTTTAAAAGGTAATTTAGATTGTTAACATAAAATAAATTATTTTGGTTTTTTTGAAAGTGAATAAAAAGTAATAATCTCCAGAAAGAAAACGTGGACTATGCCACAGCTTTAAGGGCTACGAGATATTTCGTAGAAATTGAAGTATCATTGCAGTCCTATAATATGCATACCCAATAACAAGTAAAGAGTCATAAGGCTATTGAATATCAACGGGTAATGCAGAAAGCATCTATAATATAGTAGGTATGATAGATTCTTATGTGGTAAAATTTTATAAACTTTATTAATAGTACTCTAAAATTATTTCATTATTTATTGATCTCACAAATTTTTACTCTTTACAAAGTATCCACTGTACAATTGCAAGTATGATTACCCAATTACGAAATAAATCACAACGGGAAATTGTCGAATTTGCTTTTTAGCACACAGTGTTGACATCCAATTTATCGCAGTTCAAAAGCGCAATGAAATAAATTTCATGAAGGATTACAATATTTATTTAATAAAAACGAGTTATAATTTTTTTACTTTGAGATTTTCAAAAGAAGTCTTTGAAAAATATATGAACAAGTTGTAAAGAAAAGGAAAAACGTTTTTGTACTTTTGTTTCCGAAAATATCTGAATTAGTTTTTTTGAAAACTAAAACCTTACTAAATAAAATAATGATCAAATGTTTCACAACAATCTAAAGGTTAGTCTAAAGATATGCAGATAAATATACGTAAAATATTAAAGACACGTAACAATAATAATAAAAGAGAAAAATAACATAAAAGTAAAATTGGAACTGGTGAAAAAATGAAACTTATTTTTATTTTAAATGAATATCCATTACTGTGTTTGAATGAATTCCATTGCTACGCTTACACATAGTTTTAACAGAGCGATTTATCCCTTTAGATGCAGGCTTGACACTATATTACTATAAATCTTTTGAGTAAATTGATAAAATTTAATTTTTTTTATCTTGAGAACTTTTATTTCGTGTTTAAAGTATTTTTAATTTATTTTCAAACTTTCATTTCATTATAATATCATTTTTATATTACGTGCTGCACCTATATGAAGTATTAAGCCACCAAATTATGATATAGCCTATATTTTTATCAAAGAATGAAAATAGTGTAAACAACTATCTTTATGAAATAGCATTATTAAAAACAAATGCAAAAATTTCACCTACCTTATTATTCTTTAAGAATCTCCCCCTCATATTGAAGTCGAAAGTAGCTGTAAATGTCATACTTTTGATTGTTCACTGCTTTTTTTTCCAAATGTTTCTTTATTCTTAAATTTTTATGTGAAGATGTTATTGTTGATATCACCAAGAAGAAATCTTTTGTCTAATACGTTAAGATTGAAAGTGACCATGTGGATAAAAATGAACTGATGCCGCTAGACTGTTAAATGTGTGACAATGTGGATCAGATATTTCGGGTTTAATTTCAACCCAAGCATTCAGTTTCATGCAGACATGCTCTAAACCAAATGCTGGTAGACAGTTTCAATTTCTGACAATGTGGATCAGATATTTTGGGATTAATTTTAATCCAAGCATTCAGTTTCGCACAGACATTCTCTAAATAAGATGCAAATAAAATCCCCTTTTTAGATAACTTTCTTGGTTAATCGGTCCTTAAAAATAGAAAGAGCATGTCTAAAAGTTATAAACTTTGAAATTCAGAACTCCAAATTCATATTTTCATTAAAACAATTCAAAAGCACTTTAAATTCAGAGTTTCTGTAAACATACATAGCTGTTTATTTTATCATCCACGCACAAGAATCCTCAAATACATTTTTTTGCAAAGTTAAATTATTATATTCGAAAAATAATAACATAATATTTTGTTCCACATACAGCAAGACCGATTAACAGAATAATTTTGTTGCCATATGGAGCAAAACAGATATCAGAATAATTGTGTTGCCAGATGCAACTCTGAAAAATTAAATTGTTTCGGATTCAGAAATCATGGAGCCTGAGTGGCTAGCGATCTGAAGCTAGGTATTACAGTTATCGGGTTCGAGTCCCGACTGTGGCATAAATGTTTGTAGTGATCCGAAGTTCATTTTAAACCGTAGGTCCCAATCTTACCCAGTCTGATCGTAGAGCGTTGCGGGGGCATTGTTACTCCGCGTCCGTAGCTTATCTTGAAGCTGCACGCACCTCCTGTGTAGTGCTAAATGAGTAACGTCGGTCTAGAACTTGCCTTAAGGCATCGTAAACAACTGTCTAAGTGTTTGCCAGCTATATTAGAACCAAAAAATTCTAGCAATACCAGATAAATATACTAGACTATAGTACATGTAATTCGAATTAGACAAAATAGAGATCCTTAACTCTTTAGGAAGATTTGGATTTGGTTTAGTTTGTCGCTCTACAGTTATTTTTTGTGCACTTAAAGGCTAAACAGACCGGGACCTACAGTTTAACGTGGATTCCGAACAACTCACAAACATCCATGCCACCGCCAAGATTCGAATCCGAAGCCAATGGTACTTAAGACCAGATATATTAAACTATTTAACACATATTAAAGATATTGAACTATTTAACACATTTAGAGACAGATAATTATAGATTCGTGGAAGGATTCCACTTTTAAATTGGCAGTGGTGTGGATGTTTGCTGGTGGATTAAAATCCACGTTAAATTACAAGTCCCTGTCTAATTACCCCAAAGGGTGCACAAAATAACTGTAGGGCGACAAAACAAATAAAACCCAAATCTCTCCTGTTCTATAATTTAACAACAAGTTTTTTTTCTGGCCGCTTGATATTAGTGTTAATCCTTGGTGTAAACAGGAAAAAGTCAGAATTAATTGTCAGGCAGCTAACAATATTAAATACTATGAACTCTAAAACCTCGCAGACTTCTTTTGTAGCTTGCTTTGTAACCGCATGTTATTTGTTGTGCAGTATAATTCTCATTTGTAGAGGCCTGCTGGCTGAGTGGCTAGCGATCGGCCGCTAGGTACCACATAATTCGGATTTGAATATCGGCTGTGCCATGGATGTTTGTATTGGTTCTCAACCCACTTTAATAAGTATTTCTCTGTCTAATATGGTTGCAGAGAGTTGTGGAGGTAGTGTTACTCGCGTCTGTAGCATATCGTCAAGCTACACTTGCCACCTGGTTAGTGGTATATGAGTAACAGCGGTGCGGCCCTTGTTTATGGCATAAAGATTAGATGTCTCTATATTTCCAGTAACATTAGAATAATACTAACAAAATTCTCATTTTTTTTTATTGAAATAAGAGTAGCAAGTTTAAATGTAAAAGGAATACTTTAAACATATTTTCATCACATTTTGACTACAAAATAAGTTAAATAAGTTATATACATTTATTTCTTGTTAAGTCAGAATTCTGCTGTCAAATGATGAATGCTATTTCCTTTGCAGAAAAACAACTTACGTGGGATTCCACAAAATACACAAAGGATTAAAAACAAACTTTTGAGAACAGTATCCAACCGTACAGCAAAAGTTTTTTTCCTTTTTCTTTTTCTTCTTTTTAATCTTTATTTCAAGACAAGGAAAACAATTTCACTTTTTTTTTTTAAGAACCCAGAAAGAAAATACCGGACCATTGGTATTAAAGGTATGCGCCCTCAAAAGAACAAAACAAAGAAAAAAAAAAGAAAAAGGAAAATATTTTCTTCTGTCTCATCAGAAGAAAAGAGCATGTCCTTTTTTCCAGATCGAAACATTCTCTAAAATGCATTTGTCTTCCGGTCGCAGGAGCTATGTCCGACTGAGAGTCGCTTTCTACCGGTCAGTGTTTTCTGCTGGTATTTTTCTTGGCTTTGTTTCAGGGGCCGTTGTACTGGGAGAGTTCAGTTTGTGACAGCTCTCCGCACTCTACATCGCTCCCAACAAAGGGCCTCGGTCATTGAAAGAGCTCCAAGTTTAAAGAAACTGGACAATCGAAAGAACACTATTTTCACTGGTTCTATAAATAATGGAAGTAAATTAACGTTTGATTGAAAATGCCGTATCTTACTTCTGTACCTTAAAGGTTGGTTCAAACTTATTTTAAAAGAACATTTATAATTTTATGATAGAATAAATTCATTTTATTTTCTTTAATTGATACAAACGTTACGAAATAACAATTACGCAAAAGTTAAATGCAATTTTTGGCAGATCAAGTGAATTTTTTTAAAATTTGTATCACTTCATAATTTTCAGTGGCACAAAAGCCCACGGGTAGATTTCAAGACATGGATGTTTTCTTTTTGCGGGATAAGGTTGTCAGCCCTACGCCCAACGCCCAACAGTCATATTATATACAGTGCCTGATGGCCGAGTGGTTGGTGCGCTGGTGCTCGGAACCATGTGATGGAATCCAGGTGGTGCCGCGGATGATTGTAGCGGTTGGGAATCCATTTTAAGAATTAGGTCCCGATATCATACGACCGTACAGTGTCACAGAGCCCAATCAGACTTTTCACCCATATCATTGATTCCCAAACTGTATACCGGCAACTCAACTCTAAGAACAGTGATATGCTGTTGAGTAGTAGTGGTGGTGACATGGATGTTTGTTAGTTGTTCGAAATACATTTTAAACTGTTGGTCAATGTCTAGTTATTTCAAAGTGTGCACAAAATTACCGTAGGGCGTCAAACCAAACAAAATCGACTATGTCGTGCTCTGTAATTTACAAAAGGTTTTTTCTGGTCACATATTATTGTTAATCACTTTCGTAAACATTAAAAGAATGTCAGAATTAAAAGTCCGGAAACTAAAACTATTAAATACCAGGCACTCTAAAAGCTCTCAGACATCTTTGTAGCTAGCTTAACCTCTAGCTTTTAAACCTCACGTTTTTCCATATGCAGTATAACAGTGTAATTCTATTTTTATTTATTTATTTTTTATCATTATTTGAAATAAACATTGCAAGTAACATTAAGCAAGACATGTAGAAAATTAAAATTAATGATTTAAACATATTTTTATCACATTTCGATCACAAAATAAAATTAACAAAATTACTTTTATTTCATGTCAAGTCAGAATTCTGCTGTCAAATGATGAATGATATTTCTTTTGCAGAAAACAACTTACGTGGGATTCCACAAAATCCATACAGGATTTAAAAAAAAAAAAAAAATTTTGAGAACTGTATCTAATCGTACAGAAAAAGCTTTTTCTTTTTCCTCTTCTTTTTAATCTTTATTTCAAGACACGGGAAACAATTTCACTTTTCTTTCTTTTTCTTTTTCAAGACCCAGAACTAAAGTAGCGGAACATTGGTATTAAAGGTTTGCTTCCCCAAAAGAACAAAATAAAGAAAAAAAAAAAAAAGAAAAGACAGCATTTTCCATGATCCCATCAAAAGAACAGAACAAGATCCTTTTTCCAGATCGAAGCATTCTCTAAAATAAAGCGATCTTTCCAGTCGCTGGAGCTTTGTCCGAGCGAGAGTCGCTTTCTACTGGTCAGTGTTTTATGCCGGTGTTTTTCTTGGCTTTAGTTCAGAGGCCATTGTTCTGGGAGAGTTCAGTTTGTGCAGGCTCTCTGCACTCTATATCGCTCCCAACAAAGGGCCTTCGGTCATTGAAAGAGTTCGAAGTTTAAAGAAACTGGACAAATCGAAAGAACACTATTTTCGACGATTCTATAAATAAGGGAAGTAAATTAAAGTTTATTTGAAAAAAAAGAATATATTATTTCTATACATTAAAGGTTTATTCAGCTGCTCCATCAATGGATATTTGATTCCAGCTTACTTTAAAAGAACATTTAGATTTTAACAAAAAATAAATACTTTTTTTATAGGTTAATTGATTACAAACTCTATGAGGGGCCTGATTGCCGATTGACCAACCCTCTGGCGCTCACTACTACAGGTTTCGGGTTCGAGTCCCGGCGTAGCCATGGATGTTTGAAGTTTGAAGAGTTCGAAGTTTAAAGAAACCGGATAATAGAAAGGACACTATTTTCGCTGATTCTATAAATATCGTTTATTTGATATTTTATTCGCCATAGTTTCACTACTAGATATTTGATTCAAACTTATTTTAAAAAGAAATTTGGATTGTTAACATAAAATAAATTCTTTTGATTTTTTTTTAATTGATTGTAAAACTTACGAAATAACTATTACGCAAAAGTTAAACGCAATTTTTCGCAGAACAATTAAATTTTTGAAATTAGTATCTCATCATCATCATCATATGGCACAACAGACCAATGGGGGACAGAGACCATCTGCCTACTTTCTTGTCACTAATTTTGCTCACTTACCGTCCTTCAAGACATAATATATTTTCTTTTTTTACGGGTTAGTGTTGTCAGCACTACGCATAAATCTCTACAGTTCTATTAGACAAGAACAACGGTTTAAAGTGGATTCCAAACCACTATAAACATCCATGGGTGGCCTGATAGCCGACTGGCTAGCGTTCTGTAGCTCAGTACCACATCTTTCTGGTTCAAGTCCCGGCGGTGCCGTGGATGTTTGTAGTGGTTCGGAATCCACTTTAAACCATAGGTCCCAGTCTAATAGGCTTATAGAGTGTTATGGGAGGTAGTGTTACATGTGTCTGTAGCATATCTTCAAGCTACACTGGACACTGGATAGTGATATATGAGTAAAAGCAGTGAAAACCTTGTTTATGGCATAATGGTTAGCCATCTCTGCATTGTCAGCTGCATTAGAATAACAGTAACATAATTCTAATTTTTTTATTGAAATAAGAATTGTAACCAAGATACAGTAGCGTGCTAAATATTAAAAAGATTGATTTAAACATATTTTTATCAAAGTTTGAATACAAAATAAAGTAAATAAATAAACTTTTATTTCATGTCAAGTCAGAATTTTGCTGCCGAATGATGAATGATGTTTTCTTTTCAGAAAACAACTTACGTGGGCTTCCGCAAAATCTATAAAGGATTAAAAAAAAGAACTTTTGAGAACTGTATCTAAACTTACAGAAAAAACGTTTTCCTTTTTCTTGTTTTTAATCTTTATTTCAAGACAAGGGAAACAATTTCACTTCTTCCTTTTTTTTCTTTTTAAGACCAGTACGAAAATACCGGACCATTCGTATTAAAGATGTGTGCCCCCAAAAAAAGAACAAAACGAAGAAAAAAGATAATACAAGTATTTTCTTCTCTGTCATGAAAAGAAAAGAACAAGATCCCTTTTTTTCCAGATGGAAACATTCTCTAAAATGAAGTGATCTTCCAGTCGCAGGAGCTTCGTCCGAGCGAGAGTCGCTTTCTACTGGCCAGTGTTTTCTGCTGGTGTTTTTCTTGGCTTTGTTTCACAGGCCATTGTACTAAGGAAAGTTAAGTTTGTGACAGCTCTCCACACTCTATATCGCTTCCAACAAAGAGCCTCGGTCATTGAAAGAGCTCCAAGTTTAAAGAAACAGGACAATCGAAAGAACACTATTTTCACTGATTCTATAAATAATGGAAGTGAATTAACGTTCAATTGAAAAAAAAGAGTATCTTACTTCTATACCTTAAAGGTTTATTTGACATAGTTTCACTATTAGATATTTGATTCAAACTTAATTTAAAGGAACTTTTAGATAAAGTAAATTGTTCTATTGACATAGAGTAAATTGTTTTGATTTCTTTTAGTTGATTACAAACGTTACAAAAAAACTATTGCGCAAAAGTTAAATGTAATTTTTGCCAGATGAATTGATTTTTTTTTTTAAATTAGTATCACATCATCATCACTATCAGTGGCACAACAGCCCACTGGCAGATTTCAAGACATGCAATGATTTCTTTTTGAAGGATAAAGTTGCCACCCTACGCCCAACGCCGCACAGTCATATTATACACGGGACTGATGGCCAAGTGACTATAGCTGTGGCGCTCCATATCACGTGTTTCGGATTCGAATCCTGGCGGTGCCGTGGATGTTTGTAGTGGTTCGGAATCCTCTTTAAGCCGTATGTAAAGGAGCTCATAAAGAGCAGTAGAAGGCTATCATGCCAAATTAGACTTATCTCACCTGCATCATTCCCAAACTGTATAGGGGCAACTCAACTCTAAGAACAGTGATGTGGTATGTGGCAAATGTGCTATTAGGCAGCTTGCCATGAATGTTTGTAGTGGTTCGGAATCCACTTTAAACCATAGGTGCCGATCTAAAGAAAACACCTCATTACTTGAAAACCGTCAGTGGGTGGACGGTCTTGCCAACACCAAGGGCTGTTTTGCCGCTGATGAGCATGATGAGGAGATACGAACATTAACAAGTGATGTATCAAAAATGTCATCTAACTTTTCAGTAATAATTATTTCATAGCGTTTGTAATCAATTAAAATAACAAAATAATTTATTCTAGATTAAAAAATCTAAATTTCCTTTTAAACTACATTGAATCAAATAAATACCTGATAAACTATAACGAATAGACGTTTAATGTATAGAAGTAAGATTATCTTTTTCTTTTCAATTTAATGTTAATTTTCTTCCATTATTTATAGAATCAGTGAAAATATTGTCCGTTCGAGTCTCCAGTTTCTTTAAACTTGGAGCTCTTTCAATGACCGAGGCCCTTTGTTGGAAGCGATATAGAGTGCGGAGAGCTGTCACAAACTCGACTCTCCCAGTACAATAGGCTCTGAAACAAAGCCAAGAAAAACACCGGCATAAAACCTACCGGCGACCAGTAGAAAGCGACTCTCACTCGGACAAAGGTCCTGCGACTGGAAGATCGCTTCATTTCAGAGAATGTTTCGATCTGGAAAAAGGGAATTCTTCTTTTCTTTTGATGAGAGAGAAGAAAATACTGTATTTCCTTTTTTTTTCTTTGTTTTGGTCTTTTGCGGCCGCTCACCTTTAATACCAATGTTCCGGTACTTTCGTTTTGTGTCTTAAAAAAGAAAAATAATGGAAAAAGAAGACGTGAAATTGGTTCCCTTTTCTTAAAATAAAAATTAAAAAGAAGAAAAAGAAGAGGAAAAAGGTTTTTCTGAAAGGTTAAATACAGTTCTCAAAAGGTTTTTTTTTTTTTTTTTTTAAATCTTGTATGGATTTTGTGGAATCCCAAGTAAGTTGTTTTCTGCAAAGGAAATATCATTAATGAAATAAAAGTAAATTTATTCGATTTACTTTATTTTGGGGTCAAAATGTGATAAAGATATGTTTAAATATTTCTTTTTAATTTTTAACATGTTACTCTATGTTAGTTACAGATCTTATATCAATAAAAAAAATGAGAATTATGCTATTATTGTTCTAATGTAGCTGACAATACAGAGACGGCTAATCTTTAAGTCACAAAACGGGCTGCGTCGTTATTACTCATACTTACTCAATACCACTATCCATGGGGCCCGTGTAGCTTGAAGATATGCTGCAGACGCGAATAACTCTACCTCCAAAATGCCTGACGATCATATTAGATTGAGACATACGGTTTACAGTGGATTACGACAAAATACAAACATCCATTTCACCGGCGACATTCGAACCTGAAACCTGGGGTACCGAGTGCCAGATCGCTTGCGACTCGGATATCATGCCTCTAAAAATGAGAACTCTACTGTCCCACAAATAACATGGGTTTACAAAACATAAAACAAAATGTTTGCGAGCTATTTGAGTTCCTGGTATTTTATATTTTTATCTTCCAGACTATTATCTCCGAACATTTTTCTGTTAAAGCCAGGGATTCAAATTAATACCAAGTGGCCAGAAAAACCATTTTGTTAAATTATAGAACAGGAAAGATTTGGTTTTGTTTTGTTTGTTGCACTACTGTAATTTTGTGCACACTTTGGGATAATTAGACTGAGACATACAGTTTAAAGTGGATTCCAAACCACCAACAAACATCCATGCCACCGCTAACTTAAAAGTGGAATCTTTCAACGAATCTATATTTGTCTGTCTCTAAATGTGTTAAAGAGTGTATGTCTCTATGGGCCTGTGTGGGGCGTTAGTGCGTGCGTCAATAAAGCTGTGAGTTCTCGAAGATGTACCTCGAGTAACTCAATCCAATCAAGCAGATAAAATCTGGTTGGCCACCATGCACACTACATAAATAAAACATTTCTTGTTAAACATAACATTGGTAATTTTAGGTATGATATTTCGAAAAATAGATTTGAATATTTTAATTATCTCTACATGCTAATATGAGAGTTTGATGGTCCGTAGGTCCCAGTATAATATGATTACTACTACTACACCACACCACATTTCTGTGGCTAGAGTTGAGTTGTCCCTTTACAATTTGGGAATGATGTTGGGGACATAAGTCGGATTGGGCACCGTGCCTCTCTACGGTTATACGAGACCTTAAAAGTGGATTCCGAACCACTACAAACAAACACGGAGCTATCGGAATTCGAACACGAAACACGCGGTTCCGAGCGCCAGAACGCTAGCTGACACCGTATAAAATATGATTTTAGGATAATTTCATGCCTTAAAATCTGCCAGATAGCTGTTGTGCCACTGCTGCTGTTGATGATGATGATATATTAAATTTAAAAATCCAATATGTCTGCCAAAAAATAGCGTTTATGTTTTTTCGTAACGTTTGCAATTAATTAAAAAAATTAAAAGATCTTAAAAATCTAAATGATCTTGTAAGCTAAGTTTGAATCATATATATACACTGAAGTGACAAAAGTCATGGGATAGCAATATGCAAATTTTCAGATGGCAGTAGCATCGCGTAGAACAGGTATAAATGCGCAGTGCTTTCGCAGAGCTTTCATTTCTGTTCAAGTTATTCATGTGAAGAGGTTTTTACGTGATGATGACCGCACGACGGGAATTAACAGACTTTGAACGCGGAATGTTAGTTGGAGCTAGACGCATGGGTCATGCCATTTCGAAAATCGTTGTGGAATTCAACATTCCCAGTTCCACTGTGTCAAGAGTGTGCCGAGAGTATGAAATTTCAGGCATAACATCCCACCATGGACAGCGCAGTGGTCGACCGCCTGCACTTAACGACCGAGACCGGCGACGTCTGCAAAGAGTCGTAAATTCTAACAGACAAGCAACACTGCGTCAAATAACCGCAAAAATCAATGTGGGACGTACAAGGGACTTGTCTGTTAGAACTGTGCGGAGAAATTTGGCTTTCTTGGGCTATTCCAGCAGAAGCCCGACTCGAGTGCCTTTACTGACAGAACGACATCGCTTGCAGCGACTCTCGTGGGCACGTGAGCATATCGGTTGGTCCCTAGATGATTGTCCCTAGATGATGTTGGTCCCTGTTTTTTCATGGCAGGGACTTGGTCCTCTGGTGCGACTGCACCGAACATCGACTGGAAATGCTTATGTTCAGCTACTTGGAGATCACTTGCAGCCATTCATGGACTTCATGTACCCAGACAACGATGGGATTTTTATGGATGACAATGCGCCATGTCACCGGGCCACAACTATTCGCGATTGGTTTGAAGAACATTCTGGACAATTCCAACGAATGATCTGGCCACCTAGATCGCCCGACATGAATCCCATCGAGCATTTATGGGACATCATCGAGAGGTCTGTTCGTGCCCAGAATCCTGCACCGTCAACGCTTTCACAATTATGGACGTCTATCGAGACAGCATGGCTCAATATTCCTGCAGAAGACTTCCAACGACTTGTTGAGTCCATGCCACGTCGAGTTGCTGCACTTCGCCGGGCGGAAGGAGGGCCGACACGATATTAAGAGGTATCCCATGACTTTTGTCACTTCAGTGTATTAGTCACGCTATAACAAATAAACTTTTAGGGTATAAAAGTAAGATACCCTTTTCTTTTCAATTGAACGTTAATTTACTTCCATTATTTATAGAATCAGTGAAAATAGTGATCTTCCGTTTGTCCAGTTGCTTTAAACTTCTATCTCTTTCAATTACCGAGGCCTTTTGTAAGGTGCGATAAATAGTGAGGAGAGCTGTCACAAACTTAACTCTCCCATTACAATGACCTTTGAAACAAGGGCAGGAAAAACACCGGCAGAAAACACTGACCGGTAGAAAGCGACTCTCACTCGGACAGAGCTCCTGTGACTGGAAGATCGCTTCATTTTAGAGAATGGTTCGATCTGGAAAAAGGGATCTTGTTCTTGTCTTTTGATGAGAGAGAAGAAAATACTGTCTTTTCCTTTTTTCTTTGTTTTGTTCTTTTGGGGACGCACACAACTTTATCACCAATGTTCCGGTACTTTAGTTCTAGGTCTTAAAAAGAAAAGAAAACAAAAAAGAAGAAGTGAAATTATTTCCCTTGTCTTGAAATAAAGATTTAAAAAAAAAAAAAGAGAAAGAAATAGAAAATGCTTTTACTTTAAGGTTAGATACAGTTCTCAAAAGTTTTTGTAATCCTTTGTGGATTTTATGGAATCCCACGTAAGTCGTTTTCTGCAAAAGAAATATCATTCATCATTTGACAGCAAAATTCTAACTTCACATGAAATAAAAGTAAATTTATTCATTTCACAATGGCCAAAGTAATGAAAACCAATGTATTAAAAAATACGTTATGGTGTGTATTCCTATATTGAAAAATTAACTGTCGAAATTATGAGAAAAAAATAATTTTTATTTTAAAATAATATTCTTGCTTATATAGGACAGATATTACCTGTTTTATTTATGAGTTCGCAGAAAAATTAAATTTTATTCTGCGAACTCATGATGAGAACGCGTCTTGGAACATCTATTAAAACTGGTTCTATGTTTTAGTTTTTTAATGACGCAATGACCAGACCACAGTTGATTGTTGATAGCAGGGTAAACCAGACTCATAGTTCACGGTTTTAATACTTTTGGTTCAATTTACACATGCGGATCGTATTTTTTTTTAGAAATGAAATTGACTAAACTCAAAACACGCTCAATCATAACGGACGCAACGCACATGACGATGTGCAAATACCCGAATTGAGATCGAATTGCAAACGTTAAATGAAAGAGCGGAGAAACTAATACCGCGCAAGTAAAATAAGTACTCTTTAATGATTTCATTTTTTTTTTCGTTTATACATATATATTTCATTTTCAGTCTTACGTATTTATTTACAATGTGCGTTTAATATCATTATTATTATATCTATTATACTGTTATCTATTATACTATATTATTATATCTATTATACTGTTATCTATTATACTATATTATTATATCTATTATACTGTTATCTATTATACTATATTATTATCATTATTGTCTATGTGGTACATATAAGAACAACAGTAAACACAATTATAATAGTTCATTATGTTTCAATTTTTCACTCCAATAAATGTCTATAGAAGGTCTAGATCTAATAGGGGGATATGTAAATTTATATGGGCCAAGTGTAATTATGATGCATTTTCAAAGTGGAAAGCAAGATCATTTGTATTAGCCACCACTACATTAATGTACAGAAGTAAGATACTCCGTTTTTCAATCACACGTTAATGTACTTCCATTATTTATAGGATGAGTGAAAATAGTGTTCTTTCGATTGTAGGAGTTTCTTTAAACTTCGAGCTCTTTCAATGACCGATGCCCTTTGTTGGAAGCGATATAGAGTGCGGAGAGCTGTCACAAACTTAACTCTCCCAGTACAATGGCCTCTGAAACAAAGCCAAGAAAAACACCAGCGGAAAATAACTGACCAGTAGAAAGCGACTCTCACTCGGACAAAACGATTGTCCCGCGATTGGAAGATCGCTTCATTTTAGAGAATGTTTCGATCTGGAAAAAGGGACTCGTTCTTTTCTTTTGATGGGAGAGAAGAAAATACTGTCTTTTCTTTTTTTTTCTTTGTTTTGTTCTTTTGGGGGCCCACACCATTACTACCAATGGTCCCGTACTTTCATTCTGGGACTTAAAAAGCAAAAAGAAGAAGTGAAATTGTTTCCCTTGTCTTGAAATAAAGATTAAAAAGGAGAAACAGAAAAGGGAAAAGCTTTTTCTGTACGGTTAGATACAGTTCTCAAAAGTATCTTTTTTTAATCCTGTATGGATTTTGTGGAATCTCACGTCAGTTTTTTTCTGCAAATGGAATATCATTAATTATTTGACAGTAAAATTCTGACTAATGAATTAAAAGTATAGTTTTTTTACTTTATTTTGTGGTCAAATTGTGTTAAAAATATATTTAAATCATTCATTTTAATGTTTATCATGCTGCTCTATGTTAGTTACATTTCCTACTTCAATTAAAAAAATTAGAATTATGCTATTGTTGTTCTAATGCAGCTGGCAATACAGAGACGACTAATCTTTATACCATAAAAGGTCTGCACTGCTATGTCTAGTGATCATATACCACTATCCAGGGGGGACCAGTGTAGCTTGAAAATATGCTACAAAAGGGAGTAACGCTACGTCCACAACGATATACGATGCTATTAGAACGGGACATACGGTTAAATTAGATTCCGAACCAATACTACCGCTGATATTCAAACCTGAAACCTGTGGTATCTAGCGCCAGATCACTAGCCACCCGGACATTAGGCCCCTACAAATGAGAATTACACAACAAATAACACGAGGTTTACAAAGAGTGTAACAACAAAGTCTGCGAGCTTTTAGAGTCCCTAGTATTTATTCATTTTAGCTATCTGACTATTATTTCTGCTAGCTTTCTTTACTATGCTAGGGATTAACACTAATGCCACAAAAAAAAATTTATCGTACAAAAAAAAAAAAAAAAAAAAAACATCGCATGTCTTGAAATCTGCCTGTGGGCTGTTGTGGCACTGATCATGATGATGATGTGATACTAATTTTAAAAATTCAAATGATCTGCCAAAAAATTGCGTTTATGTTTTGCGTTATAGTTATTTCGTGTCATTGATAATCATTTAAAAAAAAATCAAATGAATTTTATATTAAAATCGAAATGCGCTTTTAAGGTAAGATTGAATCAAATATTAATCAAACACCACATTTACTGTGCCTAGAGCTGAGTTGCCAATTTACAGTTTGAAAAAGATGTGGGTGAGAAGTCTGTTTGGGCTCCGTGCCCCCCTACCGAGCGTCGACCATCATTCCCGAATAAAATATGAATGTAGGGCTTTGGGCGTAGGGCTCACAACCCGACCCGTAAAAAGAAAATATCTCATGTCTTGAACTCCTCCAGTGGACTGTTGTGCCGCTGATGATGATGAGATTTGCGTTTGATTCTTGCGTAATAGTTAGTTCGTAGCGTTTGTAATGAATTAAAAAAAATCAAACGAATTTATTCTATCCCAAAAATATAGATGCCCTTTTAAAGTAAGTGGCCCCTCATAGATTTTATAATGAATTAAACAATTCCAATGAATTTATTTTATGTTAAAATTTAAATGCCTTTTTTGAGGTAAGTTTGAATCAAATATCTATTAGTGACACTATGGTGAATAAATCTTTAAGGTATAGAAGTAAGATATTTCTTTTTTTCAATCACACGTTAATTTACTTTCACTATTTATAGAATGAGTGAAAATAGTGTTCTTTCGATTGTCGGAGTTTCTTTAAACTTCGAACTCTTTCAATGACCGAGGCCCTTTGTTGGAATAGATATATATTGTAGAAAGCTGTCACAAACTAAACTCTCCCAGTACAACGGCCCCCGAAACAAAGCCAAGAAAAACACCAGCTAAAAACTACTGACCAGTAGAAAGCGACTCTCACTCGGACAGAGCACCTGCGACTGGACGATCGCTTTATTTTAGAGAATGTTTCGATCTGGAAAAAGGGACTCGTTCTTTTCTTTTGATGAGAGAGAAGAAAATACTGTCTTTTCTTTTTTTCTTTGTTTTGCTCTTTTAGAGTCGCTTTAATACCAATGCGGTACTTTCTTTCCGGGTCTTAAAAGAAGAAAAACAAAAAAAGAAGAAGTGAAATTGTCTCCGTTGTTTTGAAATAAAGATTAAAAAGAAGAAAAAGAAAAAGGAAAATCCTTTTTCTGTAAGGTTAGATACAGTTCTCACAAAATATTTTTTTAATCCTTTGTGGATTTTGTTTAATCTCACTTAAGTAGTTGTCGCAAAGGAAATATCATTCATCATTTGGCAGCAGAATTCTGACTTGACAAGAAATAAAAGTAAATTTATTTACTTTATTTTGTATTCAAAATGTTATAAAACTATGTTGAAATCTTTCATTTTAATTTTTTGACATACAATGTTATGTTAGTAGCAATGCTTATTCCAATAATAAAAAATGAGAATTATACTGCACTACAAGTAACATGAGGTTTGCAAAGTTTGTAACAACGAAGTTTGCGCGATTTTATAGTTTTTGATATTTAATATTATTAGCTACCGGACTATTAATTCTGAGATTTTCCAGTTTATGCCAGGGATTAACACTAATGCCAGCTGGCCAGAATACTCTTTTGTTAGATTGCAGAATAGGAGAAGAATTCGCCAAATTTGAATGTTTTTGCTTCAATTGTTATAAATCTAGCAATAAAAACTGAGAATCATTATGCCAATGCTTGGTTTGTGAGTTCACTCACAGCAATTGATTATACGCAATTGAATGTATAAAATGATCGCAAAATTACATCATTTCGATGTTATCGTTTGTTAAAGTACACGCAATTGGGTTGAAGAAAAGTGATGTCGTATAAAAGAATCACACAATTACGTCATCGTTTGCCACAGCACACCCAACCAAATGGGATAAAGAATAAGCATGATCGTACAAAAAAATCTCAAAATTTTGTAATTGCAATGTCCTCATTTGACAGATTACACGCAATTGGGTTGAAGAAAATGAATAATCATACAAAAGAATCACATAATATTTAGGGCGTTGGGCATTGGCATAATATTTAGGGAGTATAATACATTAAGTAATAACACTTTTAGTTAAAAATCCATTAAATTTTAAATATAGCTTTTTTTTCTAATTCAACTGCCAATTCAGTGACAGTTATCTTTTATGCCATAAGCAAGGGCTGCATCGCTGTTACTCATTCAACACTACCCAGAGGGCACGTGTAGATTGAAGATATGCTAGAGACGCAAGTAACACTATCCCTACAAAGCTCTACGATCATATAAGACCGATACCTACTGCTTAAAGTGGACATCCATGTGTCTACAAACATCCATGTCGCCACCGTGACTCGAATCCGAAGCCGATGGTATCGAGCTCCGGAGTGCTAGCCACTCGGACTTCATGCCCTATCAGATGACTTTAATCTTTTATGATTGGTAAAACATTGGAACACATTGCACTAACTAAATGTATTTGCTCATACATGTGTTAATAAATACAAATTGCATGAGTCTTAAATCCTCATAAAATAAAGAAAACTTTCAATTTATAAAAAAACATAAAATCCAAACAATTTACAATGTGTATATTGTATTGTTTATAAATTCTATACCAGCACTAATTAAATCGTTGTTGTTAAAATGTTTAATAAATGCTAAATATCCCAGTATTATCATTTTCTTTTTCAAGCAAACAATGTTTTTACAAAAAAAAAAGTCTATGAATGACTCTTTGAATAGTGCTTATCTAATTTATTAAAACATTAATGGTTATTTTATTAATATTAAGGAGATACTGCTTCCAGAGAATAGAATATTGTACTTTGATTACAGACATTCTTTAACAAATACTTTATTTCCCGGCTGTATTCTTTATATTTTGAGATTCTTTACTTTGTATATCAATTAGTTTATTACATAGAATTAATATACTATACTTCTTTTAAGATCTACATGAAGTTTAGAATTAACATTTTTTGTTACTAATTGGCCATTCACAAAATTGTATAGAAATATTTACAAATTTTGTCATAGGATATTTTTTTTTTAAATATTGAAGCAACATCTAATTATATTCCTTTTTTAAAAATATTTTATTTAATATTTATGTAAAGAATTACTAATTATGAAATATGCTGTTAATTATGATGGAAGGATTTCCAAATAATAATGATGTAACTTATTTAAAAGATTTCTTTTTCGTTTTAATATAAAGGTGTGTTTATAAAGATAGAATGGGGCAATATTAAACTTTTTAAATACTTAGGTTACTTTGCAACTACTTTTAAACAAAGTACTTATAATAAACCATATAGTCTAGATATCATATAGTCTTATTTTTCCTTAGACATCATCCATTTATAAGAATTATTGATAACAAAGAATAAGAATTACTGAGGAGAAACATTTTTCAAAGAACAAAATTTATATTCGTATATTTAGTTTTAACACAGACATCAATCAATTAAGATAATTCACGGTGAATGACATTTATAAAACCAAAAATTTAAATAATAATTTTATATCAATAAAGCATCAAAATTCAATCTTACTAAAATATGTTTCTGAAGCAAATAAAAACTAATGTTGTTTTTCCAGAGTCAGGTATCATGTAAGAGTCAGGTATTTTGACTAGGTCGTTTCCTTATATGAATCATTAAAATAACTAAGGGTAATCGTTAACCTAATGATAGTCGTTTCCTTTGAGGGATATGTAACAGGTTCAACGTTAATCAGGGTTCACTATGCAAATGGCCTTTTTCAGTGAACCGTTATTGGTTTCCACAATTTTAAGAAATAAATCCAATGATGGTGTCTCACACTTTTAAGCAAATATATTTAACGTTGGTGTCTCACACTTTTAAAAAAATATATCCAAACCTTTTCCTAATGATAATCGATTCCTTCTGTGGATATGTAACAAATTCAATGTTGCTCAGGGTTTACTGTGCAGGGCCTCTTTTAGTGAATCCCTCATTGGTATCCATACTTTAAAACAAATGTATCCAATGTCAAATATATCGACACATTTAAGCAAATATATCTAATGTCAAATCTATCCACACTTTTAAACAAATATGTACAATGTTGGTGTCTCACACTTTTAAATAAATATATTCAAACGTTTACCCAATTGTATTCTGTTCCTTCGGTGGTTATGCAACAAATTAAGCGTTATTCAGGGTTCATTATGCAGATGCCTCTTTCAGTAAACCCCTTATTGGTCTCCGCACTTTTAAGCAAATATATATAATGTTGGTGTTTCACACATTTAAGAAAATACATCCAAACGTTTACCAAATGGTATGTTCCTTCCGTGTATATGTAACATATTCAACGTTACCCAGGATTCACTATTCAGGGGAATTTTTTCAGTGAATTTATAATTGGTTTCCACACTTTTAAGCAAATTGGTCGAAGGCTGTGTATCTAGAACTCTCACCACTTGAACTGTAACTGTACCTCAGTGTTAGAACTTTTTCCCCGCACTTTATTGTTGGTAGTCATCCGTGGTAAACATGGTTTTTTCTGTCTGTATTTCTAATATTATTTTCATACATATATTTATCCTTATTTGTATAATGTATCCAAATAAAGAATTTGAAAAAGTATTAAAGAAATATTTGAATTGACTGACTGCATCCCGATCTTTAGGATATCTCATTTATGGTTCGTTTTAATAGAAAGATAAGATAAATTTTATATGAAATTTTCTAGTTTAGCTGATTGTTTGGTGAAGTAAAATTTGTTATTCTGCCAAGATTGTAGTTAGTTAATATTTAAACAAGAGCTGGTGTCTAATAGACAAATAGATTCAAGGGTGACGCTCAACCATTTTTCCTATTTCTAAAAGTCGACAAAGGATATTGTTTCATGGGGGCCTGAATGGCCGAGTGGCTAGCCCTCTGGCGCTCGGTACCACAGGTTTCGGGTTCGAGTCCCGGCGGTGCCATGGATGTTTGTAGTGGTTCGGAATCCACTTTAAACTGTAGGTCCCAGTCTAATAGAATCGTAGAGCGTTGCGGGGGCATTGTTACTCCGCGTCCGTGGCTTATGTTCAAGTAATGCAAAGTGAGTGCGTTTGTGCAGCGCTTGCCTTAAGGCGACCAAGCTGTCTAAGTGTTTGCCAGCTGCATTAGAACGAAAAAAAAATATTGTTTCACGGTGATTAATCGTGCAATACACTTAAACGTTCGCTTCTTAATCACTCGTAGTCATTTGAACAAAGTCTTCTTAGTATGGATGTTCAATGCTGCATTAAGCAAGGCACATAAAAACTGCATCATTCATATTGAACAAAGATGCGAGTTTATACTAAATAATAATATTTCCAAGAAGGCAATTTTATTACACATTAAATTATGATTATTGTTTTAAGGAATGGCAATTTTCGCTTCACTGACCACATTCACCATTTCTAATTGGTTTATTTAATTTTTTTCACGAGCTATTCTTATTAAGGTCTTTCCATTTGTCTTTTTATAAAATAGTTTGGAATAGTATTATTTTTTAATTTTTATTTAATCTGTGTTCTTTTTTAGTTTTGTCCTATAACTGATGAACATAATTCATTGACTGAATATGATTTATGGATACTTTTTCTTTCTTTGTTTGTTTAAGATTGCTTTTATGCGTTTTGTTCTTACATTTAATTCTAAATTTTAGGGATGATCTGCATTGCCTCCCAGTCGATTTCTTAAAATTATTTTTAATATATTGTTATGATTTATTTAAATTTATAATAGTGTTGAATAGTTTATTATAAATAATAAGCAATTATTTGTATATTGTTTATTGTTATTAATTACCTCAAACATATAAATTCAATAAAACATTTGTTAAAATCTTTTATCTTATTTATTTCATATCATTTGGATATGGCAGCTATTTATGACTCTTTCTTTATTCAAATGTTTAATTTAAATTGAATTAAATTAATTATTTAATTTAATTGAAATTGACTTTTTTCCTTTATTCAAAAATTATAACGTTACTTTTTGAAATATTTACTATTTAAAATGTATACCTAATATGTAAAAACAGAAACTTAGAAATTCAGATAAATTAAATTTTAATACTCTTGAATGTAAAGGTTATTGTATTGTATTCCTATGATATATATATATATATATCAGAGATGGGTATGAGATAAAATGAACGCTAAACTGAATAGCGTTTTAATAAAGCACAATCAACGCAGGCAATATATGTCAATATTAATTCATTCTGACCTCTATATTTCTTAGAAATCCGGGAAAAATAGCTGAGATCTATAAAAAAATACTATATTGGACGTATGTACTTTTGTCTGCTTTTACCAATATATTCCTTATTATATGATCTGCATCTAGATCAGAGATATATTTTTGTCCAATGCAATATTTTTAGCACAGAAAATATTTAAGATGAAAGCCATGGACAATCGTGAATTGTAATGCAGAAAGAATATATGAACTTCTATCTATGCAGATTAAATTTTAATAAAATAAGGGATAAATAAATTTTTTTAGTTACTTTCTAAAGTGAATAATGATCTTGATTATTTTTTGGGAAATTGCTATGTGATGGAAGCAATGGTATTTCAATTGATAATTACAAATGTAGCTGTTAACATTAGAATTTATTTTTGAATTCATCCAGATGATAAATTTTATTATTCAAGGCTTTCGATACGCTAAGGTGCTCAGATATATAATCAATAATTTCCGTCTATGTTAACTATAGCTAGTTTTTATTAGGTTATATTGTTCCTTGTTTAATCAGAAAATTAATCAATTAATAAGTAATGACAATTAATAAGAATTTATATTTCATTTTAAGTTTACAATTTATTTCTTTAAAAAAAAACAATTTCCATTATTCATCGATCAATCAATCACTAAGTGTGCGCCTATTACTTCTTTTTTTCTGTCATATTAATATTATTGTCATCTACCGCCAACCATTCTGCTGTACACCTTTAAGTGTAGGTTTATCGAATTTTCGGAATCACAGATCTAGACAGTTTTTTTCTTACATACGCCTTAGAGATTCCACAATTCTATGGTGAACATATTATCAAATTCATGAAACGCAATGTATTTACCCGTTTGAGCCACAAATACACTAAGTTTTGTATTCTGAGAAAATCTGTAATAATCAAGGCATTTTGGTTCTACATTCTAAAATGTTAGTCAAATGCTATGGAGATACTTTCTAGCCTACACAAATATAGATGTTCGTCGTAGCTATAGAATCCTAACATGTTACGATTTAACATATTAGTCGTTGCTATAGAAATACTCATACCTGTAATTAATATTGCTCCTTCAGTTTAAAAATTGTCATATTAATTACAAAGCCGCTGAAGAAATTAAGGTGAGTGAGCATATTAATCGCTGAATTGCCCAACAAATCAAAGTAAGTGTGCATATCAATTACCAAGCTGTCCACAAAATAAAAGTGAGTGTACATATAATCGCCAGACTGTTCAAGAAACCAAAGTGAGTGTGAATATTAATCAGCAAGATGTTCAAGAAATCAAAATTAGTGTGCATATTAATCGCTAAGCTGTTCAAGAAATCAAAGTGAATGTGAATATTAATCAGCAAGCTGTTCAAGAAACCAAAGTGAGTGTGAATATTAATCGCTAAGATACTAAAGAAATCAAAGTTAGTGTGAATATTAATGACCTGGATGTTCAAGAAATCTAAGTGATTATGCATATCAATCGCCAAGCTGATCAAGAAACCAAAGTTAATGTGCATATTAATTTCTAAGCTGCTGAAGAAACCAAAGTGAGTGTTATATTAATTGCGAAGCTGTTCAAGTTACCAACTTATAAAATATTCCCATATGTTGTTATCACCTAAACAATATCCAATGCCATTTTTTTATTCATCGACACGAAAAATCATATCACCCCTCAACTGATAAAATTGGACAGAATCCATGACAAGGGTCTCATATCACCATAAATAAGGAAATAATCCAAAAAAAACCCAAAGAAACGAAAAGCAAGGCCTGCCTCTAATCTTTGGATAAATCATGGCGGTCAACAGAGAAATAACAAAGACGCCCGCAAAAGAAAATAATCCCCGAGTTGGAAGAAGAAACTTTAGAGGAAAAAGGATATCCCGTAATGAAGAAAATAAAGTGGGGGCCAAGAACAACAAATAATCGATGTTCTTTTTCCGCTGATGAGTGGTTGTGTCTCAATATTTTAGGTGCGAAGAAATATGATGCAAGTGACCTTATGAAGGATGAAAGAATTGGCGAGGGAAGAGATGGATGGCGTTAAAAGCTTCTCATAGTTTGGCGATAAGACAAGAATACTTATTTATATTAAAAAGAAACAAATTTATAATATCTAAAGGAAACAAAAATAATCTAGGTTTTTGATTTTACACTGTAATACATCAATAAAATGATATAAACAGACTTTCTAGCATGCACATAAGAAATATACATTCTGGGAAAAATCAAATGCTATATACATACTTTCTAGCCCATACTTATGGAATATTCATAGCTACAATGGATATTGTTCATTCTGTTTAGAAATACGTCATATTAACTGCCAAATTGCTGAAGAAATCAAGCTGAATGTGCATATTAATCTCCAAACTACTCAAGAAATCAGAGTTAGTATGTATATTAATCGCGAAGTTGTTCAGGAAACGAACGTGAGTGTGAATATTAATAGCCCAGCTACTCAAGAAACCAAATTGAGAGTACATATTTATAGCCAAACGGCTGAAGAAATCAAAGTTAGTGTGTACATTAATCGGCAGTTGATAAAGAAACCAAAGTGAGTGCGAATATTAATCGCCAATCTGCTCCAGAAGTCAAAGTGAGAGTGAATTTAATTCTCAAACTGCTCAAGAAATCAGAGTGAGTGTGAATATTAATCACCAAGCTGCTCGAGATACCAAAGTGAGAGTACATATTATTAGTCAAGCTGCTCAAAAAATAACGTTAATGTGTATCTTAATCGCCAAGCTGCCAATTTATTCCACTGTGTTCTCGTCTAAGCAATGTCTCAAGCGATTTTGTTATTCCTCATGACGAAAAATCATATCCCCATCAACAGAATAAAATTGGACAAAATCCATGGCAAGGGTCTCATATCACCATAAATAAGGGAATAATCCAGGAAAAAATGGAAAGAAACGAAAAGCAAGGGCTGTCTCTAATCTTTGGATAAATCATGGCGGTCAACAGAGAAATAACAAAGACGCCCGCAAAAGAAAATAATCCCCGAGTTGGAAGAAGAAACTTTAGGGGAAAAAGGATATCGCGTAATGAAGAAAATAAAGCGGTGGGTCAAGAACAACAAATAATCGATGTTCTTTTTCCGCCGATGAGTGGATGTGTCTCAATATTTTTAGGTGCGAAGAAATATGATGCAAGTGATCTTATGAAGGATGAAAGGAATGGCGAAGGAAGAGATGGATGGCGTTAAAAGCTTCCTCCAGTTTGGCGATAAGACAAGAACACTTATTTATATTAAAAAGTAGCAAATCTATATTATTTAAAGGAAATAAAAATAATCTAGCTTTTGGTTCAACACTCTAATAAGTCAATAAAATGGTATAAAGAGACTTTCTAGAATACACATAAGAAATACTAGGTTTTGAATTCTGGGAAAACCAGTAACGATATAAACATTTTATATAAACATTATTAATTCAACCAAACTTTATAGAGATCCATTATAGCCTACGCATATGAAATACTTATACCTTCAATTAATATTGTTCCTTCAATTTAGAAATATATCATATTAATCACCAAGCAGCTCAAGAATCCATAGCGATTCTGGATTTACAAGAACTTGTTAAATATTTAACTATGTTGTTCTGCTATAAGCAATGTCTCCCGTGAAATTGTTATTTATTGTGACGAAAATCATATCCCACAACAAATGAAAATAATGTCACAAATGACGATGACGATCAATCGACGACCACCATAAATGACGATCTAGATATTTTCGTTCTACACTCTTAACAAGTCAGTCAAATGCTATAGAAAGACTTTATAGCCTACACATATAAATTATCCAGAGTTGCAATTAATAATGCACCTTTAATTTATAAAAATGTCACATTAATTTCCAAGCTGCTCAAGAAATCTATATAGAGTAAGGATTTACGAGAATTTTTTACATATACCATCATGCTGTTCTCACCTAAACAATGTCCCATGCGATATTGTTATTCATAATGACGAAAAATCATATCCGACATCAGCAGAATAAAATTGGCAAAATCCGTGGCAAGGGTTTCATATCACCTTAAATAAGGGAATAATCCGGAAAAAAAACAAAGAAAGGAAAAGCAAGGTCTGCATCTAATCTTTGGATAAATCATGGCGGTCAACAGAGAAATAACAATGAAGCCAGCAAAAGAAAGTAATCCCCGAGTTGGAAGAAGAAACTTTAGGGAAAAAGGACATCCCGTAATGAAGAAAATAAAGAGGGGGGTCAAGAAAACAAATAATGGATGTTCTTTTTTCCGCCAATGAGTGGATGTGTCTCAATATTTTTAGGTGTGAAGAAATATGATGCAAGTGATCTTATGAAGGATGAAAGAAATGTCGTGGTAAGAGATGGATGTCGTTAAAAGCTTCTTACTCTTTGGCGATAAGACAAGAACACTTATTTATATTAAAAAGTATATAGTAAAGTATATAATATAATAGTAAAGTATATAATATAATAGTATAGTATATAAGTATACGTATATAGTAAAGTATATAATATATAGTAAAAGTATATAATAGTATTTTCGCCAAACTCTATTGTATTTTCTAGCCTGGATATATAAAATACTATATTTTACTTTCTTGGAAAAGCAGTAACGATCTAGACATTTTGGTTCTGCTTTCAAACAATCTGACAAATGCTACAGAGAGAATTTCTAGCCTACACTTATGAAATACTTATAACTACATTTGATAATGTTCCTTCAGTCTCGAAATAAGTCATATTAATCGCGAATACGCTGAAGAAATCAAAGTGAACGTGCATATTAATCGCTAAATTGCTCTAGAAATCAAATGTGTATATTGATCGCTAAACTATTCAAGCTTCCAACTTATAACATATTCCACTATGTTCTCGCCTAAAGAATGTCCCATGCCATTTTGTTATACATCATGACGAAAAATCATATCCCGCATCAACTGAAAAAATTGGACAAAGTCCATGCCAAGGGTCTCATATCACCATGAATAAGGGAATAATCCGAAAAAAAAGGAAAGAAAGGAAAAGCAAGGTCTTCCTCTAATCTTTGGATAAATCATGGCGGTCAACAGAGAAATAACAAAGACGCCCGCAAAAGAAAATAATCCCCATGTTGGAAGAAGAAACTTTAGGGGGAAAAGGATATCCCGTAATGAAGAAAATAAAGTGGGGCCAAGAACAACAAATAATCGATGTTCTTTTTCCGCTGATGAGTGGAAGTGTCTCAATATTTTTAGGCGTGAAGAAATATGATGCCAGTGATCTTATGAAGGATGAAACGAATGGCGAGGGAAGAGATGGAGGGCGCTAAAAGCTTCCTCCAGTTTGGAGATAAGACAAGGACAGTTATTTATATTAAAAAGTAACAAATTTATAATATTTAAAGGAAATAAAAATAATATAGGTTTTGATTTTACACTGTAATAAGTCAATCAAATGCTATATTTCTAGCCTACACTTATGAAATACTCATAACTGCAATGGATTTTGTTCATTCAGTTTAGAAATCCGTCATATTAATCGCCGAGTTTCTGAAGAAATCAAGCTGAATCTGCATTTTAATAGCCAAGCTGCTCAAGAAATCAGTGTTAATGTGTACATTAATCGCCAAGTTGTTCAAGAAACCCAAGTAAGTGTGGATATTAATGGCCAAATTTCTCAAGAAATCAAAGGTATTGTCAATATTAATGACCAAGTTGTTCGAGAAACCAAGGTGAGTGTGCATATTATTCGCCAAACTGCTCAAGAAATCAAAAATAGTGTGTATATTAATCGTGAAGTTGTTCAAAAAATCCAAAATTTGTGTGAATATTAATTGTCAAGTTTTTCAAGAAATCCGTAGTGAGTTTGGAATTAAAAGAACTTATTACATATTCCACTACGCTGTTCTCGCCTGAACAATGCCCCACGCCCTTTTGTTATTCATCATGACGAAAAATCATATTCCACATCAACTGCTAAAATTGGACAAAATCCATGGCAAGGGTCTCATATCACCATAAATAAGGAAATAATCCAGAAAAAACCCCAAAGCAACGAAAAGCAATGGTCTGCCTCTAATCTTTGGATAAATCATGGCGGTCAACAGAGAAATAACAAAGACGCCGCAAAAGAAAATAATTCCCGTGTTGGAAGAAGAAACTTTAGGGGAAAAGGGATATCCCGTAATGGAGAAAATAAAGTGGGGACCAAGAACAACAAATAATCGATGTTCTTTTTTCCGCCGATGAGTGGATGCGTCTCAATATTTTTAATTGTGGAGAAATATGATGCAAGTGATCTTATGAAGGATGAAAGAAATGGCGAGGGAAGAGTTGGATGGCGTTAAAAGCTTCTCACTCTTTGGCGATAAGACAAGAACACTTATTTATATTAAAAAGTTTAAAATTTATATTATTTAAAGGAAATAAAAAGGCATGGAAAATACAAGCATATATTTAAAAATAACGTGGATAAATGCGTAATCATTAATAATTGTTAACAATATATTGGATTCTGAATATAAAATATTTGTTCTTAATGTAATAAATTTTATTATATGGGCATAATGGGTGAATGTCTATCGCTCTAGTGCTTGGCGCCACAAATTTCGGGTTCGAATTCTAGCGGTGCCATATCTTTTTATAGTGATAAAAAGTAAAGTACGCCCTGAACTACAGTATTTTCGCCAAACTCTATTGTATTTTCTAGCCTGGATATATGAAATACTATATTTTACTTTCTTGGAAAATCAGTAACGATCTAGACATTTTGGTTCTGCATTCGAACAATCTGCCAAATGCTACAGAGAGACTTTCTAATCTACATTTATGAAATACTCATAACTACACTTGATAATGTTCCTTCAGTCTCGAAATAAGTCATATTAATCGCGAATATGCTGAAGAAATCAAGGTGAACGTGCCTATTAATCGCCAATTTGCTCAAGAAATCAAATGTGTATATTAATCGCTAAACTACTCAAGCTCCCAACTTATACCATATTCCACTATGTTCTCGCTTAAAGAATGTCCCATGCCATTTTGTTATACATCATGACGAAAAATCATATCCCGCATCAACCGATAAAATTGGACAGAATCCATGACAAGAGTCTCATATCACCATAAATAAGGGAATAATCCAGAAAAAAAAGCAAAGAGACGAAAAGCAAGGCCTGTCTCTAATCTTTGGATAAATCTTGGCGGTCAACAGAGAAATAACAAAGACGCCCACAAAGAAAAATAATCCCCGGGTTGGAAGAAGAAACTTTAGGGGAAAAAGGACATCCCGTAATGAAGAAAATAAAGTGGGGGCCAAGAACAACAAATAATCGATGTTCTTTTTTCCGCCGATGAGTGGCTGTGCCTCAATATTTTTAGGTGTGGAGAAATATGATGCAAGTGATTGGCGAGGGAAGAGATGGATGGAGCTAAAAGCTTCTTACAGTTTGGCGATAAGACAAGAACACTTATTTATATTAAAAAGTAGCAAATTTATATTTAAAGGGTATGATCGTCACGTTCTCACAACTACGGCCCGCCAGTGTCGTCAATCCGGCCCGCGACAGCAAATAGATTATTGTTGCTGTAATAATTTGGATAAAAAAACACATTAAATCACTAGAAATTATAGATAATGGCAGAAAATTAAAACGATTTTGGCCTTTGGTACTTACTGGAGTAAACAATACGGAAAGTTTGGAGACCTGTATGGAGTTGGAGCTGGAAAGTTTGGAGACCCCTGGTCTAGTTTACAAGAAAAATTATGTTGCTGAATTTGTAACCATTAATAATTTTTAATATTATGATGGATTCCTAATATAAAATATATGTTCTTAATGTAGTAATTATTGTTGCTTTAAATAACAAAATAAGGAATAATATATTAATCATTATTTATCCGCCGACGAGTGGGTGGATTTAAATAATTTTAGATCTGAAGAAATATGAGACAAATTAAGGATGAAATATATGTCAAAGGAAAAGGATAAAATAGATGGTGTTAAAAATTTCTTATACTTTAGCAATAAGACAAGAACACTTATTTATATTAAAAAGTAACAAATTTGTATTTAAAGGGAATAACAGTCTAGTATGTATGGAAAAATAACTTTGCTTAATTTGTAAACATTAATAATTTGTATTATTATGTTTGATTTTTAACATAAAAATTTATCTTTTTAATGTAATAAATAATTTTACATTAAATACTTAAATATCAAAATTGGAAATAACATATTAAACATTCTTTCTTCAACCGTCAGTGGAGGGATCTCAATACTTTTAGGTGTGAAGAAATATATCTTTCATCCTTCATTTGCATCATATCACTAAAACCAATGAATGGTTCTTACATCTTGGAGATAAGACAAGACTTATTTATTTATATTAAAAAATAACAAATTTATATTCAATAGTCTAGTATGCATGGAAAATAATTTTATTGAATTTGTGAACATTAATAATTTTTAATATTATAATGGATTTTTAACATCAAATATTTGTTCTTAATGTAATAAATATTATTGCATGATATATTTTAATATAAAAAAAAATAATATATTAATACGCTTTTGTCCGCCGATGAGTGAATGAATCTCAATACTTGGAGTGTAAAAAATTTTAATAAAATTTAATGGTGAAAGAAATAGTAAGGTAACATCCGATGGATGGCGTTAAAAGCCTCTTATAATTTGGTGATAAAACAAGAATAATTATTTATAATGAAAAGTAATAAATTACATTACATGGAATAATAACCTAGTAGGCATAGAAAATAATTTTACTGAATTTGTAAACATTAATAATTTTTAATATTATGTTGGATTCTTAATATGGCACATTTGTTCTTAATACAATAAATATTATTATATTAGATATTTAAATAACAAAATTGGAAATAATATATTAAACATTCTTTCACAGCCGATGAGCAGATGGATCTCAATATTTTAAAAGGATGAAAGGAATGGAAAAGGAATATTTGGATGATGTTAAAAGTTTATTTTAAGTTGTCAATAAAATTTATAAATTTTTTTACTTTTAAAAAAAAAAAATCATTTAAAGGAAACAATCTAGGATTCAAGTAAAATAATTTTACTGAATTTGTAAACATCAATAATTTTTGTATTTTATTGTATTTTATTCTTCATATGATATATTTGTTCTTAAGTTAATAAATACTATTGTATTAAATATTTAAATATCAAAAGTGAAAATAATATATTAAATATAGTAATAAATATGAAATGTATAACGTTATATTTATATTAATAACTAGCACACCCGGCCACGCGTTGCTGTGGCGTTCTTGTATTTCGTTCAATTATTAGATACTATAATTGGTATTGTTAAGGAAGTGATTGGTAAAGAATGATGAAAAGTTCAAATTAAGCTTCAACGAATAGAAAATGTTTAATTTTTATTAATTTAATGAATGAGGTAGATAATGTTGATTTTTAACACTGTTTTATAATTATTTTACCAAATTTAATTTTTAATAATCATTACTTTCATTTATCTAAGAACTAAGCGATGAACACTATTTCTTGTTAATCTGTCTTTCGTCAAACTAAATAAATTCCTTAAATAATTTAATAAGTTGGTTATGATTTTCTAAAAGATTCTCCAACAATTCTACAATAGCTCTTTGTGCTTGATTGTTCGATAAAATTATACTGACATCGAGTTGTCACACGTTCTTCAGAACTGCCCAATAAAATAAATTTGACGAAATTTTGGCTCTTCGTTAGGTATTGGCATCAACGACCCGATCTTATGTTACACCTGACCTTGTATTTTGAATCTACTTTCAAAATTTCGTCCATCGGATGAGAAATCTCAAATTTTAGTTGCGCCAAATGACGTCAATGGCACCAAACGACGAAATATGAAAATCGTCAATTTTGCATTTAAATAAAAAAAAATCTGTATAAAAACTATCTTATCTCTCAAGTTGGAACAAAACACACATTTAAGAAAATAAAAAAAATTAAAATCGGATTGTTAAATTCACAGTTCATCCCGAACAAACATCGTGACACAGGAATTATATATAATAGATTTTGCATTTAAATAAAAAAAAAATCTGTATAAAAACTATCCTATCTCTCAAGTTGGAACAAAACACACATTTAAGAAAATAAAAAATTAAAATCGGATTGTTAAATTCACAGTTCATCCCGAACAAACATCGTGACACGGGAATTATATATAATAGATTTTGCATTTAAATAAAAAAAAAATCTGTATAAAAACTATCCTATCTCTCAAGTTGGAACAAAACACACATTTAAGAGAAAAAAAGTTAAAATTGGATTGTTAGTTTCACTGTTCATCCCGAACAAACACCGTGACACGGGAATTATATGTAATAGATTTATTTCAAAAAAAAATATGTTTGTTTTACAAGTCGTCTTCTTTTTAAATGGCATAAAGCCGTCTGCCTGCTGGCAAGCTCTGAAACATGAGATAATTTCTATTTACGGGGTAGATTTTCAATCCTACTACCAGTGCTACCACAATCATATTAGTTTGGAACCTGAGTTTTAAGGTGGAATCCGAGTCACTGCAAGCATCCATAGTACTGATGGAACTCGAAACCTATGGCACCGAGCGCCAGAGCTCTAGTCACTCGGCCATCAGGAGTCATTAAAAGAAGTCTACTAGTTTTGAATCATAAAAAATGACCCTTGAATATGGGCCGAATTTCTCAACTAGATGTCATAGTTTTCTTATTGCTTATCACAGAAGGACAACAGCACAACAAGCTTGCAACAGAAGCTGTCCAAGAGTGGATCATTTTTATACGTGTGGTATAGGTATTCTTATGCGTTCTTTAAATGAAAGACATTGCCATGCATATGTTGCAAAGAAAACAATGCCATTGTTCTAAGTAGCTGTCATATATTGTTTTATAATTGATGTATTACTGAATCACAACGTATGCATTTACGCCAATGAATCAAAGCATAGAAAAATCAACATGATTATGGCTCTGAAGTCTCCTATACAACAGCTTAAAATGAATGGTCTATCTCGATACATTCACTTCGTCAATTCACTAATGATAGCAGCCATCATTACACAACAATCTCTTAAGACATTTTGAGCTTCAACTCATAATCTTCGGATCGATTTCTTTCATATTATATTTTAAGCCACACTTAATGGTACATATCATAACAACTGACAAGATTATGCAGTTTCTGACACGGTTTTATATAGTTGTATTTTCATGCAGAGAGAGTTGTTATCGTTGTTTAATATTTTTTTTTCTCATGATGCAACGGAACAAACAAATACATAACAAATGACATTTCCGGGTAACTATGATGCAATACTTCTATTTCTTTGTTTTGACCTTGGAGTCAAATCTATCTGCATAAATCAACTGATATAATGCTGTGACTAGTACATGTGCATCATATTGAATAACACTATGCTGCTGTTGTGTCATCTTCAGTATATTGCAGTGCGGAACGAACATCTCATGCGTAATTTAATCATCGTTGGAGGACAAGGGTGGAAGCAGCTTCTGCTGTGATGATTTGGTTTGTTGCTCTGCAATCATCTTGTGCACACGAGGGCTTAACAGACCGGGACCTACAGTTCTACTACTACCCGGATTCCGATCCACTAACAAACATCCCCGCTACAGCCAGAATTCGTACCTGAAGTCTGGGATACAAAAGACCAGAACGCTAGTCACTTGGCCACCAGGCCTCTCGGTTGTCATGGGGCATCCATAGGTAGAAATCTGACTGGGTACGGGTCTCTGAAGAACAAGGTCAGGATTGATTTTTATGGGGAACTATCCAGAATTTGCATATCGTACGGGAGGAAACCCGGAAAAACTCCCACTAAGTAGTCTGGCTCACGAAGCATGATGCTGAACATCACGAACCTCCTCAGTATTAAGTATTATTAACAGTATTGACAGGAACAGTATTTACAGCAAGCCATCAACGAATTGATCCCCAGCCCTAATGCTCCCCAATTGCCCACGTTACTATTGAGCCACGAGTCCGTATATATAATTTTAAAATATTTTATTGTTAACGAAGTTAAAAATTCATATATTCTAAAAGGTATATAAGTTCATAAATTATGTAAAAATATAACATCTACGTCATTTGCTTTTTTTGAATCATTTGCTTCTAATGATGACATAAATCTATGTTAATATTAGGAGCAGGTGGTTATCAATTGTAAAAATAAATGCTTATAATATAAATTCGGAGTACATTCAAATTAACATATCAAAGCCCATTTAAATTTTATAATAAAAATTCAGTCACTCTGTTATACTACAAGCTTCTAAACACTTTCATAATAAAAAGTTGCATAAAATATCGAAGTTTTATTAAAATTCTTTCAAACATAAAATGCATGCTAAAAATCAGAAATCAATGGCAAAATAAATCACAAAGGAAAGAAAGCCAAATACACAACACGAAATTTAATCTGAAAGGCTTATATGGATGGAATTCGTTTTATAAGATTTGAATAAATGAAATAGAACTTTCGAAATGATTATTTTTTTAATGGTTACTTCACGGTAATTTGGTCATTTTCAGAAACTCCTCTAAAGTTGGCAAATATCGTTCTTGAATTATTAGAACGCTTTTTCTAAAATTATCATCAATTTAATGATACTTTCAACTTTTTACTTTGTAGCGTGTTTTAACAGTAAATCAAACGGTAAAATAATTTAAATGATTAATAATTTTAAAGAGTTAACAATTAAATAAAACAAAGAAATTACTTCATATGCAAAGAATTTTGTAAAATTAAAAAAAAAGCAGTTATTACAAAGAAATTACTTTTTACGTAATTAAAAATTATAAAAGGAAAATGAGCTTTTTAAATTTCCGTTTCTGAGTAAATTAATGTTAAAAAGATTAACATAATCAAATGATATTTCAAGTTATGAAATCTTTAAATAATGAAACTCAATATTAAAGTGATTACTTTAGTGAAAAAAAAGAACATGTTAATCTCATTCACATGTTTTGAAATGATTAAATTTTTAAAACATGAGAACAGATTATTAATTAAAAATTCTTACCTACATCTTCAAATCAGCAATTGAGGGTGAAACTGTCCACGATGACAAGAAAATAAATGAATAGTCTAAAAACACTAAACAACACGCTTTTAGAGTTAATCAAACTAAAAAGTAAAAAATAATTGTTAACATAAAAATAAAATGACTGATGAGAAAATGAATGTCACTGTTCTAAAAGTGCTCTGTGTGACATTTTAAAACTAACTCTGCATTTCGGAATGAAACTTGGACGATTTGAAACTTGACTGGAACTTGAACGATGAAAAATTATAACGATTGATATCGAGCACCCCACGCTTTTAGAACAGTGACATTCGTTTTCTCGTCAGTCATTTTATTCTTATTTTAACAATTATTTTTTACTTTTTAGTTTGATTAACTCTAAAAGCGTGTTGTTTAGTGTTTTTGACTATTCATTTATTTTATAATTTTTTAGTTTGATTCACTCTAAAAAGCGTGTTTTTAAACTATAACAGAGAGTTTTTGCATATCGGACGTCCTACGGTAACTAACGTACGGTATGCAAAAACTCTCTAATATTTAAATGTGGTCCCGGTACGGATGACTGGAACTATAATTCTTACAATAATGTAATTATGAGTAAAAAAAAGGCTAAATGCGAATAGGTCGAGCCAGCCAGGATTCGAATATGGAATCTCCTGATCCGTAGTCAGGCGTGTCATCCGTTGTCCTACGTAGGTTTGAATGTCTTTATTGAATACTTTAATTCTACATGGGTAAAATTGCTCTTCATAAGTTAAAATAAAATCTCTAATCCTGGCGATCCTAATCATGAATAAACTTATCAAAATATTTTAGTGTCGTTGGTCCTTGATAAGTCTGCAACGTTTAAATTAAATCTGATCGCTTAAAGTAGGGCAAAATCGAGTCCAAAGAGTCAGTTACAAACAAACAATCAAACACACAGGTGAAACTAATATAAAAGCGTATCAAAAAGAATCCACTGTTTTCTTTCTGAAAGATGCATGTAAATGTTTCTTTGCAGCTTAAATAGTGTATATTAGGAGAAACAGATCTCCAGGGGAAAAAGTCAGTTACGTACATACAAACAAACATACAGGTGAAACTAATAAAAGCGTATTAATGAAACTTGTACAAAATCTCCTTTTAACGCATTGTAGACTGTAATGCAGTGAAAGGTATATAGCCTGATTTTCCGCCTATTATTGTAAATATTTCATAAAAATTTAAATAAATAATAAAAAAAAATAGAGAGATATTTAAAAAATACTGTTTATAAGAAGTTGTTAATATAGTTTGTAATAGTCAAAGCATTTCTGCAAATGATGTAAATTTCCGTCTTCAAAGTGTTAAAATATACTTTGTCAAATGTTATTAAATTATCTATTTTAAATCTTCGATCAATCTAGCATGGAATATCTGTACGGGACCTGAATGGCCGAGTTTCAAGCGAACTAGCGATCGGTGCCACAAGTTTCGGATTCATGTCCCGGCGGTGCCATGGATATTTGTAGTGGTTTGGAATCCACTTTGAGGTGTAGGTCGTCTCATATGACTGTAAGATAGTCATGAAGCCACGTTCAGACTTCTACCTGACTACAGTAAAAATATTATCATATTTAAGGATGCTTAAATATAATAATGCCTTAATTTTTCGAATATATTTTTTTTACATAAAATATACAACTAACTAAGTTTTTACTATCAATAATTTTTAAATTCGGTCATAGCGCATCTTATAAGAACGGTAGCAACATTTGTCGGTTAATATTTTCCACATGTTGAGTTGCAGTAATTTTGGAGCACAACTAAAAATGCTAGGTACTTACGTATTAACGCTACCTTGGCTACAGATTTGGCGGTTTTTAAGTGTCGCCAATCTAACAGCTACAGATTTGGCGATTTTTAGGTGGCGCCAATCTAACAGCTACAGATTTGCTGATTTTTAACACCATTTTTTAGTGCTACGAAAATGCCTGTTTTCAACTGCAATCTCTTTGACTACTTTGTGTTTAAATAAAGTGTTTTGAATTTTGAAAGCGTTTTGATTTTAAATGAAGTGTTTTATATATTTTATTATTTGGAACAAAACTTTTTAAGTTTAGATTGGCGCCACTTAAAAAACGCCAAATCTGTAGCTGCGGTTGGCATTCAAAAGATAACTGCGTGCGCGTGCGAACAACAAGATTGCTCTTTATTGGCGCAACTGTAGCCAAGGTAGCGTTAATACGTAAGTACCAAATGCTATTATAAAGTTGTTACAAATTTCGTAGGATTTGGATGACTAACAACATCAACGCATTGTTGAAATGCACTAAGCTATCTAAGCACTACTACGCCAATAGGCCACAATCTGCACTTTTAGAACAATGTTGTGCAAGCGAAAGTGTTGATAACGATGTTTACTGTAAAGAAACATCGCTCGAGGAAAGTAATCATCTGTGGACATTTTTATTATATCTTTTATTGCATGTCCCATTTTGCACAGTTTGAAACAAAATAATAACATCTAAATTTGGTTTGACGCTCTACGGTAATTTTTTGCACACTTTAGACTAGGGCCTAATGTTTACCGTGGACTCCGAACCACTAAAACATCGATAACATCGCCAGGAATCGAGCCTGAAGTCCCAAACCCAAGAGCGATAGCCAATAGGACATCATGAATCCTTTTACCCTAAGAGAATACACCAATTATATATTATACTGTGTCATAATTGGTTTTAAATGATTCATTTTTAATATAAATACTAAATATATTACTAAAAATAACAAATAATTTTAATTAATATTCGTTATTTAAATAAAGATACTCAATTCCTATAGAGAAAGCGTTCCTAATTGTTCAATTCAATTCAGTCAATTCAGTTTAAGCGTTAGTGTAATAAATTTTGCAATTTTTTTCTCTGTAAATCTCTGAAAATTGAAATAGGCTATTATTGCTTTGTAATAAACAATTTGAGTATATTCATTAACATCCTTTGGTAGAAAACTGCAATTTCAATTTTCTTACGAGTTCATCAATGAAAATATTTCAAACGAAAGTTCAATTACATTAGCAAAATGCATTCCGTAACGAAGTTTATTAAGAAATATATAATAAATCGAAGTAATCTTTTTAGAAAACTATTCTAATTCAATTATTTATTTATTAATCAAGATATAAAGTCCACAAAATCCACCACCTTTACACAATTACCCTTTAATTCACATGGAATTTAACGCTATTAACGCTATTAACGCATGCTTTTCAAATATAATCAACGTGGAAGGTAGTATATCGCATTTTGTTTACATACAAATTGATGCCAACAACGTTAATTGAATCTTTACGAAGAACTTTGACATCATTGATTAAGAAAGAAACAAAAATGAAATCCCAGACATCTTAATTGGAACGTTACAGATTGAAATATTTTATAATTGAATTTTGCTTATAAGCAATAGATGTTGATCTATAAATGCTTATTTAAAATGAATGCTGCTATGAGGTAATACATCAACGAAGATATTAACATTTGTAGAAACAATTTTTCTAACGGTTAAACAAGCTCTCTTTCAGACAAAATCATTTTCTGTATTTATTTACTACTGGTAACTTTATTTTTACGGGCCTGAGTGGCCGAGTGGCTAGCTCTCTGGAGTTCGGTACCACAGGTTTCGGGTTCGAGTCCCGGCGGTGCCATGGATGTCTGTAGTGGTTCGGAATCCACATTAAACTGTAGATCCCGGTCTAATAGGGTCGTAGAGCGTTGCGGGGGCATTGTTACTCCGCGTCCGTGGCTTATATTCAAGTTACACGCGCCCCCTGGGTAATGCAAAGTGAATACGTTTGTGCAGCGCTTGCCTTAAGGCATCCAAGACCAAGCTGTCTAAGTGTTTACCAGCTGCATTAGAAAGAAGAAAAAAAACAACTTTATTTTTACCGTGTAAAATTATGTATATTTGAATATCTTATAAATTTCGAAACTAATTTCTTCAACTAACTTAAGACTTAAATCTATTTAATAGGACTCAATTTTACTAATTTTAATACTACAATACTTAACAGGATATCCTCATCATCAACATCAAAGGCACAACAGCCCCATGGTCGGCCAAGGCCGTTTGCCTGGCAGATTTCGCGACAAGAGATATTTTCTTTTTACGAGGTAAGTAGGTCACCCAACGCCCAACAGTCATATTAGACCTGGAAATACGATTTAAAGTAGATTACGAACCATTACAAACATCCATGGCACCGCTGGGGCTCGAACAAAAAATCTTTGGTACAAAGCGCCAGAATGCCAGTCACTCGACCATCAGGCCATGTACAAACTGTTTTGTATTTAATTAACAATTATAAAAGAAAAATGATATTTATAAATATCCGTTTCTAAGTAACATAACAGGAAAAACAATTTAACCAAAGGGTATTTCAACTTACGTTGTCTTTAAAAAAATTAAACTTCAATAGTTTGTTTCGGTTTGTTTGTTGCTCTACGGTCATCTTATGCACACTTTAGGTTAAACAGACCGGGACCTACAGACCACTACAAACACCCATGGCACCGCCCGGACTCGAACCCGAAACCTGTGGTACCGAGCACCAGAGCGCTAGCGACTCGGCCATTCAGGCCCCTTAAACTTCATTAGGTAAGCGATTATGTCAGTCACTTGTGAATTTAGTTTAAATTAAGTACATGTAAATTTCCTTCACTGGTATTGAAATGATTAAAATTTAAAAACTACAGGACCCCTCATTAATTAGAAATTCTGACTTAAATCATCAAATCTGCATTGGATGAAGCTTTCCATGTATCTTTATATACTTATATTTAAAAAAAATGAAATTTATTCAAAATCTCACTACACAATTCCCATATGCAAAGCATTTCTAAATGATCCATTTAATTCAGTCAATTCAGTTTAGGCGTTAATACAATAAATTTTGCAATTTTTTTGGTTCTAATGCAGCTGGCAAACACTTAGACAATTGTCTTCGATGCCTTAAGGCAAGCGCCGCACAAACTCTACTCACTTAGCACTACCTAAGAGGTACATGTAGCTTGAAGATAGGCTGCGGATGCAGAGTAATAACGCTCCCGTAAAGCTCTACGATCCTGCTAGACCGGGACCTACGGTTTAAAGTGGATTCCGAACCACTACAAACATCCACTACATCGCCGGGTCTCGAACACGAAACCTGTGGCACTGAGTGCCAGGGCACTAGCTACTCTGCCATTCAAGCCCTATTTTGTAATTGTTGCCCTATAAACATCTATAATTGAAATAGAGTATTATTGCTTTACAAATAAAAATTAACAAATTTATTAATCTCCTTTTGTAGAAAACTGCAATTTCTATTTTGTTAAGAGTTTATAAAGGAAAATATTTCAAATGAAAGTCAATTACATTAGCAGAACTTCTTCCGTAACGAATTATTTAATAAATCAATGTAATCTTTCTAGAAAACTGATGTAATTCACATATTTATTCATTAATCAAAATAATAATTCCACAAAATCCACCATCTTTATACAATTACACTTTTATTCACATGGAATTTAATGCTATTAACAAATGTTTTTCGAATATAATTAAAGTGGAAAGTAGCATCTCGCATTTTGCTTACATGCAAATTGATGTCAATAACGTTAATTGAATCTTTACGAAGAATTTTGACATCATTGATTAAGAAAGAAACAAAAATGAATTTCCAGACACCTTAATTGGAACGTTACAGACTTATCTGAATTGTGTTTATGAGCATTAGTTGTTTATCTATAAATGCTTATTTAAAATGAATTCTGTTATGAGGAAATACGACAACAAAGAGATTAACATTTGAAGAAGCAACTTTTGTAACAGTTAAGCAAATTGTATTCCAAACAAGATGATTTTCTGCGTTTATTTATTACTGGGTACTTTATTTTTATTGTGTAAGAGTATATATATTTGAATATCTTATAAATTTCGAAGTGAATTTAGTGAGACCTTAAGAGTTAAATCTATGAAACAGGTTCAAACTGTTTGAATACTACAGGAGATTATTATGTTATAGGTTGCCATAAATGGCAGAATTATAATAAACACAGCGTTAATCTGGTTACATGAAATAGAGCTTGTTAATTTATACCCAACAATGGTTTGGTTTGGTTTGTTGCTCTACTGTCATCTTGTGCACACTTTAGGTTAAACAGACCATGACCTACAGTTTAACGTGGATTCCGAACCACTCACAAACATTCATGCCAAAGCCAGGATTCGAACCTGTGATAGCAAAGGTCAGTGCTCTAGCCCCAATGCCAACAGGACGTCAACCAACAGAGTAAAAAGAGACTGCTATTGTGCAAGAAGGTCCGAGGTTTGAATCCCCTTATGACATTGTAGTATTCATTAATGATCATTCATAATTAATAGTCATTCGAAGTTCAATTCATAATTAATAATATACATTCATCATCAATAAATTATAGCCATTCATCATTAATATTAAACGAGAAGACTCAACTCTTAATTCAGTAGTAAAGTGAACAGCTTTTGTGATAGGAGGGCTAAAGTAAGAATCATCATCCTTATCTTCCTCCAGTATTAGCTTATGGAAGCCCAGTTTGGGGTTCTGTTGCACGTACAAGTTTTGAAATTATTCAAAGGCTTGAGAACAAAACTCTCAGAATGTTAACGAATACCATGCTGAATATACCGGTTCTCGTTAGATCACCGAAGTCAAGCATCATTGGGCGCGGTCAGTACTTGCGTGGGTGACCACCTGGGAACACCGCGTGCCGTTAGCATTCACACATTTGGGACCTGAATGGCCGAGTGTCTGGCCCTCGGTGCCACAGGTTTCGGGTTCGAATCCCGGTGGTGCCATGGATGTTTGTAGTGGTTCGGAATCCACTTTAAGCCGTAGGTCCCGGTCTCCTATGACTGTAAGAGCGTCACGGAGCCAAAGTCAGGCTTCTACCTATGGGTGCTCCATCACAACAGAAGCTGCTTCCTTCCCCTTCAATCATGAGTACGTATGGGCTCGTGGGCTTGGCCAGCCGAGTGGGATAAGAAACAACAACAGACGAGCTCTCTCGATTCCAAGTTTAAGACAATTTATTTACAAAATTTCTACTCAATTCTATAATAATATGAGAAACATCAATAACCCTGTTTTAAATATCTTACAAAATTACGATTATGATATTTCTTCCCTCAAACATAGCAAAAGACCTCGCACTGTTCTAAATATTTTAAATTAATTCCTTACAATTGCCTAGATGAAAAAAAGTTCGCTTTTCTCCTAAGCTATTTTTCCTCCTAATGAATCCGCGAGTTCGATACTATTATTTCCAATTATAATTTTATTAAAAAAATAATTCTTTTTTAAAAAAAGGGCATTAATTATCTATTAACTCAAAGGGCATGAGACCACCGCTATGTTTCAACATTTTACAATGAAGGAGCTAGTGGCCGTAATAAACTACAATAAGATCTAATACAATCATCATCATCGTCATCGAACTACAATCATCATCATCGTAAGAATCATTCAAGAATCATCTTACTTTGGAACGTTTCAGACTTATCTGAATTGTATTTATAAGCATTAGTTGTTTAGGTAAAATAAAATACTGTTATGAGGAAATGCGTCAACAAAGAGATTAACACGTGTAAAAACAACTTTTAAGCAAATTTTATTCCAGATAAAACCATTTTCTATATTTATTTACTACTGGGTACTTTATTTTTACTAAGTAAGATTATGTATATTTGATTATCTTATAAATTTCGATGCGAATTTCGTTAAATACCTTAAATATTCTTCTATCTTACTTCGTCAAATACCTTAAATCTATTAAATAGGTTTCAAGTGGTTTTAATATTGCTACACTTAACATGATATAGGCTGCCATAAATGGCAGAATTAAAATAAATTAAGCGCTAATCCGGTTACATACAATAAAGCCTGTTAGTTTATACCCAACAGACGAAAAATAGGCTCCACTCTTAGATCAGTGGCAAATTGAGCAGCAAGTGTGCAAAGAGGCCCTGGTTTGAATCCTCTTACGACATCATTGTCGTCGTTACTTTCTTAAACGAGGAGACTCGATATCGATTGGGACAATGTGTATAATGCCTCTCGTATAAATATTTATACTGACTGCACCAAGTTTTCTTGCATAATATAATCAAATACGGGGCAGTTACTCCTAAAAGTCCTATAAAAAGGCGCTGGCCTTTCTTCCTTATACATAAGTGGTACATAAGAATCAACGATGCTTAAATATTCGCTTTGTAAATAAAAACTTGAAAGTTATTAATCTCCTTTTGATAGAAAACTGCAATTTCCATTTTCTTAAGAGTTTATAAACAGAAAATATTTCAAACGAAAGTTCAATTACTTTAACAAAACTCATTCCGTAACGAAGGATATTAAGAAATATTTAACAAATCAAAGTAATCGTTCCAGAAAACTGTCGTAATTCAATTACTTATTCATTAATCCACAAAATCCTACCATCTTTACACAATTACATTTTAGTTAACACGGAATTTAACGCTATTAACGAATGTTTTTCAAATAAAATCAAAGTTGAAAATAGTATCTCGCATTTTTCTTACATACAAATTAATGCTAACAAGGTTAATTGATTCTTTACGAAGAATGTTGACGCCATTGATTAAGAAAGAAACAAAAATTAAATTCAGGCAGCAAAATTAACTTTCCAGACATCTTAATTGGTACGTCACAGACTTATCTGAATTGTGTTTATTAGCATTAGTTGTTGATCTATAAATGTTTATTTAAAATGAATTCTGTTATGAGGTAATACGTCAGCAAAGATATTAACACGATAAGAAACAACGTTTCTAACAGTCAAGCAAATTCTATTCAAGACAAAATCATTTTATGTATTTAGTGACTACCGGGTACTTTATTTTTACTGTGTAAGATTAAGTAGATGTGAATAATTCTTAAATTTCGAAATGTATTTTGTCAACTACTTTAAGATTTAAATCTATTAAGCAGGCTTCAATACTTTTAATACTACAGTACTTAATATGATGTCGTCATCATCTTCTGCCCCATGGTTGGACCATCTGCCTGATGGTGGATTTCGAGACAGGTAATGTTTTCTTTTTACTGGGTAAGGTTGTCTGCCCTACGCTCAACAGTCATATCAGATAGGGACCTACGATTTAAAGTGAATTACGAACCACTACAAACATCTATGTCGCCGCCATCATTCGAATCCTATACCTTTGCTAAAGATTGCCAGAGAGCAGCCATCCAGTCATTCAGGCCCTATTTTGCAATTGTTGTCACTATAAACCTCTGATAATTGAAATAGAGTATTTTTGCTTTGTAATTAAAAATTTTTTAATATATGAATCTCCTATGTTAGAAAACTGCAATTCTATTTCCTAAATGAAAATATTTCAAATGAAAGTTCAATTACTTTAGGAAAATGCATTCCGTAACGAAGTTTATTAAGAAATATTTAATAAATCAAAGTAATCTTTCTAGAAAACTGTTGTAATTCAATTAATCGAGATATAAAATCCTCAAAATCCACCATTTTTGTGCAATTACTCTTTAACTCACACAGAATTTAACGCTATTAACCACTGTATTTCAAATACAATCAAAGTGGATAGTAGTATCTCGCATTTTGCTTACATGCAAATTGATGTCAACAACGTTAATTGAATCGTTATGAAGAATTTTGACATAATTTGATTAAGAAAGAAGCAAAAAGGAAATTTCCAGACATCTTAATCGGAACATGATAGACTTATCTGAATTGTGATTATAAGCATTAGCTGTTGATCTGTAAATGTTTATTTAAAATGAATTCTGTTATGAGGTAATGTGTCAACAAAGAGATTAACACTTGTAGAAACAACTTTTTTAGCAGGTAATCAAATTTTGTTGCTGTCAAAATCATTTTCTGTATTTATTTATTACTGATTACTTAATTTTTACTCTGTAAGATTAAACATATTTGAATATCTTATAAATTTCGAAGTGAATTTCTTTAAATACCTTAAGTACTCTTATTACTTACTTTGTCAAATACCTTAAATCTATTACATAGATTTTAAGCAGTTTTAATACTACAGGAATTAACACGATATAGGTTGCCATGAATGACAAAAATATAGTAAATGCAGTTTTAATCTTTTTAGATGTAATACAACTTGATAATTTATATCCAACAGAGTAAAAAATAAGCTCGACTGGTAGCTCAGCAACATAGTGAGGATCTAGTGTGGAAAGGAGGCAGAGTTTTGAATCCTCTTAAGGCACTGTTGTAGTCATTATTGGCCCTTTATATTTAATAGTCATTCATAACTAATAATAATCATTCATTAATAATTAAGAGTCATTCATAATTGATAGTCTTTCATAATTCAATTCATAATTAATAATAACCATTTATCATTAATAATCATCCATCACTAATAATTAATAATCATTCATCATTAATAATCATTATTCATTAATCTGCAAAATAAACCAATCCATGGGATGGTAATCATTTTGTTTCGCGTTGGATGCAAAATGGTTACAGAAAACCCCCGAAAAAGTAGGAATAAAATAAACATAATTATATTTTTATTTGGTATTAATCAAAATTCTGTATCTGTTATATTAAAATAAATTCATTCTACATGCATACCGCAATACTTTGCATATTCAAACTAATAACCCTCATCATTTCAATCATTCCAAACAACGCTAACAGAGATTCAGACCCTTGCTCCATAACACAGCACCATCTCAAAAGCGATTACGGTTGCTTGAACAAAAATCATATTATCTCGGGTTCAGGCGCCAGAGACCAAATCCACATGAAACTATTTACCATCGTGGAAATTGCCGAGAAATCTAAGAGAATCAGATGCCGCCTCCTTATTAACTGCGCTTTCATGTCGATTCCAAATCCTATTGAATCTACGAGTGTTAATATCACGGATTTGATTTCGTTGCTGTCAAATAAACCAATCCATGGTATGGTAATAATTCTGTTTCGCGTTGGATGCAAAATGGTTACAGTCATTTTAGAAGTACAGTTTGGTTCTCAGTATAATGGTTGACGATCGTTTTTGATGAGTTCAAATTAGATGGTTAAATATTTTATAACATTTAATTTTGATAAGTTTCTACAAAATTGTACGAGTAAAATATTTTTTTTGTACATCGATTATTAATGTATATAAGAACAGCTCACAGACGAGCTTTAAAGACAGGTTGTAGAGCAAAAACGGATTTCATTACCTACAGCCCTAAGCATATGTCTTACTCTGACATTCAAACACGATATCTTCACATGTTACCACTGATCTAAGAGGCCCTAGCAAAATAATGATGACAGAAATGACACACAACAATATTTAACTGTAAGGAATAATATAGCCTATCACATTCACTTCTGCCTCAAATATATTGTAATAATATTGGTGGAGGAAGTCCTTTTTTTGCATTGCAGTTTTTAATAAATTCCACAAAACATTGCGATTTCGCCCTATCCTTCTACATCTTAGCTGCCTAATGGCCAATTAGCTATCGCTCTGGACGTTAGTACCATAGGCTTCAGGTTTCAATCCTGGCGGTGACATGGATGTTTATTAGTGCTGCGGAATCCACATTAAACCATAGGTCCCGGTCGAAATAGTTCACAGCGGGCACAAAATGACAGCAGAGCGACGAACGTCCTAAAAAAATCCTTCCGACGCGAAATCCTACATCTTATTTCCTAAGTAGAGTTTTCTATAAATTTAACGCATCTTTCATCCATCGAGTTTTTAACCAGCTTTGTCTGGAAATCAAATGAACTAACATGTGAAAAACGTGATAAATTATAAATAAAATAAACATAATTATATTCGTATTTGATAATAACCAAGATTTATCTGTTTATATTAAAATCCTTTCATTCTCTCCATATCCAAACAAATAATAATCATCATACCAATGATTCCAAACAACGCTAACAGAGATTTAGACCCTTTGCTCTATAACATGGCACCATCTCAAAAGCGATTACGGTTGCTTGAACAAAAATCATATTGACTCATATTCAGGCGCCCGAGACCAAATCCACACGAAAGTGTTTGCCATCGTAGAAATTGCCGAGTAATCTAAGAGAATCAGAGAACAACCTCCTTATTAACTGCGCTTTCATGTCGATTCCAAATCCTATTGAATCTCCGAGTGTTAATATCACGGATTTGATTTCGTTGCTGTCAAATAAACCAATGCATGGGATGGTAATAATTGGATGTGTAACTGAATAATAGTAACTGTTTCTGTTGTATGCAAAATTGTTAGAATCGTTTCAGGAGTACAGTTTGGTTCTAGGAATAATAGATGACGATCTTTTTTTGATGAGTTCCAATTAGGTAGTTGAATATTTTCTAAGATTTAATTTCAATAATTTTCTACAAAACTGTACATTGTAAATGATTTTTTTTCTGAACATTGTTTGCTTATGTATACAGAAACAACTCACATATCACTCATAAACACAGGTTGTAGATTGTACGGATAGCTGCGCTGCATTTGTATGTCGTATATGCGTAAACCCAGTAAAGTATTAGTGTCATTATTAAATAAAGCCCTTAATGTTATACATTTATAAAGGTTGTTGTTGTTTCTTATCCCACTTGGTCAACAACAACATCTAGACCAATTCCATGAACCTGTTTGGTCTCATGGAAGGAGGGAGGGGGAACAGCTGTTGTTTCGATGTAGCACCTTGAGCTTGAAGTCTGACTTGGCTCCGTGGCTATAACATTTTACGAGGTAGGTTGTCAATCCTATTCCCAGAGCTCTATAGTAATGTTAGACTGGGATAACCTAGACCTACGGTTTGAAGGGGGTTCCGAACCACTGCAAACATCCATGACACCGCCGGGATTCGAACCCGAAAACTTTGGCACCAAGCGCCAGTTCTCTAGTCACACGATCAATCAGACCATCATTTATAAAGGTTTTCACAATCATCATCAAATTTCAAAATGTTCTGTGATTGTAAAGTTATATGTATTAAATGTATTATTGATTCTATGTACTGCGAATCCAAACTTATTGCTACTTTGCCTACTACAAGCCTGTTAGCTCCTTCCTTTATCCCTGGGGAGTGAATTATGCAAAGAAGAAGTTTTGATTCAATTTATTTATTTTTGTTTTTTGACACTTTAGGTTAAATTTACGTTGTTGTTGTTTCTTATCCCACTTGGTCGACAGCAGCATCTAGACAAAGTCCATGGACCCGTTCCAGGATAATCAATTTTTTTATACCGACGAGTCATGGTAAAAATTAAAATGATAAGGGCTTCTTTTTGTACTCGACCTTGAGGCACAAAGACAAGGGGCACCCAATGGGGTAAGTCTGATTCTAACCCATCCGATTATAACCTCTGGCACTGAAACGTAACCATTTTAGTCGAATTTTACGACATGCATGGGCTACAGTTTATCTATTCTTACCCAGACCCTCACGAAAAATAATTTTCTAAAACTACTGATACCAATTCTTATCTAGATTAGTACATGAAGTTAAAAATTAAAAACTAAAGCAATTTGACCACTAGCCATTTGGCCACAAGATCGCGCTTCCTCTCGGATGAGAGTCTCGAAGCCAACTCACTATTTGTAATGATCGCCACGGGCTCTCTTTCCAGTGTGTTGGAGGTAGCATGGTTACAATATATAAATTCAAACTCATTTAGTAGATAATATTATATTTTTCTGGCAGATAAAAAACACTAGCAAATATTTATTAATCTGTATCAAAACAGAACGCGAAGTCAAAAATAATTATTTTACTGGAAAAAATGTATATATTAGCTCGGCTTAGACACCCAAGACAAATTTATAAACGAGTTGTTGCAAAATGTGAACTTGCGATTGAAACTGAATTCCATATTGTAAAATAAGCCAATCCCTAAACTGGTAATAACTCAATTCCTCACTTTAAGGTGATTTATAGAATAATTGCAGTTATTTTAGTAATATATGGGGATCTCTGTAATATAAGCTGGTGACATTTTTGACAAATTATTAATATCAGATATCATAGTTGCTTGGATTTAATATTGATGAGATACGTGTGATGATGATAATAATGATAAATAATTTTTACGCCTAACTGCAAGTACTGAAGCAATTTTAACATAATTTTACATCAGACTTCAGGTGAATGAGAGAATTATTTAAATCAACCATCAGAAATATTCATGGCATTTTTATATATTAAATTACTACGTGAAACAGTTTATAGTTTAGTACGTGAAACAATTTATTGTTTAAGCCGCTTGAATTTATTTGTATCTACTACATAAAATAATTTACTGTTAAAAACATTTTGTTTGTTATTCTTTGATAAGTTTTCATTTATAATATAAAATAAATACACGATTTTGACTTATCTTACTTTTAACACATATTCACTGGTTCTTACAGCAGTTAATTTTTTAACTGCGCAAAATAAAAATTATAAGCGGTAGCTATGGGCCTATGCCTTTTATACACAATGTACAGAACACTGTCTGGAACATAATACATAACAATTGGTACATATTGTTTATATATAATATATTGTACTAATGGGTCACTAGGCAGAATAATTGAGGGGAAAATATCCCACATTGTTTGGAGATGGCCCAGAAAACTTTTTTTGGAAGTTTGCGCATAGCAGTGACTACAGCTTTTTAATTAACCAAATTGTTCACATCGCTCTAGCTAGTTTTTACCTTCTTACAGCTAGTTTTTTTTTTTTATCTTTCTAGCTAGTTTACCAGCTAGATACTAATAAGTTAGTGGTACTGCTAGCTGTTGTATCAGTTTAGCCTTTATACATCTGCGAACACGAGTACCATTTTCCTCTATCACAAACAATCTACTACGCGTAGATGAGAATATGATTGGAGGAATTTTAGGATTATCCTTTTGCACTTGATTGTTATACAGCTGAAAACTCCGAAAACTCCGCCAGACATGTATACTAATAAGTCAGTTGCATTACTAGTTGTCGGTCATTTTGTGAACACTTTAGGCTAATTTGACTGGGACCTACAGTCTAACGTGGATTCCGAGGCACTGACGAACACCCATGCCACGTCCAAGATTCTAACCTGTAGTCTGTGATACCAAAAACCAGAGCGCTTAGCCATTATGCAGCACTATATATAGAGGAGAATAGGATATCTGATAGTAGCAAAAATAGGATAACATTTATTACACTTGCCTGTTGTAAAGGTGAAAACTTGGAGAGCTCCCGCTACACATGCTTACTGCCCATGATTACACAATTTTTCACAATCGATATCTGGGCTACTTGTTTTTCAGTACTATAGTGCAGTATGTTGTATTAAAGCACTTATAAATTATTTAATACATAACTCAGCATCCCTAAATATTGCTAAATATGAATTCTCAAAATCCCACATTTCATCCTCTCCATCAATGACTTCGAAACGGAAACAACTTGACGTCACATTTGTTTGAATGTAACCCAGAAAACTTCTAGCATGCAGTTTGAAAGCTTGTGTATAGCAGTGACACTACAGCGTCTTAATTAACCAAATTTTCGCGTCGCTCTAGTTAGTTTTGACCTTCTTATAGCTAGTTTTCTTAACCTTTCTAGCAAGTTTACCAGATAGATACTAATACGGTAATTTTACTACTTGTTGTTCTATCAATTTAGCCGTTACATAGGCGAACACGAGTTACATTTTCTCTACATATAGAGGAGAATATCATGTCTGATAGGAGGAATTTTAGGAGTATCTTTTGCATATCATTGTTGTAAGGGTGAAAACTCAGAGTACTCTCATCAGACATGTATACTAATAAGTTAGTTGTGTTACTAGTTTCTGTGTCGGTTTAGCCCTTACTTCATACATCTGTGAAATTGAGTTTCATTTTCATGTATCACAAACAGTCTACTACACATAGAAGAGAATATGATATCAAAGAGGAGGAATTTTAGGATTATCTTTTGCACTTCTCTGCTGTATGGTTGAAAACTCAGAGAACTCCCGCCAGACATGCATATTAATAAGTCAGTTGTATTACTAGTAGCTGTATCAGTTTGAACCTTGTTTTATACATCTGCGAACACGAGTTCCATTTTTATATATTACAAGCAGTCTATTACATGTATAGGAAAATATGCCTATTAGAAAGAATTTTAGTAGTACCTTTTTGCACTTAATTGTTGTAAGGGAGAGAACTCGGAGAACTCTCACCAGACATGTTGATTACTACTACACCACACCACATCGCGGTACATAGAGCTGACTTGTCCCTTTACAGCGATGAAGTGGGTGAAAAGTCTGATTGGGCTCTGTGACGCTGTACGATCAAATGAGATCGTGATGTATGGCTTAAAGTGGATTCCGAATTCCTACAAACATCCATGGCACTAGCTGGGATTCGAATTCCAAACCTGTGGTACTACGCCAGAACGCTAGCCACTGGACCATCAGGGCCCCACCACACATATAATAGAATATGACATCTGATAAGAGGCTTATGTGTGCTTTTTTTTGTACTTGGCTGTTGTAAGGGTGAAAATTCGGACAACTCCCGTCAGATATAATGAGAGATGCTTACGCAACTTATAGGAATTGCTGTCTGGGCTACTTATTTTTCAGCATTCTTCAACACGATTGCAGCCTGCTGTATTAAAATACTTGCAACATATTTAATACAGCACACGACACCCCTAAATATTACTAAATATTAATTCTACAAAATCCCACATTTCGTGCTCTCCATCAATGACTTCTGAAGCGGAAACAATTTAGCGTTATGAAATCCTGACTGCAACACCCACTGTTCCTGACACGACCGATCGAAAGCCAGACCTGGGGATGGAGGGAGGGAGGGAGGGTGGAAATGACCTTCAGGATTTTGGGATTAAGAATGCGGAAGGGAGGATGGATGCCGAGCAGACGATTTTAAATTCAAAAGCACTTCCCCTCCGACGTGCGGCGGTGGCTTAACTTTTAATTACCGATTTTCAGCCGTGGCCAAGTTTCTCGCATTCTAGACCTGAATGCACTGGCCGGTGCATTGTGAGTGCTGGCTCTGAGTGCAGTGTTGGATTTCTCCCTGTGGAAGTCAAGTTCGAACTGTGGCTAATTGTTCGGGGCTGAGGAGATGCAATCTTAAGTAGGTCCTGGAACAGTGAGGGATTCTTGGAATGTTGGGAAGATGCTGCTTCTGTTCGATTTTTAAAAAGAATGATTCATTATCGCGGAAGTTTGGGTTAGTTTCATTTGTAAAAGAAGTACGAAGAATTTCAAGTGTCTTATAGATTAATCCGTATATATTTGTTAGGAAATCTATAAGTAACTTATTATTCTCTTCCTAAATATGACTGAAAAATAATTACTAAGAAATAAATGATTAATGGCTACCAACATAATTAATGGTTGAGAATAAATATATAAGAAATAAATTATAAATGATTAGGCATTTTTTTTGGGGGGCATAAAAAATCTGATTAATGACTCAGAATAAATGACTAAGAAATAAATGATTAATAACTACCAACATAATTAATGGCTGAGAAAAAATATATAAAAAATAAATTATAAATGATTAAAAAATGTGATTAATAACTCAGAATAAATGACTAAGAAATAAATCATTAATGGCTACCAACATAATTAATGGCTGAGAATAAATAACTAAGAAATTAACGACAAAAGACTGAAAAATGTGATTAATGACTGAGAATAAATGACTAAGAAATAAATGATTATTGACTGAGATTAAATGATGTCGTGAATGGCCAAGTGATTTGGGTGCCATAGGTTTCGGGTTCGAGTTTCGTCGGTGCCATGGATGTTTTTATTGGTTCGAAATCCAATTTAAGCCGTAGGTCCCTGTCTAATATGACTGTAGAGCGTTGGGCGTAGGGCTGACAAATTTACCCCATAAAAAAGTCAGCGCCAAGGAGACAAACTTCTTCCTACGGGTGCTGCATCACAACAAATGCTGGCCCCTTTAACTATGAGAACCACACGGGTTCGTGGGCTTGGTTTAGATGTCTGCCAAGTCGGATAAGAAACAAAACATAAATGACTGATAAATAAATGATTAATGATTAAAAAATCTAATTAATGACTAAGAATAAATGATTAAGAAATAAAATGTTTATATTTTTTTAATGATAATTATATATTTTTCAACTTATGAACTGCTGATGATTTTGCAATTAAAAATACTGACAATGCTTGTGAGGCAAATCCAGCAATATTTATAATTAATATAATTATTATTCCTTAATTATAAATATTGCTTGATTGTTATAAAGATGAAAACTCGGAGAACTGATGTCATGTTGATTAGCTAAGAGAGAGGCTTACACAACCTATTATGTTGCCTGATGGCCAATTTGCTAGCTCTGCTTCTATGTCACAATTGCTGTCAGCTATTTGTTTACGTGCTAACTTTTGTGGGCTACTTGCTTTTCAGCACGCTACACCCGACATAGTAATGCAGTCTGTTGTATTAAAAGACTTGCGAAATATTTAATACATTGTACTGCAACTCTAAATATTACTAAATATTAATTCTCAAATTCCCACATTTCATCTTCTCCATCAATGACTTCGAAACGGAAACAATTTGACGTCACAATTGTTTGAATATAACCCAGAAAACTTCCGCCATGTAGTTTGAAATTTTGCGCTTAGCAGTGATTGTAGCGTCTTAATTAACCAAATTGTTCACATCATCATTCTAGATAGTTTTGACCTTCTTATAGCTAGTTTAAAATCTAGATACTAATAAGTTATTGGTACTAATGGTTGTTGTATCAATTTAACCCTTACTTTATATATCTGCGAATACAGATGTATTCGCAGTAGCCACATATACAGAAGCTATCTATTACACATAGGGAAGAATGTGATGTTTGATTGGAGGAATTTTTCGGATTACCGCTTTACACTTGCCTGTTGTAAGGGTGAAAACTCATAGAACTTCCACCATAAGTTAATTGTACTACTAGTTATTGTATCAGTTTATTCCCTTACTTTATACATCAGTGAACATGAGTTCCCTTTCCATATATCATACACAGCCTACTTACACGTGGATGTTTGGGTTCGTTTGTTTTGCCACTCTACGACGGGTTTTTTTCCATACTAGAGACTAATTAGACCGGGACCTATAGTTTAAAGTGACCTATAGTATTCCGAACAATTAAACAGCCTCCATGCCATCGTAAAGATTGAAACCTGAAGTCTGTGGTACCAATAACCAGAGCCTTAGCCAATTGGCCATCAGACCGCTACAGATAGAGAAGAATGTGATGCCGGATAATAGGAATTTTAGGAGTACCTTTTAGCAGTTATTAGGAAGAAAAGTCGGAGAACTGCCTACAGACATGATGAGAGATGCATACACAAATTCTCCCAATCAATATCTAGGCTAGATGTTTTTCAACACTCTTAATCAGGCATATGATTTTGGTTTCTTGTACTAAAATACTTACAAAATCTTTAATACAACACTATGAAACAACCCTAAATATTAATTCTACAAAATCCCACATTTCATCCTCTCCATTAATGACTTCGAAGCGGAAACAATTTAGCGTCACAAAATCCTGACTGCAATACCAACTGTTCCCGACACGACCGATCGAAAGCCAGAGCTGGGGGTGGAGGGAGGGGTGGGTGTGAATGACCTCAAGGATTTTGGGATTAAGAATGCGGAAGAGGGAGCGGTGGATGCCGAGCAGACTATTTTAAATTCAAAAGCACCTAGTCTCCAACGTGCGGCGGCGGCTTAACTTTTAATTAGCGATTTTCTGTCGCTGCCAAGATTTTCGCATTTTAGACCTGAATGGCCCGGCCAGTGCATTGTGAATGCTGGCTTGAATGCAGTGTTGGATTCCTCCCTGTGGAAGTCAAGTTCGAGCCCCGGTTAATTGTTCGGGGCTAAGGTGATGCAATCTTAAGTAGGTCCTGGAACAGTGAGAGCTTCTTGGAATGTTGAGAAGGCGCTGCTTGTGTTCGATTTTTAAAAAGAATGATTCATTATCAGTGGGTTAGTTTGGATTAGTTTCATTAAAAAAAGAAGTACGAAGAATTTCAAATATCTTATAGGTTAATTCATATAGTTTTTAGGAAATCGATAGGTAACTTATTGCTCTCTTGTTCACAAATATAACTTAGTAATCATGACTAAGAATCATGGTTAATGACTGAGAAAAAGGGCTAATAAATAATTTAATGGCTAAATATATGATTAATAACAGAGAATAAATGACAAAGAGATGCAGGATAAATGACTGAAAATATGACTAATGTCTGAGAATAAATGACAAATAAATGATTAATGACAAAAAAGTATGTTTAATGTCGGATTAAATGACTAGGAAATAAATGATTAATGACTAAGAATAAATGATAAATAAATGATTAATTACTAAGACATATGACTATGGACTGAGAAATAATGACTAAGAATATGATTAATGAGTGAGTGCAAATGACTAAGAAATAAAACTTTTACTCATAAATGGCTGAGCTCATACATATTTTACCACTACATTAAAACATTTATCTCATAAAATATTATTTAACTATAACGACACATTTAGCTCATGCATATATAAAATTAACACATTTAGTTCAAACATATGTTACATACAAATATTACACTTGAAAGAGATTTCACAATAAATCTGTTTCGGACATAAAATTCCCTTGATGACTCATTGTTGATAGAGAAAATGACTACCAGACGAGAAACCTTATTAGTTTTCTTTTTAATACAAATAATTTGACAGTCAATAGCTTGAAGCGATGTGAGTGGTTTGCGGAGAAAATAAGTACCAATTTGAGAGTTTATCTCTGGATTCATTTCTTTTTGTTTTACGTCTAGATATAGACTTTCGGTGCGAGTAGCTTGGAGTCATATGTTTGCAAACTGTTGTATTAAAATGCTTACATAACCTGTCACAACCGCTATTTACTACTTTTTTACTTGCTACTTTTATGCGCTTCTTTTTATAGACTACTTGTTCTTCAGCACTCTGCAACAGACATATTATAACAGCCTATTGTAATTAAATACTTACAACATATTTAATACACAACAGATCATCCCTAAATATTAATTCCCAAAATCCCACATTTCGTCCACTTCATCAATGACTCTGAAGCGGAAACAATTTAGCGTCACACAATCCTGACTGCGATACCAACTGTTCCCGACAGAACCGATCGAAAGCCAGAGCTGAGGGTGGAGGGAGGGTTGGGAGGAAATGACCTCAAGGATTTTGGGATTAAGAATGCTGAAGAGAGAGGGTTTTGGATGCTGAGCAGACGATTTTAAATTCAAAAGCACCTCCCCACCAACGTGTGGCGGCGGCTCAACTTTAATCAGCGATCTTCTGTCGTGGTGAAGATTTTCGCATTCTAAACATGAATGGTTTGGCCAGTGCATTGTGGATGCTGGCTCTGAATGCAGTGTTGCATTTCTCCCTGTGGGAGTCTAGTTCGAGCCCTGGCTAATTGTTCGGGGCTAAGGAGATGCAATCTTAAATAGGTTTTGGAACAGTGAGGGATTCTTGGAAGGTTGGGAAGGTGTTTGTGTTCGATTCCTTAAAAGAATGATTCATTATCAGGGGAAGTTTTCTTTAGTTTCATTAACAAAAGAAGTGCATAGAATTTCAAGTGTCTTACACGTTAATCCATATACTTGTTAGGAAATCGATATGCAACTTATTTCTGTCTTGCACCCAAATATGACTGAGAAATTATGACTAAGTAATAAATGATTAATGTCTATTTATATGATTAATGACTATTTATATGATTAATGACTATTTTTCAGACAGTAATCGTTTATTTCTTAGTTAATAAATTAATGATAATAAATGACTAAGAAATAAATGATTAATGACTAAAAATATTATTAATGGATTAGAGTAATTAAGTAAGAAATAAATGATTAATGACTAAAATATATGAATTATGACTGAGTATAAGTGACTAACAAATAAAATCTTCATATATTTTTAATGATAATGATATATTTTGCAAATTTTGAACAGCTGATGATTTTCAATTAAAGATACTAGCAATATTTATGAGGCAAATCCAGTAATACTTATAATTATTATGATGACCATTCATTAATTATAAATATTACTTGATTGTTTAAGGGTGAAAACTCGGAAAACTCACGCATACACATTGACTACCATTGAGAGATCCTTACACAACCTACTTCGCTGTCTGATGGCCAATTTGCTAGCTCTGCTGCTTTGTCAGAATGACTATCAGCTACTTGTGTACTTACTACTTTTTATGGACTACTTGTTTATTTGCTACTTTTTACGGGCTACTTGTTTACTTGCTACTTTTTATGTTACAAGTTTGCTTGCTACTTTTTATGTTACCTGTTTGCTTGCTACTTTTTATGTTACCTGTTTGCTTGCTACTTGTTATGGGCAACTTGTTTTTCAGCACTCTACATTAGGGATATATGATTGATGTCTGTTGTAATAAAATACTTGTTGTGGTTGTTGTTGTTTCTTATCCCACTTGGCTAGCCAAGCCCACGAGCCCATATGGACTCATGATTGAAGGGGAAGGAAGCAGCTTCTGTTGTGATGGAGCACCCGTAGGTAGAAGCCTGACTTTTGCTCCGTGACGCTCTTACAGTCATAGAAGACCGGGACCTACGACTTAAAGTGGATTCCGAACCACTACAAACATCCATGGCACCGCCGGGATTCGAACCCGAAACCTGTGGCACCGAGCGCCAGAGCGCTAGACACTCGGCCATTCAGGTCCCAAATTTGCCAACGGCCCGCAGTGTTCCCAGATGGTCACCCACCCAAGTACTGACCGCGCCCAATGATGCTTAACTTCGGTGATCTAACGAGAACCGGTATATTCAGCATGGTACTTACAAAATATTGCACACCATCCCTAAATATTACAAATATTAATTGTCAAAATCCCAAATGTCACCCTCTCCATCAATGATTCTACCATGTAGTTTGTATGTTTATGCACAGCAGTGACTAAAGCGCCATCATGAACTAAATTGTTCACATCGCTCTAGTTATTGCATCAATTTAGTCTTTAATTTATACATCGGCGAACAGGAGTTCCATTTTCGTATAACACAACAGTCTTCTACTGTAGAGGAAAATATAATGTCAGATATTAGAAATTTTAGGAGTATTTTTTATGAACTTGATTGGTGTAAGAGTGAAAACTCTGAAAGCTCCCGCTAGACATGTTAGCTGTCAATGATTACAGACTGTCACAATCTCTATCTGCTACTTGTTATCGACATGTTTTCAACACTTTACATATGATTATGGGTTGTTGTATTAATATACTTACAAAAGATTTGATACAGTACACAACATCCCTAAATATTCCTAAATATTAATTCTCAAAATCCCACATTTTATCCTCTGCATCAATGGCTCCGAAGCAGAAACAATTTAACGTCACAGAATCCTGACTGTCATACCAACTATTCCCGACACAACCGATCGAAAGCCAGAGCTGGGGGTTGATTGAGGGAGGGCGGAAATGACCTTAAGGATTTTGAGATTAAGTATGCGGAAGTGGGGGGTGGATGCCGAGCAGACGATTTTAAATTCAAAAGCCCCTCACCTCCAATGTGCGGCGGGGGCTTAACTTTTAATTAGCGATTTTCTGTCGTGGCCAAGAATTTCGAATGCTAAACCTGAATGGCCCGGCCAGTGCATTGTGAGTGCTGGCTGTGAATGCAGTGTTCGATTTATCCCTGTGGAAGTCAAGTTCGAGCCCCGGCTAATTGTTCGGGGCTGAGGAGATGCAATCTTAAGTAGGTACTGGAATAGTGAGGGCTGCTTGGAATGCTGAGAAGGTGCTGCTTATGTTCAATTTTTAAAAAAGAATGATTCATTATAGGTGGAAGATTCCCTTAGTTTCATTAAAAAAAGAAGTACGAAGAATTTCAAATATCTTAGACGTTAAACCATATACTTGTTATCTATAGTTTACTTATTTCTCTCTTGTTCACAAATATGACAGGAGAATGACAAAGAAATAAAATATTAATGGCTGAAATGTGTGATTAATGATAATAAATGATTAGGAAATAAAAAATTATTGACTAAAAAAGGACAAAGAAATATAATTTAAGATTCAATATAAATGATTAATGGCTAAAATATGATTCATGACTGATAATAAATGACTAAGAAATAAATTATTAATGGCTAAAACTATGATTAATGATTGTAAAGATATGACTAAGAAATAAATGATTAATGAATAAAAAATGTGATTAATGACTGGGAATAAATGATTTATGATTAAAAATGATTAATGAGTGATAATAATTGTTTAGGAAATAAATGATTTATGACTACATTTTATGATTAATGACGGACAATAATTGACGGCCTGAATGTCCATTATGATTAGGGTACCATAGGTTTCGAGTTCTAGTCTCTGCAGTGGCATGGATGTTTTTATTGGTTCGAAATCCCCTTTAAGCCGTAAGTCCTGGTCTAATATGACTGTAGATCTTTGGACGTAAAGCTGACAACCCCACCCTGTAAAATATTCAGCGTCACAGAACCAAGTCATACTTCTACCTACTGGCTACTGGTGCTCCTTCACAACAAAAGCTATCCAGATAACTATGGGAACCAAACGGGTTCGTGGGCTTGGTTTAGACGTCTGCCAAGTGGGATAGGAAACAACAACAACAACAACATAAATGACTAAGAAATAAATAATTAAAGACTGAAACATATGATTAATCACTGAGAATAAATAACAAAGAAATAAATGATTTACGATTAAAAATATAATTGATGACTGAGTAAAAAGGACAAAGAAATAAAATGTTTATATTTTTTAATGATATTTGTATATTTTGCAAATTTTAAACTGCTGTTGATTTGCAATTAAAAATACTGGCAATGTTTGGGAGGCAAATCAGTAATATTTATAATTAATATAATTATTATTCATTAATTATAAATATTGCTTGATTGTTATAAGGGTGACAAATCGGAGAACTCACGCCAGACATGTTGAGTGATGATGAGAGATCCTTGCATATGCTACTATTCGGCCTGATGGCCAATTTGCTATCTCTGCTGCTATGTCACAATCGCTATCTGATACTTGTTTACTTGCTTCTTTTTATATGCTGCTTGTTTATTTGCTACATTTTATGTGCTACTTGTTTACTTGCTACTTTTCATGGGCTACTTGTTTACTTACTACTTTTTATGGGTTACATGTTTTTCGTATGATTTCCGGCATATGATTACAGTCTGTGGTATTAAAATACTAATGAAATATTTATTACACTACACGACATCTCTAAATATTAATTCTCGAAATCCCACATTTCATACTTTGCATCAATGATTCTACCATTTAGTTTATACGTTTATGCATAGCAGTGACTGTAGTGCCATCATTAACTAAATTGTTCACATTGCTCTGCCTAGGTATGATCTTACTTTACCTAGTTTTTGCACCTTTCTAGCAAGATCACCAGCTAGATGTTCTAATATATATATATATATATAGTTAGTTGTACTACAAGTTGTTGTATCAATTTAGTCCTTACTTTATACATCAATGAACATGAGTTCCATTTTCGAATAACACAAACAGTCTACTACTATAGAGGAAATACGACGTCTGATAGTAGGAATTTTATTAATACATCTTTGCACTTGCTTGTTGTAAGGGTGAAAACTCGGAAAAATAACAATCACGGAATCACTCACAATCACAACTTTCAAGCACGGAAACAATTTGTCGTCACAAAATCCTGATTGCAATATCAACTGTTCCCGACCCAACAGACAGAAAGGCAAGCTGAAGTTGCAGGGACAGGGAGGGTGGAAATGACCCTCAGGATTTTGGGATTAAGAATGCGGAAGGCAGGGGTGGATACTGAGCAGACGATTTTAAATTCAAAAACACCTCCTCTCCAACGTGCGGTGGCGAATCAACTTTTAATGAGCGATCTTCTGTCGTGGCCGATATTTTCGCATTCTAAACCTGAATGGCCCGGCCGGTGCATTGTGAATGCTGGCTCTGAATGCAGTGCTGGATCTCTCCCTGTGGGAGTCAAGTTCGAGCCCCGGCTAATTGTTCGGGGCTAAGGAGATGCAATCTTAAGTAGGTCCTGGAACAGTGAGAGCTTCATTAAAATGTTAAGAAGGTGCTGTTTGTGTTCGATTTTGAAAAAGAATGATTCATTATAAGTGGAAGTTTTGGTAAGTTCCATTAATAAAAGAAGTACGAAGAATTTCAAGTGTCTTGCAGATTAATCCAAATATTTTTAAGAAATCAATAGTCAACTTAATGGTCTCTTACTAAATATGATTTAGTAATAATGACTATGAAATAAATGATTAATGACTAAGAAATATGATTAATTACTGGGAATAAATGACTAAGAAATATGATTAATGACTGAGAATAAATGAGTAAGAAATAAATTATTAATGATTAAAAATATGATTAATGGTTAAGAAAAAATCACTAAGAAATAAATGATTAATGACTGAGAATAAGTTATTAAGAAACAAATGAATTATGACTGAAAAATATGCTTAATGACTGCGAAATTAATGATTACTGATTAAAAAATCTGATTAATGACTGATAAAAAATAGCTAAGAAATAAAAACTCAGTGACTACAAAATCTGATTAATGACTGAGAATAATGATTAATAAATAAATACATAGTGACTAAAAAATCTGATTAATGACTAAATAAATTAAGAAATAAATGAATAATGACTGAGAATACATGATTGAGGAATAACTGATTAATGACTGGGAACAAATGGTTAAGAAATAAATAATTAATAACTAAAAATATTATGAATGGCTGAGAATAAATAAATAAAAAATAAAATAATTATAATGGTTTATTGAAAAGTATTATTTTTTATTATATATTTATATATATATATATATATATATATATGATGATTTGCGACTAAAAATACAGACAATATTTGTAAGATAAACAGTACTATTTTAAGTTAAGATAGTTATTATTCAAAACTAGATTCTAATTTCGCCAATAGAGCTAATTGAGGCTCCTGCAATAAAGCCTCATTATAGAGCGCACAAAAAACAATTTTACAAATTATTTACAATTAAAAAAAGCATTAGTAATCTTTATTTTATTTGTCAAATTAAATAAAAATTTATTTTTTTAACGATATGTATCCATAATGCTATTTGTAGAAAACCACGAAAGATAATACCAACAAAGTAGTGGAACGACAGATTCATATTTCTGATTGGTTAGCAATGCAAACTGCCAAGATGAAACTAGGCAAGTTAAAAATGCTAATGAAAAATAAACTATATTATTTATTAAAACTTTATATGGAAAGCAAGGGAAAAAATAATGAGTTTAATCAATTAAATAAATTAAAAACGTATTGTGGAAATGTAAGGATTTGATGTTTTTCACGGGGTTCAGGTCGAAAGTTCTTATAGTTCACTTATGTTCATCGTTGAAATTTAGTAATTTGAGATGAACGCGTTTTTGAGGAGTTCGCACTCTTTTTCTAGACCTCAACGACAGTTCAATACAGACAACGAATTTACCATGCCTATATCAGGCATGAACTCGAGATAAGTCAATAAAGCATCACTTGTGATATTCAGAGACAAAATTTTCCATTTGTACGTCAATTGCATTGTTTACCATGTTGCCTCTATTTTAAAGTTGGGTTTCCTCCGGACACTAAAATATCACGCTGTTGTACGCTAATATTTAACTGGAAACTTGAGAGGCAGATTTTCAGTCGTCCACGTAGTAAAATTTTATAATAAAATAGAAATTAATCTTATCACTTACAAATAAATTTGAAGAAAGTAATCTTGTGAAAATAAAAATCTTACAACCTTAGTAAACAGACAGTGGACGTTAAAATTAATTTTTTTTTCATTATGATTTTTTTTTAAATAAACATTTCTTTCTTACAAAATAACATTAACTATATGTTTCCATAATTATTTAAATAGTGAAAGTCAACTTTCAGTTATATACAAATATATTTAAAAAAAAAAAAACATTGAAATTCCTATATCACAATTTCGATGGTTTTTCTTTTTTAAATAACCATATATTTAAACTATCTATTACTGTAATAAAAAGATTTATATCATGTAATTAAAGTTATTGAATCTAAAGCTATTGAATTAATCATCATTTTTTAAAGCTATTGAAGAGAGTGTTTTGTAAACATTAAAATAAAAATCATAAAAGGTATTTCCTTAAGAATTAATATGAATTTGATTTAAAATTTTCTATTTGAAGTGATTTGTTTGACATTTATGAATAATTCAAAAGGGAAATTTATAGTAAAAATAAACGAATGTAGAATTTTAACGGAATTAAAATATATATATATATATATATATATATATTTAAGTGAATCTGAAAGCAATCTCTCACAATTAAATTAATCATGATATAATTTACGTAAAATAGCTTAATTTATGTTGAAGAAAAAATTGCATAATGTATCAAAAAGTATTTTAAAATGATATAATGTACAGGTCAAACTTCTCTTAAGCATATTAACTTTTTCTAAAAAAATTATTTATTCTTTTTTTCGAATAATATTTGATTAATTATTTTCTATGTTATTTATTAGGATTTTCTTGGTATAAAGAGTTTCTAGAAAACATCACAATCGATAAAATCTACTTTTCGATAAACAATAACGATAGATTAATTATTTTTAATGATGTTTGATTAATTATTTTTTAATGATTTTTGATTTATTATTTTCTAATGATGTTTGAATAAATATTTTCTAATGAGGTTTGATTATTGGATGATTAATTTTCTAATGATAGTTGATTAATGATTGATTAATTATTTTCTAATAATGTTTCATTAATGATTGATTGATTATTTTCTAATGATATTTGATAAATGTTTGATTAATTATTGTCTGTGTTATTTCTTAGGATTTCCTTTACATAATATATTTCTAGAAAATCATCACAGTCGATAAAATTGACTTTTCTGTACAACAACAAAAAAACCTTTCAAACCTTTGTCGTCATGGTTGCAACCTGCTTAAATCAAAAGACGTTAGCAAGAATTCAGTAAGATTTCGTTTCAAGCTAACTGATGTAGCATTTTATAAAAGCTAATTTAATAAAGAAACGTCCTTAACATTCTCTGAGCAATCTGACCACCAGCAAAAAAAAATTTCAGGAAACAACTCCAACAATTGTCAAAACCACATTCCGAGCTGCTCCAGTGTTGACATGGCTCCAATAAAATATGCAACCAGACAGCCCTAACAAATCCAGAGGGTAACTACTCCAGCCGCAAGGGATAAAATATTTCTCATCCAACACACACACAATTCGTTGATTTAAATCATTTAACTCCCCAGAAAGTCAGCATCCGAGTATTTGCACTTCCTCTGGGCTAATACTTATTGAATTACTGTGCTGACAACTCAACAATTTCCGCCTAGTGATAATGTCAGCGGGATGGCTCGTCGATGAATATGGCACAAACTTTCTCCCCGACTTGATGGGGCACTTGGCAGGGGTTGAGGGTCTCTATTATCTTTCTCTTACAAAATGGTGTGTGTATTTGATTTGGGAGAAAAGATTATCATTCTATTTATTGTGGTCGAAAGCAATGTTTAGTTGAAGATTTTTGAAATGTTAGTTCAGAGAAAGAAAAAGAAGAACTTTTGTATACGTAACAATTCTGTGTTAGCCTAGTTAAATTCTGCCTGAATTATCGGTAAACTGTAAATATTGAAGACATGTATGTTTTTAATTCTTTGTTACTAATGTTTCGAATTTCAGGAAAGTTGACTGGAATTGAAAAGTCACATAAGGAGTATCATAAATACACTTATGTTGAAGGAAATATGCATAATATACCACAAAACACATTTAAATGGTGTAATGTTGAGATAAAACTACAATTAATTATATAATATAAACGTTTATAAAATATTTATTTATTTTTATTGTTTCGAATAATAATTGTTTAATTATTATCTATGTTATTTATTAGGAATTTCTTTGCATAAAATCTTTCTTGAAAGTATCACAGTCGATAAAATCTAATTTTCTGTACAACAATATTAATTGATTAATTATTTTCTAATGGTGTTTGACTAATGATACATTAATTATTGATTTGACTAATGATTGATTGGTTATTTTATATGTTATTTATTAGGATCGTCTTTATGCAGAGCATTTCTGGAATTCATCACAGTCGACAAACGCTACATTTCTGTACATCAATAAAAAAATAAGCGTTTTCAAATTTCTCGATTCATGGTTGCAATTGCCTAAAGCAAAAGACGTTAGTACGAATTGAATAAGACTTCGTTCCAAGACAATTGGAGTAGCATTTTATGAAAGCTAATTTAATAAGAATCGTTCTTAACATTCGCTGAGCAATCTAGCCAGTAGCAAATGAACCATAATTATAACCCGAAACGACTCCAACAATTGTCAAAACCACATTCCAAGCTGATTCAGTGTTGACAGAGCTCCAATAAAATATGCAACCAGACAACCCAACAAATCCAGAGGGCAACTACTGCAACCGCAGAGAGATAAAATATTTCTCATCCCCAACACACACACAATTCGTTGATTTAAATAATTTAACTCCCCAGAAAGTCAGCATCCGAGTATTTGCTCTTCCTCTGTGCTGATACTTATTGAATTACTGTGCTGACAACTCAGCAATTTCGCCTCGGTGATAAATGTCAGCGGGATGGCTCGTCAATGAATATTGCACAAACTCTATCCGCGACTTGATGGGGCACTTCGCAGTAGCTGAGGGTCTCCATTATATTTCTCTCACAAAAGAGTGAGTATTATTTGATTTGGGAGGAGAAATTGCCATTGTATTTAGTGGGATCGAAAGCGATGTTTAGTTGATGATATTGAATTTTTAGTTTGGAGAGAGGTAAAGCGAAATCTGTAAACTTCACTAATTCATTTTGAGGTGGATTATCGGCAAACTGTAAATATTTCAGAACATGCATGCTTATATTTCTTCGTTATTATTTTTTCCAATCTAATTTTTGAAATTTTGATTAGAGATGAATACAAATGCAGATTAGCTTATTCCTCATTCTTCTAGGTTCACCAAGACGAAGTTGTTTCACTTTACTTACATGTTGCATGGCATGCATTATTTTTCACTTTAAGCACATTAACTAATTTAGCTCATACATATTATACCATTATAATGACAAATTACGTTCATGGAAATTATGCTACAATATTGAAATATTAATATGATATACATAATGCCACTATATTGGCACATTTATCTCATATATATTATGCCACTTTGTTGGAACATTTAGCTCATACTTACACTTAAATGAGATTTAGATTTTATCTACTTTAACGATTTCTAGAAATCATCACAGTCGATAAAATCTACTTATCTGTATAGCAATAAAATTTTAATTAAATATTTCCTAATGATGTTTGATTAATGATTGATTAATTAATTTCTAATAATATTTTATTAATGCTAGATTCATTATTTTCTATGCTATTCATTAAGATTCTCTTTCCCTAAAAAATTTCTAAAAACTCATAACAGTCAACAAAATATATTTTTCTAACAATACAAAAAATAAGCAAATTCAAATCTTTGTCGTTTTCCCGATTCACGGTTCCAATAGCCAAAAGCAAAAGACGTTAGTAAGAATTCATTGAGATTTGGTTCCAATATATTTGGTGTAGCACTTCATAAAAGCTAATTTAATAAGAAATGTTCTTAACATCCGTATAGCAATCTGGCCAGCAGCAAAAGAACTGCCATGCCACCCCGAAACAACTCCAACGATTGTCAAAACCACATTCCGAACTGCTTCAGTGTGTACAGAGCTCCAATAAAATATGCAGCCAGACAGCCCTAACAAATCCAGAGGGCAGCTGCTGCAACCACAGAGAAATGAAATATTTCTCATTCCCAACAAGCACAATTCGTTGATTTAAATCATTTAACTCCCCAGAATGTCAGCACCCGAGTATTTGCACTTCCTCTGTGCTGATACTTATTGAATTACTGTGCTGACAACACGGCAATTTCCGCTCAGTGATAAATGTCAGCGGGTTGCTCGTCGATGAATATTGCGCAAACTCTCTCCTTGACTTGATGGGGCACTTCGCAATGTTTTGAGGGTCTCCATTATCTTTCTCTCACAAAAGGGAGTGTAGTATTTGATTTGGAAGAAAAGATTGTCATCATATTTATTGTCGTCGAAAGCAATGTTTAGTTGAAATTTGGAAATGTTAGTTCATTCAGAGAAAGGTACATAGAACTTCTGTTAACGGAACAACTGTGTGTTAACTTACTTCAATTTTGAATTTTATTATCGGTTATTGGATAAAACTCTGAAAACATGCATGCTTTTATTTCTTTGTTATTAATTTTTCTAATTTAATTTCAGCGATTTCGATTAGAGACGAATATAATGGCAGATAAGCATATTCCTTAGTGTTCTTGATTCACTAAGAAGAACTTGTTTCACTTTAATTACATGTTGCATGGTAGATATTATTTTTCACTTTAAGCATATTAACAAATTTAGCTCATACATATTATACCATTATATTGACATATTACGTTCATACATATCATGCTACAATATTGACAAATTAAGCTGATATATATAATGACACTATATTGACACATTTATCTCATACTTACACTTCAATGATATTTAGTTTGTATCGATTGTGACGATTTCTAAACATTCTCACAATCGATACATCTACTTTTCTGTGGGGCAATAATATTTGATTAATTACTTTCTAATGATATTTGATTAATTATTTTCTAATGATATTTGAATAATTAATTTCTAATGATATTTGATTAATTATTTTCTGATGATGTTTGAATACCGATAAAATCTATAAAATCTACTTTTCTGTACAGTAATAAAAAATAAGCGTACAACAAATAAGCGTCTTTGCCGTTTTCTCGACTCATCATTCCAATTGCCTCAAGCAAAAGACGTTAGCAAGAATTCAATAAGATTTCCTTCCAAGATAATTGATGTAGCATTTTATAAAAGCTAATTCAATAAGAAACGTTCTTAACATTCGCTGAGCAATCTGGACAGCAGCAATATAAACAGGAAACAATTCCAACAATTGTCAAAACCACATTCCGAGCTGCTTCAGTGTTGACAGATCTCCAATAAAATATGCAACCAGACAGCTCCAACAAAGCCAGAATGCAACTACTCCAACCGCAGAGAGATAAAATGTTTCTCACCCAATTCGTTGTTTTAAATCATTTAACTCCCCAGAAAAGTCAGCACCCGAGTATTTGCACTTCCTCTGTGCTGATACTCATTGAATTACTGTGCTGACAACTCAACAATTTCCGCTCAGTGATAGATGTCAGCGGTATGGCTCGTTGATGAATATTGCACAAACTCTCTCCTTGACTTGATGGGGCACTTGGCAGGGGTTGAGGGTCTCCATTATCTTTCTCTCACGAAAGGGTGTGTGTATTTGATTTGGGAGAAAAGATTGTCATCGTATTTATTGTGGTCCAAAACAATGTTTAGTTGAAGATTTTGAAATGTTAGTTTAGAGGAAAGCAAAGAGGAATTTCTGTAAACAGAACAACTCCGTATTAATTTAGTTAAATTTTGAGGTGCATTATCGGTAAACTGTAAATATTTGAAAACATGCATGCTTTGATTTCTTTATCATTAATTTTACAAATTTCCGGAAGTTTGACTTGAAATGTTTAGAAAAGTAAAAATCAGTAGCAGATTTATCGTTAACGTGCATTGAAGATGGACTTGCTTCTCTTTACTTATGTCTTGTATGCTAGATAATCTTTGTAACTTTTAACATAGTATGAACATATTTAGTGGGGCCTGAATGGCACAATGTCTAGCGTTCGGTACCATGGATGTTTGCAGTTATTAGGAATCCACTTTAAGAGGTCCCTGTCTCATATGATTGTAGAGCGTCACGGAGCCAAGTTATACTTCTACCTATGGGTGCTCCATCACAACAGAAGCTGCCCCCTTTCTGTTCAACCATGAGTCCTAATGAGTTAGTGGGCTTGGTCTAATTGTCGTAATCGTGATAAGAAACAACAACAACACATTTAATGGCCGAAGTGAGATTCACATAGTAGCACTTTTCGAGACATAAAATGCTCGTGATGACATTAAGAAAATTACTACCCAGCGAGAAACCTCACACGGGTAGTAATTTTTTAAACAAATTATCTGACTGCCAATATCTTCATGAGATGTGTGTGGTCTTGGGAGAAAATAACATGCACGAGCGGAACATGTACGATGTCATTTTCTCTACCACTACAATTAGTTGGATACTATACAGTTAGATACTAAAAAATTAAATATTTTGTTACATAAAAGTACACGAATAAAAATATCCGTCTGTTTTATGTTTTAAATTATATCTACTTATCATTCATTATCTTTTTACTGGTGTAAATGTATAGATATATATTTTCATTGATTTCACATTCATCAATTCATAGATTTAAATCACATGAAATCTTCGAAATTAGTAGGCGAGAATTTGTAATTTCTCTGGCTGATAATTATGGAATGGCTCTGCTGACAACTCAGCAATTTCCATCCAGAAATAAAACTCAATGGGTAGTTTGACAATGAAACTTTCATTAACTCTATGATATGAAAAATTTCGCGGTGGTTGTAGGACTCTATTATCATTCTTTCACAAAGGGTGTATATATTAGATATAGATATATTTTTATTTATATTAACTTAGATCAAACTGTTTGAAAGTACAATAATTTTTTTACGAATTATTTTTCTCTTTTACAACATTTTGGAAATTTTGATTGTAATGTTTCGTATGCTTATAATAACTTTTGGTTAGACTAACCAGAGTTTAAAGAAGATGTTTTTTTTTTTAAATAAATGTGCATTTTAATCTATTTGAAACTCATCAGCATCAACGAGCATAAATCTCAAAGTTGTGAGACAAGACAAACCCATCCATAACACGAACCATAATAAGTACTTTGATAAGATATTCAACGCTAAGAACTACAATATATACAAGGATAAGGACTACGATAAGTTATATATTGATATGAATTATGATAATATACAATGATAAATACTATAATAAGATATTTATTGATAAGAATTATGATGATAAACAATGATATGAACTAACCATATACAATGATAAGAACCATGATAAAATGTATATTGATAAGAATTATGACTATACAATGAAAAAAACTATTATAAAGTTTATATTGACAAGAATTATGATGATATACAATGAAAAAAACTGTAACAAAATATATATTGATAAAAACTATGACGATATTCAATGATAAGAACCATAAAAAAACTAAATATTGATAAGAAGTATGATGGTATACAATGATAAGGGCCATGATAATATATATATTGATAAGAATTATGATGACATGCAATGATAAAAACTATAATAAGATATATATTGTAGGAATTATGATGATATGTAATGATATGAACTTGTGAAGAAACATCTGACGAATATTAACTGCATTTTAAATAAATAACATTGATTTCAATTTTCGAAATTCCAAACTTCAAATTAAAATATAGCAAATCATTACGCATTAACAGAATAAATTTCACAACTCGCGATTGCAGATCTGTCAATATGTAAGCGATCATGTTGATGCGTTTCTCGACAGGAACAGCGTCAGGATATTGCGTCGCCTGAGCCAATCAGCGCTCCGAAATGACAGAACTCCGTCATTTACTCTGACCTATCCTCGGCCTTTCTTTACGCTCGGATTAACATCGTTAGATACGAGCGGCTCTTCCCAATTTCCAGCAAGCTGTCACGTCCAATCAGGGCAGGGAACGGTGCGCTCCCTAACTTAATGTCGCAGGTAAATATTTGCAGTTTTGCTGCAGAAGAGATTTTGGGATTAAAGGGGAGATTTTGATTTGAGAGGGGGATAATTGGGTGTCCTGAAATAGAGGGAGGGAATTTTGCCTACAAGACGGTAGGTTTGCATAATTGGAATGGATCAGATTGGATTGTTTAACATATGTAATGAAATATGTTTTCCTGTATTTTAATATCTAATTTATGTATTTTAAAATGTCACGAATAATTCTAACAAAATATGTAGTATTTTTATTAAAAAAATTAAAATTTTTGATAAATAATATAGAAAATTTAACTGAAATAATCTATATACTAAAAATAATATTAAAAATATATATAAATATCCTATTAACATATGGTATGTAATAACAAAAATACCTATTAACTAAAAATGGGGTCTGACTAGTCGAGTGGCTAGCGTTCTGGCGTTCGGTACCACAGGTTTCGAGTCCCGGCGGTGCCATGCATGTTTGTAGTAGTTCGGAATAAACTTTAAACCGTAGGTCCGGGTCTAACAGGATCGTAGAGCGTAGCGGGGACATTTTTACTCCGCATCCGTAGCTTATTTGCAAGTTATACGTGCCTCTTGGGTAGTGCTAAGTTGAGTAGCGTCGGTGCAGCGCTTGCCTTAAGATATCAAAGACAGTTGTCTAAGCGTTTGCCAGCAACATTAGAAGAAAAAAAATATTGAAGTATTATAAGTTTAATACATATTACTTATTAAGTAAAATCAGTATTAAGTAATTAAAGTGTGTATATATATATATATTAAGGATATTTAAAGTATAATCTGCAAAATAACTTCATTATAATTTTGTTACATATTTTTAGCTCATTATTTGGTTAAGAAAACAATTTCAATTACATTTAGTTCAACAGAGAGGAAATTTAACACAAATGTTTATTATTATTATTATTATTATTATTATTATTTGACTCGTGGCTCAATGGTAACGTGGGCCGCTGGTGAGCATTAAGCGCAGCTTTAATCCACTGGCGGCTTTGTTGTAAACACTGTTTCGTGTAGAATTCGTGACACACCGTTCATCAACATTCGTGATACCTTGCTTGCCTCATTAGTCGGGCTACATGGTAGCAGTTTTCCGAGTTTACTCCCATACGATACGTAAATGCGGGGTAGTTCCTCCTAAAAAGTCCATTGAAGGGACTGCCCTTCTTCAGAGACAGGGAGCAGAAATCAGACTTCTATCTGCGGGTGCTCCATCACAACAGAAGCTTCAAACCTTTTACCTCCTTCTATGAGGGATATAACAACAACAACATTATTATTATTATTATTTATTATACATATTTGATAAAAATGTTTTTTAATATTTTTTTTTACTCTTTATTTCTTTCTTTCTTACTTGGAGTAAAGTAATTCCACATAGGTTAACAACATAGGAAATAACTACATTTTTATATGAGTGGTGTAATGTTAATTGCTAAATGAGTAACAGCGGTGCAGCCCTGGCCTATGACATAAATATTAACTGTCTCTCTATTTCCAGCTGCATTAGAACAACAACGTATTAGATGAGAAGTCTTTTCTTTTGTAATTCTTATGCATCTTATAACATATGTCTCTGTAATTAGCTATTCTTCATAATTTTTTTTTTCAAAAATTATGCATGATCTTTCAAAACGTTTTAAAATTAATTTTGTTTTGAAGAATTAGAGTGAATTTAAAATAAAGGGCATAATTTTTTTTTTACCGTTTTAGAAATACTGTATATGAAAGTCAATATGGTTTGCAATCACAAATGTTTCGCCAGGGCTAATATTAACCAATTTAGCGACCTTGAGTAAGACTTAGACGGTAGCTCCATTATGCACATAAGATATTCACAATCACTCACATAGATGTTTTAAAATAAATTACTCCCTGATGAGAGTCGCCGCAGGTTCCGTTTTTAGAGAAAATGATATGACTGTCAATAACTTGACGTGATGTGGGTGGTTTGCAGAGAAAATAACAATCAGACTGAGTGTATAGTATTGGACTGAGTGTGTATTATGCATAAATCATGCTATTTTGCCATTGATTCCGCGAAATGGGTCATAGAAAGTTTCATACATTTCAGCTATGAAGGAAAACTGTTGGATGAGATAAATTTAGAGATAAATTTGTAATTTTAGTGGCAACGGAACTTTGCCTCATGTTCGCGCCTACGCGCAAGGATACCCCTAGCGGCAAAAAAAGTGTGTGTGTACACATGCGCCTGCGTGCGCATAAGTCCAAGTCTGAGTCGGTGTAATGCCAGACAGGCAACAGTGAACAGCACGGCTGCGAGTGGCTGTGACTGTCCTGTAAATAAAGTGATTGTTACGTTTTAAACCTTTGGTTTTTTATTGTGTTAGTGTGAGTGTGACACAGTCCGCTTGTGTAAGAGAACATGTGTGAGTGCTTTTGACGAGAACACCTCAAGATAAATAAAGTAATTTAGTGGCATGAAATAAAGACATCTGATAAAGACTTAATGGATACGGAGACGAAAAATGCATTACGACCCAAACACTGGAGGGAGTGACCATTTAAGTAGCTTAATTAAAATTCATTATAGCAGCTGTGTGGGATTAAGTTGCAAAAATAAGATGACGTTCTCCATTTCTCCAAGATCGATGTCATTATAAAATAAGGGCTATTTTTTCCTTAAAAAATAACATACTTTTTGCGCCTACTGCATTTTAAAACGCGCATCATCAAAAACAGATGAGAACAATTCGTAACCCATTTCCCATGTTCGAACAACTCGCAACCTTCTCTCCCTTAATCAATGTGAACCAACCATGTGATTGGATATGCCAACAGATTGATCATATTCATCAGGTGTTCGCTCTCACCCACCCGCTAATCTGCGAATTGGTATTCCTTAGTAAATATTTACGTTATTTAAGGCCATGATGCAAATAAATTCCCACATAAGTTCTTCATATCATATGTAAACCAATATAAATAAATACTTTTTCAATAAACGTATTATTCAAATCATATTTTTTGATTTTTAATATATATAAATTATACGTCAAAAATAATTTACGAGGCATATCATTTGTTAATTTATATTGTGCAAAATATTCAGACTTTTTAAATAAGTCTTTCTGATTGTAATATCATTTTTTAAAATTAAAATGTAATAATTTCATTACATTAGTACTCATTACATAACATTTCATACAAAATGTATTAGTTTTCATTACGTTTCATTAGATTCGGTAAAATATAATAATCTTTATTACATTCATTAAAATGAAATAATTTCACTACATACATTAAAATGCAATAATTTTCACTACATTAATTAAATTGAAATAATTTTCATCACATTAATGAATATATAATAATTTTCATCACATTTATTAAAATGCAGTAATTTCACTACATTTACTCAATAATTTCATTACAATGCAATTGGATACTGGTATCATTGTGAATACTAATAGATTTTTGAACAGAATATTTTATATATATGTTACGAGAAATATTTTTTCATAATATTCAGAAATACAGAAATACCAACCTTAAATGACACATTTCAATAATGTCTCAGAAAATTTTCAGTAATTTTTTATGATCATTAGTAGAGTTTAAATATGTAAATTTCGCAATTAAATTAATTTAAATCCTTCCACAATTGCATAGTAATTAAGAGTAATCAAGTGATAAAAATTTTATATTCATAAATTTTTTAATTCATTGGATTAGACAGCACTTAACTTCCAAGCAAAATAATATTTTTACAGGAAATTATACCACCTACTTTACCAGATATGATAAATTCTTTTCTAAAAGTTTACTTGATATTCAAAAATATTCACTATCAATGAATTCAGACTTTCGTATCTGTGTTTAATTAAATTTTGATGGAAGAAAATCAATTTCCTCCGCAGTAACAATTCACACTTTCTCGGTTCGTATACAGAGGACAAACCTCCAAATCTTTAGAATTCCGGAGTGACTGCAGATGATTTAATGAAAAGCCGCCGTTTTAAGACCCGATAGCAGTAGATCAGATTTTAATGCTCCGTCGAGTCTCGACTGATTAATCCTTATTGACCCAGGCTTAATCGCTCGGTTAATCAGGCCGCTCGACTGACTTGATTGTTGATGCCAGGAAGAAATTGACTTGATTGCAGGGACCAAAACGCCCAACATGTTTTGTAGGAAAAGCGAACATTAATAGAAACTTCATACTCAGAACAATTCAGGTATAATTGGTACCGTTCTTTAATTTTGTTAAACATAATTGCAGAAATCACAATGAATATTATAAAGTTTTATTATGAATAAGTGAATTTATGTCTTGTTCATAGAAATGAACATTAAACTCTGATGTAATGTTACAAGTGTAAATAATTGCAAACTTAAAAATTAATATATTTTTATTTTAATTTTCATTTTTAATTTTATTATTTTTTTTTTGCCATTACATTTTTAAAATAATTTTTTTTTACATTTTTTTGTATATTTGAACCCTGGAAAATAGACATTATTTATGAATAAGTGAATTTGTGCTTTGCTTATAGAAAGAAACAATAAACACTGATGTAATATTACACATGTAAAAAATACCAAGATTTTATTTGACTATTTGAATCGTGGAAAATAGACATAAATAATTGAACTTATGTTTTGTTTATAGAAGAAGCATTAAACTCATGTAATATTATAAGTATAAATAATACAAATAATTTGTTTGTTCATTTGAACCCTGGAAAATATACATATCTATTTCTGCCTCTTTCACTTTTTCTATGAGTGGGGCAGTTTTTGTTGATATGGAGCAGCCGTTTGTATAATTCGACTTCTATTCCGTGTCGCTGAGGAAGGAGGAAAGTGACTTCCGGGAGGACTTTTAGCGAAAAATATCCCGCATTTATGTACCGTTTATAATAAAACTCCTACCAGGTAGACTAACGAGACATTATGATGAACATCACAAACGCCATCGAATCTCCTCGTTTTTTTAAACAGTGTTTATAACAAAGCTGCCCGTGGATTGAACCTCTGCGCAAATGCTCAACAATGGCACACGTTGCCACTTGTATTATTTCCATAATTACATTGTAGTTGATATTAATCATGTGATATGAACTTTACACTCATAATAATTTTAAATTTGGCTGCTTAGATCAGTCTTTAACTGCTGATAAACATATATTTCTTACAGAAATAGATATCAGCTACGATAAATGATATTCTGAAGATTATTTGAAATTCAAAATCTTTCATTCACTATCGATGAATCAGATTTCCTTGTCAGTGTTTGATTAAACCTTTCTGATGGGAAAAATCAATTTCCTTCACAGAAACAATTAACATTTTCTCGGTTCGTATACAGAGGACAAACCTCCAAATATTTGGTATTCCGGAGTGACTGCAGAGGATTTAATGAAAAGCCGCCGTTTTAAGACCCGATAGCAGTAGATCAGATTTTAATGCCCAGTAGAGTCTTGACTGATTAATCCTTATTGACCCATGCTTAATCGTTCGGTTAATCAGGCCGTTCGACGGACTTGATGGTGGAAGCCAAGAAGAAATTAGACTTGATTGCGGAGACCAAAATGATCACATGTTTTGTAGGAAAAGTGGACTGATGATAGTTTACTGACGAAAATTCATACTCAGATCAGTTTAGGTATCATCAAGTACTATACATATTCTTTAATTTTGTTAAACTAAATTGCAGAAATAAGAAGGCGAGCTTATTAATTATAATAAACGTAATATTAAGCGTAAATAATACCAATACAATTAGAGGCCTTGCTGATGATGTTGGAATTTCAAAAGGATTGGCCAATTCCATTTTGGGCCATTTTGGGCGAAGCTTATTAACTCGGTTAATCAGGCCATTGGACGGACTTGTTGTATTCAAGAAGAAATTGGACTTGATTGCAGAGACCAAAATGTCCAGCATGTTTTTTTGATAAAGTGGACTTACGTTATGTTTATTGACAGAAATTACATACTCAGATCAGTGTAGATACCATTCTTTAATTTTGTCAAACTTAATTGCAGAAATCCCGAGGCGAGCGTAATAATTATAATACAAGTGTAAATAATACCAATAATTTATTTTTTTTATTTGAACGTTTCATTACATTCATTAAAATGTAAATTTTCATTACGTTTCATAACATTCTTTAAAATGTAACAATTTAAAAATGTTTCAATACATTACATTTCATATAAAATTCAATAATTTTCATTACTTTACTTTGCATTCATTAAAATGAAATAATTTTCATTAAGTTTCAATACATTCATTAAAATGAAATAATTTCATTACATTGCAATCGATTACTAGTATCATTATGAATATCGATAGATGTTTGAATAAAATAGTTTATATAAATATTAAGAGACATATTTTTCATCATATTCAGAGATGCCAGCCTTAAGTGAAACCAACGAATTCGACTGATTAATCGCTCGGTTAATCAGGCTGTTTAATGGCACAACAATTCCATGATGGGACAGTGCCGTCTGCCTACTAGCAGACAACGAGCCATGAGATTTTTATGGGATAGGTTAGTCCGCCCTACACCCTACATTTATATTAGACATTGAGGTACGGTTTAAAGTGGATTCCAAACAGCTACAACATATATTGCATAAAAATACTATTGCTGTAAAAATTTTAAAAATAATGTTATGTAAGGAAAATGAGGTGTCATTTTTTTTTCATTTTCTGCCTTTCAACTACATGTTATATGGTATAAATGTAGTACATTCTACCTTACTCATAGCGAAACTACCTTACGAAACTACCTTTACTACATTAAAACGAAAAAAATATCATACTGTGAAGTAATAAATATTAGATTTACTTTACTTTATTGACGCAACACTCCCATGGTAAGCTGAGGTCGTCTGCCTACTAGCAAACTTCGCCACAGGAAATGTTTCTTTACAGGGTAGTATTTTCAGCCCTAAACCCAATGCTCTAAAGTCAAGTCCACCTACAGTTCAAAGTGGATTCCGAACCACTACAAAAATCCATGACCATTATACATCATTAGCCTTGCTAATTTATACTTAAATTTGGTCCAATTATTTTGAGCTACCTTTACACTACATCATTAATCTAATAAATTAAGTTATACAAGACGTTCGACAGAAAAAAAAAACCTAAATAAATAAATAAAAAATCCAGAAAATGCATAACATTTTTATTGGTATTATACATATTTTTTCCTGAATTACGGAAAAAAACGAAATTAGATCTACTTCCAATAAAATGTTCAATTAATAATGCGGTATCCGACAGAAATAACAATCATTAATTCAAATATTATTGACAAGAAAGAATAACGTTTCCAAGAAACTGGGAAACCTAATCTTTGAAAAAAAAACCCAATCTCAACAATATATCACTTCCTGTTCGATCAAAAAGTAAACAATCATTCGTTTCGCCATGCCACGTGACCTTTCCGTTTCGACCAATGAGCGAACAAGGGAAAAAAAATCCCATCTGGTTGAAAGTAGGCGGGAAAAAGGGAAAAAAAATTCTAAAAGAAATAGAACTCGGATCGTTACTGTAGTCTATAAATCTATTGTCCCTAAACTCGTTTCTCTATAAATCTATCTAATTTTGTTTTAAATTCGATAAAAGGCCCGGACTCTGACAGGATTCGTTCGGTAAATCATTTGAAGAAATCAAAACGGATTTTTTTTTAGGGATCGGTTCCACGATTTTTCTTAACGAGGTCCATTACACGTACTAGATGGTTAAGGGGAAATAAAAGTGGCAACTCTCGCCGTGGTAATTGAAATGGATTAAAGAATTGAAGGAAAAGGGTTTGGAGTGTGAAGTTCCCGGCTCCCTAGACATTTACCCGATTGGAGAAATAAGGGATTTGGACATTTTTATGCCAATAGAAGCTCGGCGATTGGTTGGATAAAAACCACAAAAAAGTTAAAGAACTTTTAAAACTAAATAGGTATAGAAAGATTATGTATAATAGAAAAATAAAGAAAGCTATTTTTTTAAATTTTAAAAATTTTAAAAAAAATGGAAGATAAAGAAAATGGAGTATAAGTTTTTTTTATCATTTTTACGGTATAAATGTAGTACATTCATATTTATTCAGGGTGAAAACGGAAAAAATAATAAGTAATAAATATTAGGTTTCTTCTTCTTCTTTGGCGCAACAGTTCCATTTGGAGCCTAGGCCGTTTGCGTACTAGCAAACTTCGAGACAGGAGATGTTTTCTTTTTACTGGGTAGGACTGTCCTCCCTGCAGTCACATTAGATTTTGGCCTACGGATTAAATTGGATTCCAAACAGCTACAAACAGCCATAAAAACACTATAGATTTAAAAATTTTAAACATTTAAAAAAGAATGTAATATAAGAAAAATTGACAGTATTATTTTTTTATCATATTCTGTTTCTTTGATACCTCTTATACGGTATAGTACATTCAGCCTTTTTGGGGATCAAAATGGAAAAATCTGACACTGCGAAGTAATAAATATTAGGATTAGACGGCCTTAGCCCAATGATGGGCCAAGACTGTCTGGTTACTGGCAGATTATGAGGCAGGAGATATTTTCTTTTTATGTGGTACGGTTGTCAGCTCTACTTCCAAAGCTCTACACTCATATTAAACCAGACCTATGATCGTTTCTTAAGGTGGATTCCAAACCATTTATTCAAGCCTCCTTGGCAATGCCGGAAATCGAACCAGAAGACTGTGGAACCTAGAGCCAGAGCGCTCTTAAACAAAATTAGTCTTCCAAAGGTATTCGTAAATTTATTCCTTTTATTTTTAGTGTTCTTTATACTACATCATTGTCCCAATACATTCAAAGCCAGATAAAAAGAAAGAAAAAATATGAAAATGAAAAAATGAAATGCATAACATTTTTATTCGTATTATATTTATTTTTCCTGAAAAAAATCAACGAAATTAGATCTACTTATAATAAAATGTTCAATTAATAATGCGGTATCCGTCATCAATAACCATCATTAATTCAAACAATATTGACAAGAAAGAATAACGTTTCCAAGAAACTGGGAAACCAAATCTTTGAAATAAAAACCAATCTGAACAATATGTCACTTCCTGTTTGATCAAAAAAGTAAACAATCATTCGTTTCGCCCTGCCACGTGACCTTTCTGTTTCGAACCAATGAGCGAGCAAGGGAAAAAAATCCCATCTGGTTGAAAGAAGGCGGGAAAAAGGGAAAAATCTAAAAGAAATAGAACTCGGATCGTTACGGCAGTCTATAAATCTATTGTCCCTAAACTCGTTTCTCTATAAATCTATCTAATTTTGTTTTAAATTCGATAAAAGGCCCGGACTCTGACATGATCCGTTCGGTAAATCATTTAAAGAAATCAAAACGGATTTTTTTTAGGGATCCGTTCCACAATTTTTCTTAAAGAGGTCCATTTCACGTACTAGCTGGTTAAAGGGAGATAAAAGTGGCAACTCTCGCCCTGGTAATTGAAATGGATAAAAGAATTGCCGGAAAAGGCCTTGAAGTGTGAAGTTCCCGGGTCTCTAGACATTTAACCGATTGGAGAAATAAGGGATTCGGACATTCTTCTGCCAATAGAAGCTCGGCGATTGGTTGGATTAAAACAACAAAAAACGAAGTTAAAGAACTTTTACAATTAAATAGGTATAGAAAGAGTGAATATAATAGAAAATATGGAAAGCAATTTCTTTTTCAATTTTAAACATTTTAAAAAGAATGTAAGGTAAAGAAAATGGGGAATAATTTTTTTTAAATCTTTTTTTATTTTTTATATACGATATAAATATAGTACACTCCGATTTATTGAGAGTCAAAACGGAAAAAAAATTATATTGCTAAGTAGAAAATATTAGGATTTTTTATTATCATTGTCGCAACAGCCCCATGGTGTGCCAAGGCCGTTTGCTTACTGGCAGATTTCTAGACAGTAGATGTTTTATTTTTACGGGGTGATTTTTTCTGTTCTACGCTCAAAACTCTTCAGTCAAATGATATTAGGGCCTACGGTTTAAAGTGGATTCCGAGCCCCTGCAAACATCAATTGCACCGCCGGGACTCGAACCCGAAACCATTAAACATTATTAGTTTTGCAAATTTATACGTAAATTTGGTCCAATTATTCTTAACTATCTTTACACTACAACGTTAATTTAATAAATTACGTTATACATGACGTTTGAAAGAAAAGAAAACAACAACACTAAATAAATAAAATAAAAAATCCAGAAAAAGCATTATATTTTTATTAATATTATAACTATTTCTTTAAATAACAAAAAATAATGAAATTAGATCTACTTCCAATAAAATGTTCAATTAATAATGTGGTATCCGACATCAATAACCATCACTAATTCAAACAATATTGAAAAGAAAGAATAACGTTACCAAGAAACTGGGAAACCAAATCTTTGAAAAAAAAAAAACATTCTCAACAATATATCACTTCCTGTTCGATCAAAAAAGTAAACAATCATTCGTTTCGCCATGCCACGTGACCTTTCCGTTTCGACCAATAAGCGAGTAAGGGAAAAAAATCCCATCTGGTTGAAAGTAGGCGGGAAAAAGGGGAAAAAATATCTAAAAGAAATAGAACTCGGATCGTTACTGTAGTCTATAAATCTATTGTCCCTAAACTCGTTTCTCTATAAATCTATCTAATTTTGTTTTAAATTCGATAAAAGGCCCGGACTCTGACAGGATTCGTTCGGTAAATCATTTGAAGAAATCAAAACGGATTTTTTTTTAGGGATCGGTTCCACGATTTTTCTTAACGAGGTCCATTTCACGTACTAGATGGTTAAGGGGAGATAAAAGTGGCAACTCTCGCCGTGGTAATTGAAATGGATTCAAGAATTGTCGGAAAAGGGTTTGGAGTGTGAAGTTCTCGGGTCCCTAGACATTTAACCGATTGGAGAAATAAGGGATTTGGACATTTTTATGCCAATAGAAGCTCGGCGATTGGTTGGATAAAAACCACAAAAAAGTTAAAGGACTTTTAAAACTAAATAGGTATAGAAAGATTATGTATAATAGAAAAATAAAGAAAGCTATTTTTTTCACTTTTAAACATTTTAAAAAAAATGGAAGATAAGGAAAATGGAGTATAAATTTTTTTTATCATTTTTACGGTATAAATGTAGTACATTCATATTTATTCAGGGTCAAAACGGAAAAAATAATAAGTAATAAATATTAGGTTTCTTCTTCTTCTTTGGCACAACAGTTCCATGGTGAGCCAAGGCCGTTTGCGTACTAGCAAACTTCGAGACAGGAGATGTTTTCTTTTTACTGGGTAGGACTGTCCTCCCTGCAGTCACATTAGATTTTGGCCTACGGATTAAATTGGATTCCAAACAGCTACAAACAGCCATAAAAACACCATTGATTTAAAAATTTTAAACATTTAAAAAAGAATGTAATATAAGAAAAATGGACATTATTATTTTTTTTCATATTCTGTTTCTTTGCTACCTCTTATACGGTATAGTACATTCAGCCTTTCTGAGGATCAAAATGGAAAAATCTGATACTGCGAAGCAATAAATATTAGGATTAGACGGCCTTAGCCCAATGATGGCCAAGACTGTCTGGTTACTGGCAGATTATGAGGCAGGAGATATTTTCTTTTTATGTGGTACGGTTGTCAGCTCTACGTCCAAAGCTCTACACTCATATTAAGCCAGACCTATGATCGTTTCTTAAGGTGGATTCCAAACCATTTATTCAAGCCTCCTTGGCAATGCCGGAAATCGAACCAGAAGACAGTGGAACCTAGAGCCAGAGCGCTCTTAAACAAAATTAGTCTTCCAAATGTATTCGTAAATTTATTTCTTTTTATTTTTAGTGTTCTTTATACTACATCATTGTCCCAATACATTCAAAGCCAGATAAAAAGAAAGAAAAAATATGAAAATGAAAAAATGAAATGCATAACATTTTTATTCGTATTATATTTATTTGTCCTGAAAAAAAATTAACGAAATTAGATCTACTTATAATAAAATGTTCAATTAATAATGCGGTATCCGTCATCAATAACCATCATTAATTCAAACAATATTGACAAGAAAGAATAACGTTTCCAAGAAACTGGGAAACCAAATCTTTGAAATAAAAACCAATCTGAACAATATATCAGTTCCTGTTCAATCAAAAAAGTAAACAATCATTTGTTTCGCCATGCCACGTGACCTTTCCGTTTCGTCCAATGAGCGAACAAGGGAAAAAAATCCCCATCTGGTTGAAAGATGGCGGGAAAAAGGGAAAAAATATCTAAAAGAAATAGAACTCGGATCGTTACTGTAGTCCATAAATCTATTGTTCTTAAACTCGTTTCTCTATGGATCAATCTAATTTTGTTTTAAATTCGATAAAAGGCCCGGACTCTGACAGGATTCATTCGGTAAATCTTTTGAAGAAATCAAAACGGATTTTTTTTTAGGGATTGGTTCCACGAGTTTTCGTAAAGAGGTCCATTTCACGTACTAGCTGGTTAAAGGGAGATAAAAGTGGCAACTCTCGCCGTGGTAATTGAAATGGATTAATGAATTTCCAGAAAAGGCTTGAAGTGTGAAGTTCTCTTAGTCCCTAGACATTTAACCGATTGGAGAAATAAGGGATTTGGACATTCTTCTGCCGATAGAAGCCTCAGCGATTGGTTGGATTAAAACAACAACCAAAAAAAAAAGTTAAAGGACTTTTACAATTAAATAGGTATATAAAGAGTAGATATAATAGAAAGCAATTGTTTTTTTTAAATTTTAAACATTTTAAAAAGAATGTAAGGTAAAGAAAATGGAATGTAATTTTTTTTTTCATTTACACTATCTCTTATACAGTATAAACATAGTACATTCAGCATTACTCAGGTTCAAAGCGGAAAATTCTGATACTGTGATATTAACATAATATTGGAATTCATAATAAATATTAGGATTCTTTTGTTTCATTGGCGCAGCAGCCTCATGATAGGCCAATATCATATGCCTACTGGTAGATTTCGAGACAGGAGACTTTTTTTTTTAAGCGGTAGAGTTTTCATCCATACGCCCAACGTTCTAGAGTCATATTAGACTGGGACCTACGGATTGAAGTGGATTCCGAAACATTAGAAGCCTCCGTTCCGCCGGTGGGACTCGAACCAGAAACATGTGGCACCTAGCGCCAGATCGCTAATTAACGTGATTACGGAACATGAAACATGATGGTACTAGCTGGTGAAGGAGAGAGGAAAGTGGCAACTCTCGCCCTAGTATTTGAAATGGATTGAAGAAAAGGGCTGGAGTGGGAATTTCCCGGGTCCCTAGACATTTAACCTATTGGAGAAATACTTACTTATTCATTTATTTTGAATTTTTAAACATCTAAAAAAGAATGTCAGGTAAGGAAAATGAGGTGTTTTTTTTTTTTTTTTATTTTTTTTATTTTCTACTTTTTCACAACCTCTTATACGATCTAAAAGTAGTATATCCACCTTTACCCAGTTTCAAAATGGAAAAAATCTGATACTTCGAAATATTAAATATTAGGATTCTTCTTTTTCTTCATTGGCGCAAATTCTTGTCCAAATGATGGGCCAAAGCAGTCTGCTTACTAGCAGACTTCGAGAGATGAGATACTTTCTTTTCACCGGGTAGAGTTGTCCACACTACACCCTACAGTTATATTAGATCTTGATCTATGGTTTAAAGTGGATTCCAAACAACTACAACCCTCCAAGAATCATCAGAACTCGATCCCTGTGGCACGAAGCAACTCTCTGCAGTCATATAAGGCCGGGTCTTACAGTTTAAGGTGGATTACGAACCAGTACAAACATCCATGTCAACGCTGCAACTCTAACCCGAAACCTGTTGCCTCGAGCGCTAGAACGCTAGTCACTCAACCATCATGTCACAATAGGATTATTAATTTAAAATTTAATAATTATTTTCAATAATCACTGCTATATTTATGTGATAAAACGTTGGAAATGTCTACCAGACAGTATAACAGGTGCTAAATTTTCTGTCATAACCTCTACACCAAGTTGTCGTTTAGTCAAAATATTTTCTCTGTTTACTGCTATTTAAACTAAAACTAACCAGTTTCCTTACTATTACCACCTTTACTACTTTTCTTTCTAAAAAATCTTTTGCCTAATTAAATTCTTGCCCTCTACTACGCTAGCTGTTCTAAATCTATTAAATCCAATTTCTCTATTAAATCCAACCTTTCAATCTGTATAGAGAGAATGCTTTTGACAAAAAGTGGAACTCCCTATTGAATATATCAACTAGATTTTCCAATTCCTTGCCTAGAGCAGTCGGCATGGCTTGCTTTAGACTTGTCCAAAGCCAAGACTACTCACAGAATCACTTGCATAGAATAGGACTGGCTGATACAGATATATGCCTCCTTTGTGACCATGGCGTGCCCATGACAGGAGAGCACCTCATCATCATATGTCTTACTGTTCTTAACTGTTTCCTTTTTTGTATTACTGTCAGTGCCTTTAATGTTGTTGTTCTAATGCAGCTGGCAAATACTTAGACACTTGTCTTTGTTGCCTTAAGGCAAGCGCTGCACTAACGTTACTCACTTTGCATTACCCAGGAGGTGCGTGTAGCTTCAAGATAAGCTACGGACACGGAATAACAATACCCCGCAATGCTCTACGAACATGTTAGACTGGAACCTACTGTTTAAAGTGGATTCTGAACCACTTCACACATCCATGGCACCACCGGGATTCGAACCCGAAACCAGTGGTACTGAGCGCCAGAGCGTTACCCACTCGGCCATTCAGGCCCCCTCCTTTAATGTTTGTTTTTATCGTTTTTTACTGTATTGGGCTGCTCGTCAACTGATGATCAGGAGCTAGGTTTGGTATTGTCACCTTACGGTCATTTTATGTACACGTTGGACAAATTTGACTGGGACCTATGTTATAACAAGGATTCCGAACCACTCACAAACATCCATGCCACAGCCAGGAATCGAACCTGAAGCCTGTGATAGCAAACTTCAGAGAGCTAACCAATTGGTCATCAGGCCGCCTGAGAGGTAGGAGAAGGGCACAGGATAAAAAAAAAAAAAAAAAGAGTCTCATTTGGAAAATCAGGCTGCCTGGAGAAAGGTTTGCAGGTTATCTTCCATAAGACAAGCAAATGTAAGTCAATTACCGCTTAAGTTCTTATAGATAATTATATCCTCTCTTCACCAGCAATGGCCTGCTTGTTATGTACATTAGGCCCAATGGTGCCCTTCCCCCCTCCAAAAAAAAAGTGAATCTCATCCATTATAAAAAGCCGTGGGCACAGACAAATATATAAGCAAGTGTATTTTCCAATATCCAATTAAACATATAAGAAAAATACAGTTCGGCTAATGCCTGCTCACATTTCTTAATTTCTACAGACAATTTTTTCAAGTGTTGTAATTAACCAAGCAATTTAACTTGAGTCAACAAGAATTAATGATTCGAATACCTTTAAAATTCCAATTAGACGAATACTTAAAAAATAAGTTTAAATTCCGGGGACCATATCAAAATACAAAAAAAACATTCTTCGTACTTATGAACTAATTCGTTACATTTAAGTAGTATTTAATTTGTAATTATTTATTAAGTAAAACAAATATTATTTATGTCCGACTCGTGCCTCAATGGTAACGTGTGCCGCTGGTGGGCATTAGGTTTCAGGAATTTGTTGTAGACACTGTTTCAAAGAACGAGTAGACCCGATGGCGTATGGGATGTTCAGCATCTTGCGTCGATAGTCGAGCTAGTAGACGCTACCTGGTGAGCGTTCCCCTATACCAGGGATGGGCAAACCTTTTCAGTCGCGGGTCAAAAATCGATAAAAAAAAAAGTTTGGCGAGCCAAGATAAATTTTTCTAAAATTTTAAAAACAATATACAAATATTACAATTTAAATATGTTAATGAGATGAATGAAATTGCGATTTCATTTTTAAAAGTTGTTTATATTGAGGTTCGAAGTGAGATGTACTGATTCTAAGGAACGAGGCTAAATGCTCATTTGTCAGTCTACTTCAGAAATAATTCTTTCTAAGGTTCACAGTTGAAAACATTTGTTCACATATGCAAGATGAAACAAACATAGCACTGATTTACTGGGAGTGTGATATTACATTTGGGAAACTTACTTTCGGTAATGATTTGTAAAACTCTAACTTTGGCATATTTAGAAGCAACTGCTTGAGATGATTATAAGATTACAACTCAATTAATTCAACCTGCAAATCTGACCTCACTGCTTCACAATTTACGTTGAAAGTAATTAACTTACTTAATTATTTTTACTTATTAATTAACTTATTAAGTATTTTTACTTACGTAAAAATATCCAATTCTGTTTGAATGGCACTGAAATTTTGAAATCTGCGTTCGAACTCAAAATGTAGTTTTTTCAAGTCATATTCATAATTCTTAAGCTTCTCTTCATTTGCTGAGAGTATTGAATTTAACATCGAGAAATGAGATAAAAATAATAATTTTTTCAATAAAAAAAATATTTAATCAAAGTAGAAAAGGAGATGGATGTATAATGTATATAAATATATTTTTCTTTTAATTTGCCTCGGACCGGAAAATTAAAATTCTATCCGCGGGCAGGATAAACTTCCGGCGGGCCGGAGTTAACCTATCCCTGCCCTATACAATACGCAAATGCGAGGTACTTCACCCTAGACGCCCTCTCGGACGGCACTTCCCTCCCTCTTCAGCCATACGAGAGGACGCCCACGTCTTCTACCTACGGGTGCTCCATCACATCGGAAGCTGCCCCCTTTCCCTCAATCCATGAGTATTTATTCATGGGAAGTTCGTACCTCACTGCAAGACACTGAGGATTAGACGCAACAACGCTTGAGTCATTAAGAACTGATAAGTTGAATGCATTTAAAATTCCTGTTATACGAGTGGTTAAAAAATAAGTTTGGATTCCAGGCACCATATATAAATACCAGAAAATTTTGAATATTCTTTGTATTTAATTCTAACTTAATATAATATAATTAAGTAGTATTGAATAACTAATTAATTAACAAGTATATTAAGTTTTATTTATAACTTGATACTATTTAGTATTAATACTATACTATTAATATCGAAAGTTTATAAAATACCTAGCAATCGAAAGCCTAAATTAATGTGTCTATTTTCCTGGTTTCAAATAAACAAACAAAATCTTGTTATTATTTACTCTTGTGAGTGTTTAATGTTTTTTCTATGGTCAAAGCATAAGTTCACTGTTTTATAAATAATAATATTCATTTGTTCATAAATAGTGTCTGTTTCCCGGGGTTCAAGTAAACAAACAAAATCTTGGTATTTTTTACACTTGTAACATTACATCAGAGTTTAATGTTTCTTTCTATGAACAAAACGCAAGTTCACTTATTCATACAATAAATAATATGCCTTGGTATTTTTACAATCATCTTTAACAAAGTTAAAGAATACGTACGGTACTGTTGATACCTATACTGATCTGAGTATGAAATTTCTGTTTATGTCCACTTTTCCAACAAAGCATACTGGACATTTTGGTCCCTGCAATCAAGTCAAATTTCTTCCTGGCTTCAACAATCAAGTCTTCCGAACGGCCTGATTAACCGAGCGATTAAGCTTGGGTCAATAAGATTAATCAGTCGAGACTCTACTGGGCATTAAAATCTGATCTACTGCTTTCGGGTCTTAAAACGGCGGCTTTCCATTAAATCCTCTGCAGTCAGTCAGGAATTCCAAATATTTGGAGGTTTGTCCACTGTATACGAACCTGAAAGTGTGAATTGTTTCTGGGAAAAAAATTGATTTTCTCCCATCAGAAAGGTTTAATTAAACACTGATAAGGAAGTCTGATTCATTAATAGTGAATGAATAATTTTGAATATCAAGTAAAAATTTATCGTATCTGAGAAAGTAGCTGATATTTATTTCTGTTAAAATATTTTTTTACTTGGCAGCTAAAGCTTGATTTTTTTCACCAAATTTAAAATTGTCTTTGTATAAATAATTCTTCTGTGCGTTTGTTTGTCATTGAACTTCTCGTAGTTCCTATTGGTGCCTGGTGGCCGAGTGGCTTGTGCTCTGGTGCTCGGTACCACAGGTTTCGGGGTCGAGTCCCGGTGGTACCATGGATGTGTGTAGTGGTTCAGAATCCACTTTAAACTGCAGGTCCCGATCTGTTTAGCCTATTGTGTGCACAAGATGACCGTAGAGCGACAAACCAAACCAAACCTAGTTCACTTATTATTCATAAATAATAATATTCTATTATTCATAAATAATAATAGTCATTTATTCATAAATAGTGTTAATTTTGCAATGTTCAAATAAACAAATTCTTGATGTTATTTACACTTGTAATATTACATCAAAGTTTAATGGTTCTTTTTGTGGACAAAATATAAGTTCACTTATTCATAAATACTGTCTATGTTCCAGGGTTGAATTAGACAAACAAAATCGTGTAATATTACAAGCGTAAATAATACCATCATAGTTTAATGCTTCTATGAACAAAACATAAGTTCACTTATAATTAATAATATTCTTATTCATAAATAATTATACTTCTTCATAAATAGTGTCTATTTTCCAGAGTTCAGATGAACAAACACAATCTTCGTATTATTTACTCTTGTAATATTACATCAGTGTTTAATGTTTCTGTCTATGAAGAAAACATAAGTTCATTATTCATAATAATAATTAAGAAATAATATTGTGATTTCTGCAATTAAATTTAATAAAATTAAAGAATATTCAGGGTACTGATTATACGTATACTGATCTGAGTATGAACCACTTTTCCAACAAAACATACTGGACATTTTGGTCCCTGCATTCAAGTCTAATTTCTTCCTGGTTTCAACAATCAAGTCCGTCGAGCCGGCCTGATTAACCGAGCGATTAAGCTTGTGCCAATCAGGATTAATCAGTCGAGACTCGACTGAGCATTAAAATCTGATCTACTGCTTTGAAGGGTCTTAAAACGGCGGCTTTTCATTAAATCCTCTGCAGTCACTCCGGAATTCCAAAGATTTGGAGGTTTGTCCTCTGTATACGAACCGGGAAAGTGTGAATTGTTACTGTGGAGGAAATAGATTTTCTTGTATCAGAAAGGTTTGATTAAACACAGATTCATTGATAGCAAGTATTTTTGAGTTTCAAGTAAACTTTCAGAAAATAATTTATCGTAGCTGGTTAAGTAACAAATGGTAGATGCTCCTTCTTTCTGTAAGGAATATTTTTACCTGAAAATTAAAGCCCTATCTATTCCGCGAAATTAAACATTATTTTAAATGTAGATTTTTATCAAGTATTATATAATGGTGGAAGGATAAAAAAGATGAAATTTAAATACTTAAAACCCTACTAAAGAATTATAGAAATATCTATTGCAAATATTTTGAGACTTTACTGAAATGTACCATTCAAGTTTGGTATCTCTGAATATTATGAAAAACATGTCTCTTAATATTTTTATAAATTGTTTTACTCAAAAATCTATCGGTATTCACAATCATACTAGTAATCGATTGAAATGTAATGAAATATTACATTTTAATGAATGTAATGAAACGTAGTGAAAATTATTACATTTTAAAGAATGTAATGAAATGCATTGAAAATTAGTATATTTTAACAAATGTTATCAAAAGTAATAAAAATGATTACATTTTAATGAATGTAATGAAACGTAATGAAAATTATTACATTTTAAGGAATTTTATGAAACGTAATGAAAATTATGACATTTTAATGAAATTAATGAAGCGTTAAAATAAACAACTTGTTCGTTTGTATTATAATTATTACGTCGGCTTGTGATTTCTGCAATTACTTTTAACTAAATTAAAGAACAGATACCGTACTGAGGATACCTATACTGATCTGAGTATGAAATTTCTAGTAATCGTAATAACAAAAGTTCACTTTTCCTAAAAGATATCATATTGGACTTTATTGTCTCAATTTCCAATCAAGTCCTATTTCTTCTGGGCAGCAACAATCAAGTCCGTCGAGCTGTCTGATTAACCGAGCGATTAAGCCTGGGTCAATAAGGATTAATCAGTCGAGACTCGACTGAGCATTAGAATCTGATCTACTGCTTCGGGAGGTCTTAAAACGGCGGCTTTTCATTAAACCCTCTGCAGTCACTCCGGAATACCAAAGATTTGGAGGTTTGTCCTCTGTATACGAGCCGATAAATTGTGAACTGTTTCTCGGAAGGAAATTGATTTTCTCCCATCAGAAAGGTTTAATTAAACACTGATAAAAAAGGCGGATTCATCGATAGTTAACATTTTTGAATTTCAGGTAAACTTTCAGAAAATAATTTATCGTATCTGGTAAAGTAGATGGTATAATTTCCTGTAAAAATATTATTTTACATGGAAGTGAAGCGCTATCTTTTCCACCAATTTAAAATTATCTTATATAAATAATTATATAAGATAATTCTGTATATGTGTTTGTCATTGAATTCCTCCTAAACGGCTGGACTGATTTTGATGAAATTTTGTGTGTGTGTATGAGTGGATCCCTGGATGGGTTAGATTCACTTGGACTCGGTAAGTGGCGCAACAATTGATACAATTCTTCTGTGCGTGTGTTTGTCCCTGAGCTCCTGCTAAACGGCTGGTCCGATTTTGATGACATTTTTTGTGTTTGACAAAACATGGAGAATGTTATTACGCTATACCCTTTATTGTATGTTGCCATCAGATTGTACTGCAGTATATCAACTTCTATACCGTTCAACCAATCGCTATGAAAATTGATAATATTATGTATTCGATTATGTTAAAATATGTTCTCACCGTACAGTTTATTGCTGCTTGCCACCAGAGGGTGCTGCAACATTTCATCTTATTTACCATTCAAACTATATCATGAAAATTAATATGCACATATATTGGAGCATGGAGAATATATTCGTGATATGTAATTTTCTACGATGCATTTTTTTTTTTTTTTTATTGGGACAACGTATGTCGGGTTCTGCTAGTTATTAATATAACGGTTCCATCGCTTTATTACTGTTAATTGCCATGTAATTATGAAAAGATAAAAATATGATATTTAAACATTACTGAAGCATCAAAAATATTTATTGAAAATATTATGAGACATTATTGAAATGTGTTATTTAAGCTTGACATTTTATCTCTGAATGTCATAAAAAATATGTCTCTTATTATTTATATAAAATATTTTGTGCAAAAATATATTAGTATTCACAATGATACTAGTAATCAGTTACAATGTAATGAACTTCCTGCATGTAATTAAATTGTGAATGTAATGTAATTATTAATGATTGCAATTATTAAGTAAAAGCAGTGAAATTATTTCATTTTAATGAATTATTGAAACTATATTAAATTTTAGTGAATGTATTGAAACTTTCTTGCATTTTAATGAATGCTAATGAAAATTATTACATTTTAATGAATGTAATGAAACGTAATGAATTATATTGCATTGAATATAGTGACAATTATTGCATGTTAATGAATGTAGCGAAAATTATTGCAATTTAATGAATGTAATGAAATATAATGAAAATTATTACATTTTGTATGAAATGTAATGTAATGAGTACTAATGAAGTGCAATTGTTACATTTTAACTTAAAATAAACGGTATTACATTCAGGAAGATTTTGTACATTTTGCACAATATGAATCAACAAATAATAAGCCTCTCAAATTGCTTTTGACCTATGGCTTACATGTAAAAAATTCAAAAATAGGATTTGAATAAAACGTTTGTTGAAAAAGTATTTATTTATATTGCTTTATGTATATTAAGAATTTATGTCGTGGATTTATTTGTATCAAGGTCTTAAATAATGCAAATATTTACTAAGGAATGTCAATTTGTAGATTAATAGGGGGATGAGAACGAACGCAGGGTGAATATGATCAATCTGTTGGTAGATCAATCTGTTGGTAAATATCAATCATGGTGATCATGTGAAATCATGTAGACAGAGATAATGAAGATATTGTTAATCATGGAGAAGTGAACAACACAAACTCTCTCACACAACCCAACACTTTTCTCTTCAAACCATTGTATTCTAATTACGCTACATAAATGGGCACTCCTTCCAGGCTTAGGGTCGACATGTATTTTTCGCACATATGTCCCTTAAGCCTTAATCAGACGGGTTTTTTTCATTAGCTTTAGCATCAAGAAAAATGCCGTTGTCCCTAAAATTACAAATTTATCGCTTTGCTCTCTTCCAACTGTTATTCTACGTAGCCGAATTGAGTTAAGCGTTCTGTAGCCCATTTCGCGAAACCAATGATACGTATACAGTTGCCCGCTAAGTCTCAGTCATGTCGTAATAATAAAATATTATATAATATATATATATATATATATATATATATATATATATATATATATATATAGTAGGGCCTGGTCTATTTAGCCTGAAGTGGCACAGATGACCGTAGAGTGACAAACCAAACCAAATGAAAACAAAATGAATTTTAGAACATTTTGGAAGATTTAATTGATTAAAATCATGCACAATTTTTGAAAAAATATTATCAGGAATAGCTAATTACAGAGACTTATGATGCATAGGAATTACAATAGACTTCAATACAATTACAATAGATTCAATAGACTTCTCCTCTTTTATATAGTTATTTTCTGTGTTGTTAGCCTGTATTGAATTACTTTACTCCTAGTAAGAAAAAAAAATATTAAAAATAATTTTATCCAATATGTATAATAATAATAATAATGATATTTCATCAGACATATGTACTAAGTTTCCTTCCTATTGAGTTAAACGTAATTGAAGCTATTTTAAAAATATAATGAGATAAAAACCTATAAAAAATTTTAATGAAATTATTTTGCAGATCATCCTTTAAATATTATATTTAGTTTAAATGATATTTAAATGTAATTCATCCAAATTCCTAATTTTTAATTAAAACATTTCATACCTTTTCAGAATTTTACATGCAATGAAAATTTAAAAATATATACATAAATTGTTTATTAAAATACAGGAAGACATATTTTATTACATATGCTAAGATTCCTGATAAACAATCCAATCCAATCATGCAGACCTACCAACTTGTAGACGAAATTCCCTCCCTCTATTTCAAGACACCCAATTATCCCCCCTCAAATCAAAATCTCCCCTATAATCCCTAAAATCTCTTCTGTAGCAAAACTGCAAATATTTACCTGCGACATTAAGTTAGGGAGCGCACCGTTCCCTGCCCTGATTGGACGTGACAGCTTGCTGGAAATTGGGAAGAGCCGCTCGTATCTAACGATGTTAATCCGAGCGTAAAGAAAGGCCGAGGATAGGTCAGAGTAAATGACGGAGTTCTGTCATTTCGGAGCGCTGATTGGCTCAGGCGACGCAATATCCTGACGCTGTTTCTGTCGAGAAACGCATCAACATCATCGCTTACGTATTGATAGAACTGTAATCGCGAGTTGTGAAATTTATTCTGTTAATGCGTAATGATTCGCTATATTTTAATTTGAAGTTTGGAATTTCGAAAATTGTAATCAATGTTATTTGTTTAAAATGCAGTTAGTAATCCTCAGATGTTTCTTCACAAGTTCATATTATTACATATCATCATAATTCCTATCAATATATATTTTATCATAATTTTTATAATTTTATATCATCATAATTCTTACCAATATATATCTTATCATAATTTTTATAATTTTATGTCATCTTTATACTTTTCTTTTCTAATGCAGCTGGCAAACACTTAGACAGTTGCCTTTCATGCCTTAAGGCAAGCACTGCACAGACGTTACTCATTTATCACTACCCCGGACTTGTGCGTAGCTTGAAGAAGCGGAGTCACAATACCTCCGCAACACTCTACGATCCTATTAGACCGGAACCTACGGTTTAAAGTGGATTCCGAACAACTACAAACATCCATGGCCCCACCGGGACTCGAACCTGAGACCTGTAATACCGAGTGCTAGACCGCTGTCCACTATGCCATTCAGAACCATCTACATCATCATTATTCTTACCAAAATATGTTTTATCATAATTCTTATCACTGTATATGTCATAGTTCTTATTATTGAATATGTTATAATTCTTATCATTGCATATATTGTAATTCTTAGCATTATGTTAGCTAGCATTGTGTTAGCTAATGACATAATATGTATGAGCTAAATGTGTCAATATAGGTGTCTATGTATGAGCTTAATGTGCCAATATAGTGGCATAATATGTCAATACAGTGGCAAAATATGTATGAGTGAAAGTTAATATGGCGACATAAAATATATATAAGTTAATTGTGTTTATGTTATATATCTATGAGCTAAATGTGTTAATATAGTGACATAATATGTATAAGTTAAATGTATATCTTTAAAGTGAAAAATAAATCTTACAATGCAACCACTAAGAGAGGTGAAACAAGTTCTTCTTGGTAAGAGTAGAGCACCGAGGAATCTACTATTTATCTGCTTTTCTATTCATATCATAATCTATATTAAGGAAATAAATCACACGTTTTCAGATTTTTACCGATATTCAATAACCCACTCAAATTTAACTAAGTTAACACCAGGTTGTCCAACTTACAGAAGTTTCGCTTCACCTTTCTCCGAACTATCATTTCAAAACTCTACAAAATAACATAGAAATTAGTTAATAAAATATTATTCGAAAAAAGAAATATAAATAACTATTTTAGAAAAAGTTAATACCATATGCTTAAGTGGACTTAGATCAGAACATTACATAATTTTAATATATTTTTTGTACACTATACATGTTTCCTTCAACATGAGTTTAATTATTTTACTCCTTATCTGCCTTTCTATTCCAGCCCAATTTCCTTAAATTAGTAAAATTAATAACAAAGAATTAAATCATACATCTTTTCACATTTTTACAGATAACCTCAAATATAACTAAGTTAACACGGAGTGGTTCAACTTACAGAAGTTTCGCTTCACCTTTCTCCGAACTATCATTTCAAAACCTTAAACTAAATATTGCTTTCGACCATAATTTAATGCAATGGCAATCATTCATCCCAAATCAAATACACACACACCCTTTTGTGAGAGAAAGATAATGGAGACCCTCAAACCCCAGCGAAGTGCCCCATCAAGTCGTGAAGAGAGTTTGTGCAATATTCATCGACATGCCATCCATGCTGACATTTATCACAGAGCGGAAATTGCTGAGTTATCAGCACACTAATTCAATAAGTATCAGCACAGAGGAAGTGCAAATACTCGGATGCTGACTTTCTGGAGAGTTGAATGATTTAAATCAACGAATTTTGTGTGTGTTGGGGATGAGAAATATTTTATCTGTTCTGCGGTTGGAGTTGTTGCCCTCTGGATTTGTTAGGGCTGTCTGGTTGCATATTTTATTGGAGCTCTGTCAACACTGAAGCAGCTCGGAATTTGGTTTTGACAATTGTTGGAGTTGTTTCGGGGTCTTTTGCTGTTGGCCAGATTGCTCAGCGAATGTTATGAACGTTTCTTATTAAATTAGCTTTTATAAAATGCTACTACATCAATTATATTGGAACAAAATCTTATTGAATTCTTGCTAATGTCTTTTGCTTTAGGCAGTTGCAGCCATGAATCGAGAAAACGATAAAGATTTGAATACGCTTATTTTTTTATTGTTGTACAGAGAAGTAAATTTTATCGACTGTGATGAGTTTCTAGAAATGTTTTATGTAAAGAAAATCATAATAAATAATATATAAAAAAATTAATCAATCCTTATACAAACACCATTAGAAAATAATTAATCAATCAATAATCAAACATCATGAGCAAATAATTATTCTAACATTATTACAGAAAAGTAGATTTTATCGACTGTGATTATTTTCTAGAAATGTTTCAGACAAGGAAAATCATAATAAATAATATATAAAATAATTAATCAATAATTATTCAAATATCATTTGAAAATAATTAATAAAATATCATTAGAATATAGTTAACCAAATATTATTGCTGTACAGAAAAGTAGATTTTATCGACTGTGATGATTTCTACAAATCGTCACAGTCGATAAAATCTAAATCTCATTCAAATGTAAGTATCATCTAAATGTGTCAATAGAGTGACATAATATGTAAGAGCTAATTCTGCCAATTTAGTGGCAAAATATGTATGAGCTAATTGCGTCAATATAGTATAATATGCATGTGCTAAATGTGTTAATATAGTGATATAATATGTATGAGCTAAATGTTTCGATATAGTAGCATAATACGTATGAGCTAAATCTGTTAATATGCTAAAAGTGAAAAATAATTTCTACCATGCAACAAGTAAATAAAGTGAAACAAGTTATTCTTGGTGAATCTGGAATATCGAAAAATCTGCTACTTATCTGCTTTACTAATCCTCTGTAATCAAAATTGCTGAAATTTAACATTAAAGAGTAAATATTAAAGAAATAAAAACAAGCATATTTTCAAATATTTACAGTTTACCGATAATTAACGCAAAATTTAACTAAGTTGACACGCAGTTGTTTACGGAAGTTATGCTTCACCTTTCTCTGAACTAACATTTCAAAATCTTCAACTAAACATTGCTTTCGACTACAATAAATACGATGACAATCTTTCCTCCCCAATCAAAAACAAACACCCTTTCGTGAGAGAAAGATAATGGAGACCCTCAAACCACTGTGAAGTGCCCCCCATCAAGTCGAGGAGAGAGTTTGTGCAAAATTCATCGACGAGCCATCCCGTTGACATTTATCACCGAGCGGAAATTGCTGAGTTGTCAGCACAGTAATTCAATAAGTATCAGCACAGTAATTCAATAAGTATCAGCACAGAGGAAGTGCAAATACTCGGGTGCTGACTTTCTGGGGAGTTGAATGATTTAAATCAACGAATTGTGTGTGTGTGTTGGGGATGAGAAACATTTTATCTCTCTGCGGTTGGAGTAGTTGCCCTCTGGATTTGTTAGGGCGGTCTGGTTGCATATTTATTGGAGCTCTGTCAACATTGAAGCGGCTCGGAATGTGGTTTTGACAATTGTTGTAGTTGTTTACTGGCAGTTCATTCGCTCCTGTCCAGATTACTCAGAGAATGTTAAGAACATTTCTTATTAAATTAGCTTTTATAAAATGCTACATCAATTATCTTGGAACGAAGTATTATTGAATTTTCGCTAACGTCTTTTGCTCTCGGCAGTTGCAACCATGAATCGCTTAAAGGCCAAAGATTTGAATGAGCTTTTTCTTTTTTTTTATTGCTGTAGAGAAAAATAGATTTAGTCGACTGTGACGATATCTAAAGATATTTTAAGTAAAGAAAATCTTCCTAATGCATAACATAGGAATTAGTTAACCAAACATTAACAAAAATCATTAGAGAATAATTAATTAAATATCATTAGAAAATAAATTATCAAATATTACTGCTGTACTGAAAAGCAGATTTTATCAACTGTGTTGATTTCTAGAATAGTTTTATGCAAAGGAAATCCTAATGCGTAACATAGAAAATAATTAATCAGGCATTATTAGAAAATATTTGATCAATAATTAATCAAACATTATTAGAAAACATTTAATCAATAATTAATCAAACATTATTAGAAAATATTTAATCAATAATTAATCAAACATGATTATATAATAAATAATCAATCATTAATCAACCATAATTAGAAAATAATTAATCAAACATTACTGTTGTATTGAAACAGTAGATTTTGTCGGCTGTGATGATTTCTAGAAGCATTTTATGCAAAGAAAATCCTAATAAATAACAATCCTAATAATAATTAATCGAATATTATCCGAAAAAAGAAAAATAAATTAATATTTCTTTCGAATTATTATTCCAGTCAAATTTCCTGAAATTCGAAAAGTTAATAACACAGAAATAAAAGCGTACATGTTTTCAGGTTTTTACCTATAACCGATAATCCATCTCAAATTTTAACTAAGTTAATGAGGTGGTGTTCCGTTAACAGATGTTCCACTTTACTGAACTAACATTTGAAAATCTTCAAATAAACATTGCTGTCGACCACAATCAACACAATGGCGATCTTTCCTCCCAAATCAAATACGCACACCCTTTCGTGAGAGAAAGATAATGGAGACCCTCAAACCCCTGCCAAGTGCCCCATCAAGTCGAGGAGAGAGTTTGTGCAAAATTCATCGACGAGCCATCCCGTTGACATTTATCACCGAGCGGAAATTGCTGAGTTGTCAGCACAGTAATTCAATAAGTATCAGCACAGAGGAAGTGCAAATACTAGGACGCTGACTTTCTGGGGAGTTAAATGATTTAAATCAACGAATTGTGTGTGTGTTGGGGATGAGAAATATTTTATCTCTCTGCGGTTGCAGTAGTTGCCCTCTGGATTCGTTGGGGTTGTCTGTTTGCATATTTTATTGGAGCTCTGTCAACACTGAAGCAGCTTGGAATGTGGTTTTGACAATTGTTGGAGTAGTTTTCTGGCAGTACTTTTGCTGCTGGCCAGATTGCGCAACGCATGTTAAGAACGTTTCTTATTAAATTAGCTTTTTTAAAATGCTACATCAATTATCTTGAAACGAAGTATTATTGAATTTTGACTAACGTCTTTTGCATGAGGCAATTCGAACCATAAATCGGGAAAACGACAATTGCTGTACAGAAAAGTAGATTTTGTCCACTATGTTGATTTCTAGAAATATTTTATTAGTCATTTATTCTCAGGCATTAATGATATTTATGACGTTATTCGTGTATTTCTTAGTCATTTATTCTCACACATTAATCATATTATTGACTTATTTCACAGTCATGTTTTAATCTTTAATCATATTTCTTAGTCAATAATCATTTATTTCTCAGTAATTTATCCTCAGCCATTAATCATATTTTTTAACCATTAATCATTTATTTCTCAGCCATTTATTCTCAGTCATCAATCATGATTTATTAATTAATCATTTATTTCTTAGTCATTTATTTTCAGTCATTAATTATTTACTTCTTAGTCAAAGAGAAGAAATAAATTATTGACTGATAAATAGTCATTAATAATAAAATTGTGATTAATCATTTTATCTTCTAAGAAATAAATAATTAAGGACTATTTTTAGTTCTCAATCATTTATTACTTAGTCATATTTTAAGAACATGTGAGCAATAAGTTGCCTTTCCCTTTGGCTATGGATTAACATGTAAGATACTTATATTATTGATCATATTATTGACTTATTTCACAGTCATGTTTCATTCTTTAATCATATTTCTCAGTCAATAATCATGTATTTCTCAGTAATTTATCCTCAGCCATTAATCATATAATAGTCATTAATAATAAGATTGTGATTAATCATTTTTTCTTCTAAGAAATAAATAATTAAGGACTATTTTTAGTTCTGAATCATTTATTACTTAGTCATATTAAAGAACATGTGAGCAATAAGTTGCCTTTCGATTTGCCTACGGATTAACCTGTAAGATACTTATATTATTGATCATATTATTGACTTATTTCATATTATACTTGAAATTCTTCTTACTTCTTTTATTAATGAAAGTACGGAAAACTTCCTCTGCTAATGAATCATTCTTTTTAAGAAACGAACTCAAGCAGCACCTTCCGAACATTCCAATGAAATCCTCACTGTTCCAGGACCTACTTAAGATTGCATCTCCTTAGCGTCGAACATTTAGCCAGAGCTCTATTTATGAGCCATTAGTAGTAATTTATTTTCAATAATTTAGCTTATTTCTTAGTCATTAATCATGTACTTATTAGAAAATCATATATTTAGTTATTCTTCATTTATTTCTTGTCCATTTATTTTCGGTCATCAATCCTTTATTTCTTATCCATTTATTTTCGGTCATTAATCCTTTATTTCTTATCCATTTATTTTCGGTCATCAATCCTTTATTTCTTGTCTATTTATTTTCGGTCATCAATCCTTTATTTCTTGTCCATTTATTTTCGGTCGTCAATCCTTTATTTCTTGTCCATTTATTTTCGTTCATCAATCCTTTATTTCTTGTCCATTTATTTTCGGTCATCAATCCTTTATTTCTTGTCCATTTATTTTCGTTCATCAATCCTTTATTTCTTGTCCATTTATTTTCGGTCATCAATCCTTTATTTCTTGTCCATTTATTTTCGGTCATCAATCCTTTATTTCTTGTCCATTTATTTTCGTTCATCAATCCTTTATTTCTTGTCCATTTATTTTCGGTCATCAATCCTTTATTTCTTGTCCATTTATTTTCGTTCATTCCTTTATTTCTTGTCCATTTATTTTCGGTCATCAATCCTTTATTTCTTGTCCATTTATTTTCGGTCATCAATCCTTTATTTCTTGTCCATTTATTTTCGGTCATCAATCCTTTATTTCTTATCCATTTATTTTCGGTCATCAATCCTTTATTTCTTATCCATTTATTTTCGGTCATCAATCCTTTATTTCTTATCCATTTATTTTCGGTCATCAATCCTTTATTTCTTGTCCATTTATTTTCGGTCATCAATCCTTTATTTCTTGTCCATTTATTTTCGGTCATCAATCCTTTATTTCTTATCCATTTATTTTCGGTCATCAATCTTTATTTCTTATCCATTTATCCTTTATTTCTTGTCCATTTATTTTCGGTCATCAATCCTTTATTTCTTGTCCATTTATTTTCGGTCATCAATCCTTTATTTCTTATCCATTTATTTTCGGTCATTAATCCTTTATTTCTTGTCCATTTATTTTCGGTCATCAATCCTTTATTTCTTGTCCATTTATTTTCGGTCATCAATCCTTTATTTCTTATCCATTTATTTTCGGTCATTAATCCTTTATTTCTTAGCTATTTATTCACAGACATTAATCATAATTTTTAATCATTAATTATTTATTTCTCAGTCATATATTTTCAAACATTGAACATTTATTTCTTAGTAAATTATTTTCAATCATTAATCATTTATTTTTTACTCATTTTTTTCATTTATTAATCCTATTTCTTAGTCTTTTTTTCTCAATCATTAATAATACTTTTAATGAATCATTTAGTTCTTAGTGATTTAATCTCATTATTTCTTAGTCGGTAATCACATTTTTCAATCTCAGTCATTAATATAATTTTTAACAATTAATCATTCATTTTTTAATCATTAAACACTGTTTTTAGTCATTAATCATGTTTTTCATTCATAAAACACAGTTTATAGTCATCATATTTTTAGTCATTATTTATTTCTTAATCCTTTATTCTCAGTAATTAATGGTATTTTTAGTCATTATTCTCAGTCATTAATCTAATAGCTAAGAAATAATTTATTATTGACTGAAAAATAGTTATAAATGATAAAAATAGTCATTAGTCACGTGTCTGACAAAGAAAAAAATTGAGTGATGACTATTTTCAGTCATTAATCAATTATTTTTTTCGTCATTATTTCTCAGTTACATTTGGGTACAACGCAGAATACGTTACTTACCAATTTCCTAACAAGTAAATGGATTAAGATTTAACACACTCGAAGATCTTCGCACTTCTTTTACTAATGAAACTAAGGAAAACTTCCACTTACAATGAACCCTTCTTTTTAAAAATCGAACATAAGCAGCACCTTCTCGACATTCCAAGAAGCCCCCACCGTTCCAGGACCTACTTAAGATAGCATCTCCTTAGACCCGAACAATTAGCCAACACTCGAATTTGACTCCCACAGGGAGAGATCCAACACTGAATTCAGAGCCAGCATTCACATTGCACTGTCCGGGCCATTCAGGCCTAGAATGCGAGAATCTTGGCCACGACAGAAGATCGCTAATTAAAAGTTAAGTCGCCATCGCGCGTTGGAGAGGAGGTGCTTTTGAATTTAAAATTGTCTAGAAATTTGAATCGGCACCCCACCCCCCTTCCGCATTCTTAATCCCGAAATCCTTAAGGTCATTTTTATTCCCCCCTTCCTCCCTCCACCCCCAGCCCTGGCTTTCGATCGGTTGTTGTGGGAACAGTTGGCATTGCAGTCAGGATCTTGTGACGTTAAATTGTTTCCGCTTCAGAGTCATTGATGGGGAAAAGGAAATGTGGGATTTTGAGAATTAATATTCAGTAACATTTAGGGAAGTTGTGTGCTGTGCTAAATATTTTGCAAGTTTTCAATACAACAGACTGCAATCATATCCCGGTTATAGTAGAGTGCTGTAAAACATGGAGCCCAAATATCGATTGGGACAGTTTGTGTAAGTATCCATCATCATGTCTGGAGGGATTTCTCCGAGTTTTCACCCTTACAACAGAAGTGCAACAAGGAAGCCTTAAAATTCTCCTGTCAGGTAACATATTCTCCTCTACAAGTAGAGGCCTGATATTATAGTTGATTAGGGCTCAGTCTATTAGTTCTACAGACTTCATGTTCGAATGCTGACGATGGCATGGATGTTGGTTAGTGGTTCAGAATTTACGTAAAACTATAGGTCCCGGTGTAATTGTCCTAAAGTATGGAAAAAAAGTATTTGTACATCAGGGTACATAATCTTGTAGATATTATAGTACATCAGGGGCCTGAACAGCCGAGTGGCTAGTGCTCTGGCGCTGGATGCTACAGGTTTTGGGTTCGAGTCCCGGTGGTGCCACGGATGTTTGTAATGGTCAGAATCCACTTTAAGCAGTAGGTCCCAGTCTAACTTGACTGTAGAGCATTGGGTGTAGGGCTGACAACCATACCTCGTAAAAAGAAGACATCTCATGTCTCAAAATCTGCCAGTAGGCAGGCGGCCTTGACCCACTATGGGGCTGTTGCGCCAATAATGATGATGATGATGGTACATCAGACCGAAATTACATGCCTGTTGTAGAGGGCTGAAAAACATGTAGCCCAAATAGCGATTGTGACAGATTGTATAAGCATCTCTCAATTAAAATGTCTGGCAAGAGTTATCCAAATTTTCACCCTTAAAATAATCAAGTGCAAAAGGATAATCCTAAAATTCCTCCATTCAGACATCATATTTTCTTCTATGTATAATAGACTGTCTGTGATATAAAAATGGAACTCGTGTTCGCAGATGTATAAAGTAAGGGTTAAACGTATACAACAACTAGTGGTACCACTAACTCATTAGTATCTAGCTGATAAACTATCTAGAAAGATGCAAAAAACTAGCTATAAGAAAGTGAAAACTAGATAGAGCTCTCTCTCTCTTCATGTTTGGCAAGAGTTCTCAAAATTTTTAACCTTATAACAGGCAAATTCCAAGTTCCAAATATTCCTTCTATGAGGCATGTCGGAAAGAGTTGGTATTGCAGTCGGGATTTTGCGACGTTAAATCGTTTCCGCTTCAGAAGTCATTGATGAAGAGTGTGAAATGTGACATTTTGAGAATTAATATTTATTAATACATAGAGATGTTTTAAAGCGTATCAAATACTTTGTAAACATTTTAATACAACACGCCAGAGTTATAAGCCTGTTGTAGAGTGCTGAAAAACAAGTAGCCCATAAGAAGTAGCAAGTAAACAGCTTGATAGCGATTGTGACATAGAAGCAGAGCTAACAAATTGGCCATCAGGCAGCCCAATAGGTTGGCAATCAACATGTCTGGTTAGAGTTCTCTGAGTGTTCACCCTTATAACAATCAAGTAATATTTCCAATTAATGAATAATAATTATATTAATTATAAATATTACCGGATTTGCCTCACAAACATTGCCAATATTTTTAATTGCAAATCATCAGCTGTTCAAAAGTTACAAAATATATAATTAATAAAATATAAGCATTTTATCTCTTAGTCATTTATACACAGTCATCAATCATATTTTTAATCATTAATCATTTATATATTAGTCAGTTATTGCCCTTAATCTAATAACTAAGAAATAAATATTTAATGACTATTTTTATAATTAACGACTATTTTTCAGTCACTCATTTATATCTTAGTCATTATTAATCAATCATACTTGGGAACAACAAAGCAGTAAGTTACATATCGATTTCTTAACAAGAATAACTAACAATACTTTCTTTAAGATACTTGGAATTCTTCGTACTTCTTTTATTAATGAAACTAAGGAAAACTTCCAATTATAATGATTCATTCTGTTTAAAAATCGAACACGAGCAGCACCTTCCCAACATTCCAAAAATCCCTCACTGTTCCAGGACGTATTTAAGATTGCATCTCCTCAGCCCCGAACAATTAGCCAGGGCTCGAACTTGACTCCCACAGGGAGAAACCCAACACTGCATTCAGAGCCGGTATTCACAATGCAACGGTCGGGCCATTCAGGTCCTGAATGCGAAAATCTCTGCCACGACAGAAAATCGCTAATTAAAAGTTAAGCCGCCACCGCGCGTTGGACTGGAGGTAAAAATAAAAATTTAAAATCGTCTGCTCAGCATTCCCCCCTCCCTTCCGCATTCTTAATCCCGAAATCCTAAAGGCTCGTTCCCACCGAGGCGAGAGACGTGAAGATTCAAGAGGCAAGCGACAAAATTTTTTCATCCCCTTCACAGCGAAACGTCAGAAATAGCATTACGCCTAGTGAAAAACCGCTTCGAGTTGAAAGTTGGGCTACTCCAAGCGGCGGCCTGCAAACCGGTTTCAGGCGACCGCGGTGAGGCTAGTGATTGGTCAAATGTTTTCGCTTGCATCTTGTCGCCTTGGTGAGCACGAGCCTTTAAGGTCATTTCCACCACCTCCTCTCTGTCCCACCACCCCTGCTCTATATTTCGATCGGTTGTGTCGGGAACAGTTGCTGTTGCAGTCAGGATTTTGCGAAGCTAAATTGTTTCCGCTTCAGAGTCATTGATGTAGAAAAGGAAATTTGGGATTTTGAGAATTAATGTTCAGTAATATTTAGGGATGTTGTGCAATGTAATATGCAGTATATAAGTGTTTCAATACTGCAATCATATGCCTGTTGTAGAGTGCTGAAAAACAGGTAGCAATAAACTGGTATTAATAATATTTTTAGTCATTAATCATTTAGCTCTTAGTCATTTATTGTCATTAATCTAATTACTAAGAAACAAAGAATTAATGTCTGAAAAATAGTCATTAATCGTTTAATTCTTAGTCATTATTTCTCATTCATAGTTTTAAACAAGAGAGCAATAAGTTGCCAATCAAATATTGCCAGTATATTTAATTGCAAATCATCTACTGTTGAAAATTTGCAAAATATATAACCTTTCATTAAAAAACATAAGCATTTTATTTCTTAGTCATTTATTCAGTCATTAATCAAATTTCTTATTCAATAATCATAGTCATTTTCAATAATCAACATAGTGAATCATCAATAATCATTTCTTAGCTATTTCTCAGTGGTATTTGGACTGTTCACTTATTAACTTATTTCTCAGTCGTATTTGCAAACAACAGAGCAACTTTATTTTTCGTCATTATTTCTCAGTCATATTTGAAAACCATAGAGCAATAACTTACCCATCGATTTTTTAACAAGTATATGGATAAACTCATAAGACATTTAAAATTCTTTCTATTTCTTTTATTAATAAAACTAACCTAAACTTCCACTGATAATGAATCATTCTTTTCAAAATCGAACACAAGCAGCACCTTCTCAGCATTCCTCCTTCTCTGTTCCAAAAACTACTTAAGATTGCATCTCCCCAGCCCCGAACAATTAGCCAGGGCTCGAACTTGACTTCCACAGGGAGAAATGCAACACTGCATTCAGAGCCAGCATTCACAATGCACTGTCCGGGCCATTCAGGTATAGAATGCGAAATTCTTGGCCACGACAGAAAATCACTAATTAAAAGTTAAGCTGCCACCGCACGTCGGTGGGGAGGTGCTTTTGAATTTAAAATCGTCTGCTCGGCATCCACCCTCCCTTCCGCATTCTTAATCCCGAAATCCTTAAGGTCATTTCCACCCTCCCTCCTCCCCCCCCAGCTCTGGCTTTCGATCGGTTGTGTCGGGAACACTTGGTATTGCAGTCAGGATTTTGCGACGTTAAATTGTTTTCGCTTCGGAGTCATTGATGGAGAGGGTGAAATATGGGGTTTTGAGAATTAATATTTAGTAATATTAAGGGATGGTATGCAATATTTTGTAAGTATTTTACTACAAGAGACAGCTATCATATTTTTCAGCATATGATTGCCGGCATAAGTAGCATACAGTGTAGCAAGTAAACAAGTAGCCCATAAAAAGTAGCAAGTAAATAAATAGCACATAAAAAGTAGCAAGTAAACAAGTAGCACATAAAAAGTAGCAAGCAAACAAATAGAGGATAGCGATTGCGACATAGAAGCAGAGCTAGCAAATTGGCAACAGCGTGCACAGTAGGTTATGTAAGGTTCTCTCTTAGGCAATCAACATGTCTGGCGTGAGTTTTGCGAGTTTTCACCATTATGACAATTAAGTGATATTTATAATTAATAAATAATAAATATAATAATTACAAATATTACTGGATTTGCCTCACAAACTGTCATTACTTTTAATTGCAAATCATCAGCTGTTCAAAAGTTGCAAAATATATAATTGTCATTAAAAAAATATAAAGATTTTATTAGTCATTAATACTCAGTCATCATTTATACTCAGTTAGTCATGTTCAGTTAGTCATTTATACCCAGTCATCAATCATATTTTTGATCAACAATCATTTATTTCCTAGTCATTTATTGCCATTAATCTAATAACTAAGAAATAAATGATTAATGACTATTTTTCAGTCACCAATTCCAATCATTTATATCTTAGTCATTATTTCTCAATCATATTTGGAAACAAGAGAACAATAAGTTACCCATAGATTTCCTAACAAGTATAAGGATTAACTTATAAGACACTTGAAATTCTTTGCACTTCTTTTATTAATGAAAGTAATGGAAAACTTCCACTTATAATGAATCATTCTATTTAAAATCGAACACAAGTACCTTCCCAACATTCCAACAATTCCCCCACTGTTCCAGGACCTACTCAAGATTGCATCTCCTCAGCCCCGAACAATTAGCCAGGCCTCGAACTTGACTTCAACTGGGAGAAATGCAACACTGCATTTCAGGGCCATCACTCACAATACACTGGCTGAACCATTCAGGTCTGGAATGCGAAAATCTCGGCCATGACAGAAAATCGCTAATTAAAAGTTAAGCCGTCACCGCACGTTGGAGAAGAAGTGCTTTTGAATTTAAAATCGTCTGCTCAGCATCCACCCTCCCTTCCGCGTTCTTAATCCCCAAAATCCTTAAGGTTATTTCCACTCTCAATCCCTCCACTCCCAGCCTTGGCTTTCGATCAGCTGTGTCGGGAACCGTGGGTATTGCAGTCAGGATTCTGTGACGCTAAATTGTTTCCGCCTCAGAATCATTGATGGAGGGGACCAAATGTGGGATTTTGAGATTTAAGATTTAGTAATATTTAGGAATGCTTTGTGCATTAAATATTTTGTAAGTGTTTTAATACAACAGACCATGATTATATAACTGATAACAATAGCAGTAATTGTAGAGTGCTGAAAAACATGCAGAGTGCAATGCTCAGTGCCAGCTGTAAGAATGTTCCTGTTGTAGAGTGCTGAAGAATAAATAGCCCATTTCAAGTAACATATAGCAATTGTGATAGGTTGTGCAAGCATCTCTTATCGGCAATCAACGTGTCTGGTGGGAGTTCTTTGAGTTTTCACTCTTGTAACAATCAAGTGCAAAAATGCAATCTTAAGAATTCTACAACCAGGCATTATATTCTTTTCTACATGCAGTAACCTGTTTGTGATATATAAAACCCCGTTTGTGGTATTTTGAGAATTAATATTTAGTAATATATAGGGATGTCGTGTAATGTATTAAATATCAAGTAAGTATTTTAATACAACATACAACAATCATATGCTTGTTGTAGAGTGCTGTAAAAAAGTAGTCCTTAAAAAGTAGCAGATAGCGATTGTGACAGGTTGTGTAAGCATCTCTTATCGACAGTCAACATGTCTGACGGGGGTTTTCCAATTTTGCCCCTTACAACAGGGAAGTGGAAAAGGCACTCTTAAAATACCTCCTTTCAGACATCTTATTGTTCTCTACATGTAGATTATACTAGTTGTTTGTGATATACGAAAATGGAACTCGTGTCGGCAGATGTATGTAGTAAGAGGCTAAACTGATACGACAACTAGTAGTACAACGAGTCATTAGTATGCATGTCTGGCGGGTGTTCTCTAAGTTTTCAGCCTTACAACATTCAAGTGCAAAATGATAATTCTAAAATTCCAGCAATCAGGCATCATATTATCCTCTACGTGTAGTAGACTGTTTGTGATGTATGAAAATGAAACTCGTATTCGCAGATGTATAAATTAAATACTAAACTGATACAGCAACTAGAAGTACAACTAACTAATTAGCTAGAAAGATGCTAAAAACTAGCTATAAGGAGGTCAAAACTAACTAGAGTGATGTGAACAATTTGGTTAATTAAGACGCTATAGTCACTGTTACGCGCAAATTTTCAAAATACACAGCAGAAGTTTTCAGGGTTATATTCAAACAAATGTGACGTTAAATTGTTTTCTCTTCAAAGTCATTGATGGAGAGGGGGAAATATGGAAGTTTGGGAATTAATATTCAGTAATATTTAGGGATGTTATATAGTGTAGTAAATATTTTGTATGTGCTTTAATACAACAGACCACAATCCTATGCCTGTTGTAGAGCGCTGAAAAACAAGTAGCCCATAAAAAGTAGCAAGCAAACAAGTAGTACATGAAAGTAGCAAGTAAACAAGTAGTACATGAAAGTAGCAAGTAAACAAGTAGCTGATAGCGATTGTGACATAGAAGCAGAGCTAGCAAATTGACGATCAGGCAGCACAGTAGGTTGTTAATAAGGATCTCTCATCGTCAGTCAACATGTATGGTGTGAGTTCTCCGATTTTTCACCCTTATAACTATCAAGTAATATTTATAATTGATGAATAATAGCTATATTAATTATGAATATTACTGGATTTGCCTCATTTAATTGAAAATCATTAGCAGTTCAAAAGTTGCAAAATATATAATTATCATTAAAAATTATAAACATTTTATTTCTTAGTCCTTTATTCTCAGTCATCAATCATATTTTTAATCACTAATAATTTATTTATTAGTGATTTATGTTGCTGTTTCTTATCCCAATTGGCAGACACCTAAACCAAGCCTACGAATCGTGGGGTTCTTACAGTTGACGGGCACAGTTTTGTTGTGATGGAGCACCAGTAGGGGTCGTCTATTTTAAGGAGTAGGGTTGTCAGCTTTACACCCAACACTCTACAGTCATATAAGACCGGGACATAAGGCTTAATGTGGATTTCGAATCAATAAACACATCCATGGCACCGCCGAGCCTCAAACCCAAAACCTATGGCACCCTAATCACTTGGACATTCAGGTCTTCATTTATTCTCAGTCATTTATCATATTATTTAGTCATTCCTAATTTATTTGTTAGTCACTTACTCTCCGTCATTAATTATATTTCTCAGTTATTAATCATTTATTCCTTAGTCATTATTACTCAGTCATATTAAAGAACATGAGAGCAATAAGTTGCCTACCGATTTGCCTATGAATTAGCCTGTAAGATATTTGAAATTCTTCGCACTTCTTTTATTAATGAAACTAAAGAAAACTCCCACATATAATGAATCATTCCTTTTAAAAATCGAACATAAGCAGCACCTTCCCACCATTCCAAGAAGCCCTCACTATGCCAGGACCTACTTAAGATTGCATCTCCTTAGCCAATTAGCTACGGCTCGAACTTCTGCATCTACAGGGAGGAATCCAACACTGTATTATATTTAACTGTAAAATATTTAAGTTTAACATATATAAGTTCCTAGCATACATAAGACCCACCAATATTTAACAACTAACATTTAATTTCGTTGTTTTCTGTTGTTTTATTTTATTCAATTTTTTCGGTATAATTAGACATCATGCCAAAACTATTGAAAAAAGACAAAAAAATTATTGAATCTCTTGAACAATAAACAATACTCAATTCAAATAAACTTTTGCACATATTTTATTTTAAAATTAATTCTTAATTTACTTTAATCGTAGTTAACACGTATTATATTCCTTTCCTACAACGTTAATGCTTTCTATTCAGTTTTCTACATAAAAAAAAAACCCAAAACATTTCGCATTTTAATGAAATTACTTAGGTACATATGTTTAGCATATATAAATTAAATTCTGTGAAATATTTAAGTTTAACAAACGTAAGTTCGGGTTAGGGGCCTGAATGGACGAGTGGCTGGCGCTCTGGCGCTCGGTACCACAGGTATCGGGCTCGAATCCCGGCGGTGCCATAGATGTTTGTAGTGGTTCGGAACCCACTTTAAACCGTAGGTCCCGGTCCTAATAGGATCGTAGAGCGTTGCGGTGGCATTGTTACTCCGCATCCGTATCTTCAAAGTTACACGGGTAATGCAAAGTGAGTAACGTCTGTGCAGCGCTTGCCTTAAGGCATTCAAGACCAAGTTGTCTAAGTGTTTGCCAGCTGCATTAGAACAGAGAAGAAAAGGGAAGTTCGGCATAAAACCACAAATAACATTTATTTTCGTTGTTTTCTGTTATTATCTATTCATCTTTGTCGGTATAACAGGACATAATGTCAAAAGTAATGAAAAAAATGCTAAAATTCATTGAATCTCTTAAACAATACTCAATCCAAATAAACTTTTGCACATATTGTACATTTTAAAACTAATTCTTAATCGTAATTAACACGTATTGCATTACATTCATTCAACGTTAATGCTTTCTATTCAAGTTTATAAATAAAAAAAAACCCAAAACATTTCGCATTTTAATGAAATTACTTTTGTAAATTAAATTTTTAATCAAATGATTTCTTTTAAATCAGATATAATTAAATGATGGGTTTGGTCGAGTTGCATGGTACTTCTTAATCTTTGCTTTTTTTACATCATCTGTTTCGGTGTTTGGTGGTTTAGGGAGTTGAGTAATTTAATTATACTGTTTGTCTCTACAAGCCTCGAGCTTTAGAAATTAAACGGTGATAATTTGATGAAATTGTTCAGATTATTCACTGGAGACCAAATTGTCGAGGTGAAAAATTAGTTTATTTTAAGCTTTACATTCTCCTAATTCGCTTCATATTTGATCGAGTTAAAATAAGTCTAACTATAGAAATAAATTTTAAAAAAAGGAGATGAAATATTTGTTGTGAGATATTTTGAACAAAGGAGATGTGTGACATTTTTTTAAATATGCAAGCGTGTTTCAAATAGAAATATTAATAAACGTAAACAGAATTGAAAACTAGAGATTTGAGCGATGTTTTTTAACATCATGATGAATGGTTGTTTATATCTGCCATTCGAAAACTTGCTGTTTATATTGTTTTATAAGAAACTTCGAGTTATTCTAATAAAGATTAGAGGATTTTTTTTCCAATGCAGTTGGCAAACAGACATGGACGTCTTGGATGCCTTAAGGCAAGCGCTGCACAGACGTTACTCACTTTGCATTACCCAGGGGGCGCGTGTAACTTAAAGATAAGCCACGGACGCGGAGTAACAATGCCCCCGAAACGCTCTACGATCCTATTTGGACTGGGACCTACGGTTTAAAGTGGATTCCGAACCACTACAAACATCCATGCCACCGCCGGGACTTGAACCCGAAACCTGTGGTACCGAGTGCCAGAGCGCTAGCCACTCGGCCATTCAGGCCCACTTGCTGTTTATATTGTTTTATAAGAAACTTCGAGTTATTCTAATGAAGATTAGAGGATAGAAAGTTGGATTTATCAGGTTGAAAACTGAAACCGAGAGCTTATTTGCAAATTCTGGTAATAGGTACTGGTTAAAGATATTTTGAACGGATGAGATTTGTAAAACTTACAAAAATTATGTAAGCTTTACATTCTAATTCGCTTTATATTTGATCGGATTAAAATAAACCTAATTATAGAAATAAATAAATAAAAAAAATTAAAAAATATTTGTTGAGAGATATTTTGAACAAAGAAGATATGTGATATTTTTAAATATAAAAAAAAAAAAATGCCACAAAAAATGTTATTTAATATTAATTTAAATTTTAAATAAGCTTATATAAGGTAAATTAAATAAAATTTAATTTACTTTTTTAAATATGTGAGCATGTTTTGAATAGAAACGTTACTAAACTTAACCAGTATTGAAAACTAGAGATTTAAGCGATGTTTCTTATATTTTGATGAATGATTGTTCATTCCTGCCATTCTAAAGCTTGCCGTTTATTATTTTGTTTAATTATTGAGGATAGTTATTTGGATTTACTAGGTTGAAAGCCGAAAAAGAGAGTTTCCTTGATAATACTGGTAATATATAGTGGTTAAAGATATTTTGAACAAATGAAATTTGGACTTTTTTTCTTTTAAATCTGTAATCGTGTTTCGAATAGAAATATTAATAAACATAACCAGTGTTGAAAACTGGAGATTTGAGTGATTTTTTTTTACATCGGGATGAATGGTTGTTCATTTCTGCCATTCTGAAACTTGCTTTTATTTTATTGTTTTATAATAAAGAGCAAGTTATTCGAATAAAGATTAGAGGAGACACATAAATATTTAAAAAAAGCATAGACAATTTTTTAAGGAAAAAAGAAACATAAAGTACCACAAACTTATAAAACATCTTCCATAAGAAAAAAAAAAAAAAAATATATATATATATATATTACTTTTAATATATTAATACTTCAGAAGACCATTATATCATTATGTAGCTGTTATCTATCATTTCTTAAACGCCATCTACAAAGTCTTAATCATGAATCAATAACTGCTATTACGTGAGTAAGAACTTAATTGTCAATTTTTCCCCCTTATTATTTTCTTGATACCAGTAAAACTTCCCTAAAAGCATTCAATTTGTGGGGAATAGTTTGATTAAAACATGTATTGAGAGCTTCATTTCTTAAGTGGTTTTCTTCTGAAAGTTTCAAGACAGCTTTTTTCACCTACTTTGGTTTTTTTATGGCTGCTTCATTAAGTATTTTTTTTCTTCTTCTTAATACTTCAATAATCGCATTACTTGCTTATGTATTAAATTGATGCTTTGTGTTCATGAAAGAGTAGCTTTTTCTTAACTTTTTGTAATTGAATAACTGGAGAATTTCATTATTGTATTGCAATTATACTGATTAGCAAACGCCTCCTGGCGAAATTAAATTTTTAACAATAAAAGCGTTTTTATTCTTTGTAATCAATATAAATTTCGATGGCAAATTAATAATTAATTTAAATTAATAATATAAATATATGAATACAGGGGTATATAAATATCGTGCAAAACTTAAGTTGTTTGTGTTTATTTGTTATCCACATTAAACTGTAGGTCAGGGTCTAATTAGCCCAAAGTATCTACAAAATGATAGTAGAGCGACAAACCAAACCAAACCAGCGAATGTGAAACGCAATTTACTTTCGAAATGAAGTATTACTAAAACTCTAGTAACTTTATTTATTTAATTTTTATATATAGTGGTTAAAAATATTTTGAGCAAATGAGATTTGGGATTTTTTTTAAAAATCTATAATTGTGTTTCGAATAGAAATATTAATAAACATAACCAGTGTTGAAAACTAGAGATTTGAGTGATTTTTTTTTACAACGGGATGAATAGTTGTTTATTTCTGCCTTTCTTTTATTTTATTGCTTTATATTGAACAACAAGTTATTCTAATAAAGATTAGAGGAGACACATAAATATTAAAACAAAGCATAGACAATTTTTTAAGGAAAAAAGAAACATAAAGTACCACAAACTTATAAAACATCTTCCATAAGAAACAAAAAAAAAAATATATATATATATATATATTACTTTTAATATATTAATACTTCAGAAGACCATTATATCATTATGTAGCTGTTATCTATCATTTCTTAAACGCCATCTACAAAGTCTTAATCATGAATCAATAACTGCTATTACGTGAGTAAGAACTTAATTGTCAATTTTTCCCCCTTATTATTTTCTTGATACCAGTAAAACTTCCCTAAAAGCATTCAATTTGTGGGGAATAGTTTGATTAAAACATGTATTGAGAGCTTCATTTCTTAAGTGGTTTTCTTCTGGAAGTTTCAAGAGAGTTTTTTTTACCTACTTTGGTTTTTTTTATGGCTGCTTCATTAAGTATTTTTTTTTCTTCTTCTTAATACTTCAATAATCGCATTACTTGCTTATGTATTAAATAGATACTTTGTGCTCATGAAAGAGTAGCTTTTTCTTAACTTTTTGTAATTGAATAACTGGAGAATTTCATTATTGTATTGCAATTATACTGATTAGCGACGCCTGCTGGCGAAATTAAATTTTTAACAATAAAAGCTTTTCTATTCTTTATAATCAATATAAATTTCGATGGCAAATTAATAATTAATTTAAATTAATAATATAAATATATGAATACAGGGGTATATAAATATCGCGCAGAACTTGAGTTGTTTGTGTGTTTATTTGTTTATAAATAACTAGTGGTTCCGAATACACATTAAACTGTAGGTCAAGGTCTAATTAGCCCAAAGTATCTACAAAATGATAGTAGAGCAACAAACCAAACCAAACCAGCGAATGTGAAACGCAATTTACTTTCAAAATGAAGTATTACTAAAACTTTAGCAAATTTATTTATTTAATTTTTTTTTATTTCCAATTTCAAGAGCCTTGCATGGAGTCCCCATGCAAGGCTTGCATTCTGCTCTATGATGCCTGCCCATAATCTCGGCTTTCCAACAGGACGGGCAATTTGAAATATCAAAAATGCCAATGCGGTGCATATGGCTCGCCAAACAGTCATGGTCCACTGCAAGTCTAAATTCCGCGACAACTTTTTCATGAGGTTTTTCGTAAATACCCTGTTCCAAAATGTTCTTCCTCCAATTCCTTGAGGAGATTCGACCAGTGAGTAATGACTTCCATCAAAGTCTCACTGAACTTTGATGTAAAATTTCATGGAATGAAAACAGTTACAATCATTTGGCTATTTGACTATCCATGTACCCTTCTTAGCCAGCAAAACATCTTGATCAGTACTTATAATGTCACACTGTCCATGAATCCACTATAGGGCGATGTCTCTCAAACTCTAACAAGTAAATTACAGATATTCGTTGTATAAAGTTGGTAACATAGTGCAGAAAAATAAAAATCCAACTTCACAACATAAAAGTAGATATTCAACTGAAAATCGACCACAGTTGTCGAAGTCTTTAGATTGATTCTTTTCTTGAGAGCGATATCTCCAGAACATAATATTAAGTGTTGTTTTGTCACTACTTCTTAAATAATGTCTGGGTTTAACCACTACAGCCACTATAAATGTTGGCCGATGATCCTTGTTTTAAATAAATGTGTTAAAAAGTTTGAAGTCTTTTGTAGAACACATTAACATTATAGTCAAATATTTCGCTAAACTTGTTGCCAAATTTGGAAACAATTTCGGCAATATTTTTAGTCTATCATTTATACAGTAATGAATATTTAATTTTACAAAATTAACCAACTAAAGTAAAGAATTTTCATACTTTGCAGTCTTTCCTATAAGCTCATCTAATTTATTAAATAAAACCTCTACAAGTTTTTTGAGAGATTACTGAACACTTTGGTAAATTTCTTACGGTATTGTTTCAAAACAATGGCGTATTATTATAGAAAACATAATTGATAATTAAAAAAATGAACAATTTAACTAATAATTAATTTTTAAAATTATTAAGTTTCTAAACATAAAGTTGTTTACAAGCTATTCCGCAATAATAATATTCATTGGCTGTCAATCTATTTTCCCGCAATATTTAAAGACACAAATAGAAGTTTTTAATTATGTACAAATTGCCCATGATATTATAACTAAATTATCGATCTTTAAGAAAATTTCATTCCATATTGCGTATGTATATTGCCTTTAAATAACTAGTTGAAATTTTTACAAATGTATGTAATTATCTATTTACACCAACATCTAAATCTTCCTGCTACAGAAATACAAATAAAAACAGTACAAATAAAAACATCCAGTAAAATATACATCTTTAAAAAGTTACTTTATTCTGGAAAATTGATAAATAATAGGCTATCTTAGGACAGCAACAAATAATCTATCTTTAATGTAAAAACGCATGCGTTAGATAAACGCATGCGTTTAATTGCGTACGTACCAGTTGATGAATGCGACTAGACTTAAAAGTGACTAAATAAATTTTGCTTTTCCGCCAATGATATTAAGACATCATGTACATTCTTGTCAAGCTCTTCGCGATATTCTGAAGAAATCTTCTCGATACTCTGAATGAAGGTGGTTGATACTTTTGGGCTGTGATTATAAATATCTATGGAATTACAATTAATTGCAAATACTTTGTGTTTAATTAATCCATTTATACTTCTACGTTTACCAATGGATTCGAGAAGATCATTGACAATTTTACAATAGGCAAGGAGAAAAATGTATACAATAAGTATCAATTAATGTCATGTCATTGTGTTAGCCTTTGTTACTTGATTTTACAGCAAATTGACGTTTTTCAATTTTAAACAATTATTCACAGCAAATACGAAAAATCACTTTTCTCCATTTTCTATTTTCAGACATTTTAAAATGTATGCAAATAGCGGATGGAAGGGAGTTGTCTAGCTCGATGGAAACATATTAAATTTTGATTCAGCTTGAACGAGGCATCAAACTCAATTGAAACATAACTTTTGATTCAGCTTGAATGAATCATCAAACTCGACGAAAGCATAAGAACTTTTGATTCAGCTTGAACGAGGGATCTAATTCAATGCAAACATAATAACTTTTGGTTAAAATTAAACGAGTTATCTAACTGGATGGAAACATAAGAACTTTTGACTTCGCTTGAACGAACCATCAAACTAGTTGGAAACATAAGAGCTTTTGTTCAACTTGAACGGACCATTAAATTCGATGGAAACATAGATTCTGATTCAGCTTAAACGAACAATCAAACTCGAATGAAATATAACTTTTGATTCGTCTTGAACGAATCATCAAACTCGAAACATAACTTTTGATTCAGTTTGAACGAACTATCAAACTTGATGGAAACAAGAATTTTTAATTCAGCTTATTTCCTAAGTTACAACCGAACATTCTTATATCGTATGTCCAGTGTGTTGACTTCATATCTCAGACTTTAAATATATAAATTCTAGTAAATGCATCAAATTTATCTCAGTATACGTAAAGAAACTTGGCACTTAGAATTTGATGAATAAAAGTTCATAATATATAATGATTTCACATCAATTGCATCAACAAACATTATATATTATTATATACATCAACATTTTTATACATTACTCACATAAACGTACTAACATAGCTTATGGATTTCACAATCACTAACACTCAAAATATAATTTTGATCATTTTATGTATAAAAAAGCTCTCACAGTAACATGAAATCCCGCATAATTCCTAGTTGCCCTGTGACCCGCAACCAAACATATTAAATTTGTTTATTCTCAAGCCTCAATTTTGGCGAAAGAAATAATCAAGGTTTTATGACTCTTTACGGATGACCTACTTTCAAGGGGCGCCAATTTCCTTGACTCACATAATCATAAATGTCAATGGATAATATATTTCTTAAGGATATTGAAAAAGAAGCCCCATCTTAAATCTTTTTTTTTTTTATGTTTTTTGAAAAAATAAAATTATAATTGTAGGGGAAGTAGTATAAAAAACTGTTATATTTACGACATGTCAAATAAATAGTATACTGCAGAGTTCAGTCCTATTGATAGTTTGATTTTTATATAAGTTCTTGAAGAAATTATTGTGAAGTGTATATAAATAAATATATATGATTGTCTACTTTAAAAACTCTTAAAATGTGAATGTATTTTAGCGGTGATGTAGAAATACACTTTGTTATTTAGGAGATTTAGAACTCGTACATGCATTTTTAATAAAATCAATATTTAAGAATTTTCTATGATGACATACTGCAATGTAGAAAATATTAAATTTTTAATATTTTATAACTTTTTAAAATATACTATGAAATTTCAAGGCAGTAATAAAATATTACGTATTTTTTATTACTTTATATATATGTGTGTGTTGTTCTAGCTCATAATACAGATACAGTTAATCTTTAAGCCATAAGCAAGGGCTGCACCGCTGTTACTCATTTAACACTACCCAGGGGACACATGTAGCTTGATGACCCACACTACCCCACAACACTCTACGATCCTATTAGACAGGGACCTACGGTTTGATAGTGGATTCCGAACCACTACAAGCAACCACGGCACCGCTGGAATTTGAACCCCAAAACCTGTAGTTCCGACCGCCTGAGCCCCAGGCCAAATCTCGGTCATCAGGCCCATATGTAAATAAGGATGGTTATTCTAAAAGTCCTCCCAAAAGATAATATGCTGCTCTTATTACTTGTTAGTGGATATCAGTGGACCATAAGGCCTATGTACATGTATTTGACATGAGTTAAAACTAAAATTCATGCATAAACTATTTCACCAAGAGTAATAAATTTATATAATATCATCTCTTCATTTAGAAATCACCTCCTCTAAAAGAACAGGAAGTTTTTTTTTGTTCGTTCTAATGCAGTTGGCAACCAACTTAACAATTGTCTTTGATGCCTTAGGCCAAGCGCCGCACAGACATTACTCACTTTGCATTACCCAGGGGCCGCGTGTAATTTGATGGTAAGCCACGGACGCAGAGTAACAATGCCCCCGCAACGCTCTACAATCCTATTAGGACCGGGACCTACGGCTTAAAGTGGATTCCGAACCACTACAAAAACCCATAGGCAAGGCGGGATTTGAACCCGATACCTATGGTACCGAGAGCCAGAGCACTAGCCACTCGGCCATCAGGCCCCAAAGAACAGGAAGTTGGAAAATTTATACTTTGCCTTCTCCTTATGTGCACTTATTTTTCTGTGGATATTTCTAGTTCCTTAAATAACCCTCATCTCTCTTAAGTGTTGAATATTTGATGTGTTGCGGAAAAGAGAGTTCAAAGTCCTGTTTAGATTCTCCCAGAATAGAAATCGATACGGCGAAAGTGATTTTCGATTGTTTACAAGAAAACGAGAGCACGTTCGTCTGCGATGAAACTTGTTATACCTAAATGGATTCCAGAAGAAAGTACTTTTCTAATAGTTATATTTTCTTGTTATAAGATGGAATTGGTGGATTGCGTCAGGAAACTAGTATTACGTGCTTACATTTAAGTTGAAAACTTTAGTTACTTATGCATAATCAAAACTAAAATTAATAAATAACTGCAGGATATCTATGATATTATATGATATATCTTTAATTAAAATGACACAGTAAAAATGTTAATATAAATACGTGTTTTTCATTATTAAGCTATTTCTCAAAATATTGATAGTTATAAGTAAACATAAATTGTTGAAAAATCACTTTTGTTATTAGTATTATGATGTATTATCACTTGTGTTATTAATATTATTACGTATTAACACTTGTGTTATTAATAATATTACGTATTATCACTTGTGTTATTAGTATTCGTTATTAATATTATTATGTAATTTAACATGTGTTATTAGTATTCGTTATTAGTATTATTATGTATTATCACTTGTGTTATAAGTATTATTATGTAATATCACTTGTTTTATTAGTATTCCTAATTAGTATTATTAGAGGTTTTTGCATACCGTACTTTAAAAATACGGTACGCAAAAACCCTCTATTATGTATTATCGTTTGTGTTATTAGTATTCATGTTGTACCAAATTGTGATATTTGTAAGAAGTTCAATAATAATGATATATTTTCTTCTCTATTTTAGTATAAAAATGAGCAAAATTATTGCTAAATATAAGCAAAGAAATTAAATAATACGGATGTGTGGTTTCTTGGTAACAAACTAACTACATATATACTAATTAAGGTTATCATGACTGTTAATATCATGACTCGCCATTTCACAGAGCAAAAGTAATCATAAAAAAACGAAAAATAACAGAGAACTTTGAATGGCATAGAACAGTCCCCCGCTATATAGAAAATATATACGTCCTTAAACATGTTTATTTAAAACAATCCAACTCTAACATAATCTTTAAAAACTCGTAATGATCTTTGATTTACATAAATATTACGGAAACTTAATGTTTTTCTCGAAAATTTCTAAAGTTAAGTAATTTCAAATCTGAAGTTAACTAGTTTTTTCCAGAAGTCAATGTGCTACCCTAATGTCCCTTTGGTAGGCATCAACGGAATATAAGTCCCATGTACAGTACACCGAGTTAAAATAATATTGGTTCATAAAAGTATTTCGCCAAGAATAATAAATTTATTTCAATATCATGTCTTCATTTAGAAATCACCTCCTCTAAAAGAACAGGAAGTTGGAAAACTTATACTTTGCCTTCTCCTTATGTGTACTTAGTTTTCTGTGGATATTTCTGGTTCCTTAATAACCCTCATCTCTCTTAAGTGTTGAATATTTGATGTGTTGTGAAAAAGAGAGTTCAAAGTCCTGTTTAGAAGAATCGAAATCGATACGGCGAAAGTGAGTTTCGATTGTTTACAAGAAAACGAGAGCACGTCCAATTGCAATGAAACTTGCTATACCTAAATGGATTCCAGAAGAAAGTAGTTTTCTAATAGTTATATTTTCTTGTTATTTGATGAAGGTGGTAGATTGCGTGCTTACATTGAAACTGAAAACTTTAGTGACTTATGTATAATCAAATAGTAAGTTATGAATTAATTGCAGGATGTCTGAAATATTATAGGATATATCCTTGATTAAAATGGCACAGTAAAAATATTAATATAATTAGGAGTTTTTCATCCAGCTGTTTCTCAACATATGGATAGTTATAACAAAACATAAATTGATGAAAAGTCAATTGTGTTTTTCATATTCGTTATAGGAGCTGATGGCCCAGTGTGCTGACTCACGGTGCCGCATGTTTCGGGTTGGAGTCCCGGTAGTTCCGTAGTTGTTTGCAGTGATTCGGAATCCACTTTAAGACTTAGGTCCCCGTCTAATAGGATGGTAGAGCGTTGTGGAGGTATTGTTACTCTGCGTCCATAGCATATCTAGCATATCTTCAAGCTACACGTTCCCCCTGGGTAGTGCTAAATGAGTAACAGCGGTGCAGCCCCTACTTATGGAATAAAGATTAACTGTCTCTGTATTGCCAGCTGCATTAGAACAACAGCAAGTATTTCAGAAAGAATAATAAATTTATTTGAATATCATATCTCCATTTTGGAATCACCACCAGTGCTAAAATGTGTTAACAAGTGTGCTTGCTATACCTAAATGGATTCCAGAAGAAAGTGGTTTTCTAATAGTTATATTTTCTCCTTATTTGATGAAGGTGGTAGATAGCTTCAAGAAACTAGTATTGCGTGCTTGCACTTTAGTTAAGTATGCATAATCAAAAAGAAAGTTACGAATTAATTGCAAAATATCTGGAATATTAAATAATATATATATTTTTTCTTGTTCCAATGCAGCTGGCAAACACTTAGACAGCTTGGTCTTGGATGCCTTAAGGCAAGCGCTGCACAGACATTACTCACTTTGCATTACCCAGGGTGCGCGTGTAACTTGAAGATAAGCCACGGATGCGGAGTAGCAATGCCCCCGCAACGCTCTACGATCCTATTAAGACCGGGACCTACGGTTTAAAGGGGATTCCGAACCGTTACAAACATCCATGGCACCGTCGGGACTCGAACCCGAAACATGTGGTACCGAGCGCCAGAGCGCTAGCCACTCGGCCATTCAGGCCCATATTATATAATATACCTTTAATTAAAATGACACAATGAAAAGGATAATATAAATACGTGTTTTTCATTATTAAGCTATTTCTCAAAATATTAATAGTAATAACTGAACAAAATTGTTGAAAAATCACTTGTGTTTTAGTATTCTTTATTAGCATTATTATGTATTATTACTTGTGCTATTAGTATTTGTTAATAGTATTATGTATTACAACTTGTGTTATTAGTATTCATTATTAGTATTATGTATTATCACTTGTGTTATTATTATTCGATATTAGTAATATTATGTATTATCACTTATGTTATTAGTAGTCGTTATTAGTATTATTATGTATTATCACTTGGGCTATTGCCATTCGTTATTAGTATTATACACTTAATATCACTTGCTTTATTAGTATCCATGTTGTAACAAAGTGTGACATTTTTAAGAAGTTCATTAATTATGATATATTTTCTTATGTATATTAGTATAAAAACGAGCGAAAAATTTTGATAAATATAATCAATGGAATAAAATAATAATATTGTTGTCTCTTGGTAATAAACTCACTACAAATGCAGTTAATGATATCAGAACTGTTAAAATAAGAACTCGCCATTTCACAGAGCAAAAATAATGTTACAAAAATGAAAAATAAGGATGGGGTTTTGAATTACATAGAACAGTCTCCCGCCATCTGGGAAATATCTACGGCCTTGATCCTGTTTATTTGAAACTACATAAGTCCAATATCATCATTAAAAACTTATAAGAATCTTTGATTTACATAAGTTTTATAAAAACTTATTGCTTTCTTTAAAAATTTCTAAAGTTAACTAATTTTTCAGAAATCAATGTGCTGCTCTTATTTATCGTTGGTGGGCATCAATGAAACATAAGTCCCATGCACATGTTTTCGACATGAGTTAAAATAAAAATTGGTGTATAAAAGTATTTCACCAAAACTAATAACTTTATTTGAATATCATATCTTCATTTAGGAATATCCGCCAATGCTAAAGGAATAGAAAGTTAAACTCTGATTGGAAGTTTATATTTTGCTTTCTCCTTATGTGCACTTATTTTTCTGTGGATATTTCTAGTTCCTTAATAACAATCATCTCTCTTAAATGTTGAATATTTGATGTGTTGTGAAAAAGAGAGTTCAAAGTCCTGTTTAGATTCCTCTAGAATCGTAATCAATACTGCGAAAGATAGTTTCGATTGTTTGGAAGAAAACGAGAGCACGTTCGAATGCGATGAAACTTGTTATACCCAAATGGTTTCCCGAAGAAAGTAGTTTTCTAATAGTTAAATCTAATAGTTTTATTTTCTTGTTATTTGATGAAGGTGGTTGACTGCGTCAGGAAAATAGTATTACGTGCTTACATTTAAGTTGAAAACTATAGTTAAGCATCATAATCAAAAAGAAAGTTACGAATTAATTGCAAGATATCTGAAATATTAAATGATATATCCTTGATTAAAATGGCACAGTAAAAATGTTAATATAATTAGGTGTTTTTCTTTAAGCTATTTCTCAAAATATTGATAGTGATAAGTGCATTTTTTTTTCTTCTAATGCAGCTGGCAAACACTTAGACAATTGTCTTTGATGCATTAAGGCAAGCGCTGTACCGACGTTACTCACTTAGCACTACCCAGGAGGTGCGTGCAGCTTCAAGATAAACTACGGACGATGATTAACAATACCCCAGCAACGCTCTACGATGATCTTAGACCTGGTCCTAGGGTTTAAAGTGGATTCCGAACCCCTACAAACAACCATGGCCCCACCGGAACTTAAACCCGAAACCTGTGGGACCGAGCGCTAGAGTGCTAGCTACTCGGCCATTCAGGCCCTTATAAGCGAACATAAATTGTTGAAAAATCGCTTGTGTTACTCAGACATTGATGCCATTGATTATTTTACAAATTTATGATCCCATTAATTTTATAACAAATATTAAAACATCAGATTATTACTCTTACTTCACAAAAAAATTGGTATGTGATCATGGTCTACTACAATAAAATCTATAATTTATGGTATTTTACATAGTCGTACCAGTCATATTGTTATCATTGATTCCAGGATAATAATATGATGACACCTGTTCATATCTACATTGGTGGCACTGATTTTTTCACAAATTTTTGATCTCAGTAATTTTATAAATAATAATATCATCACATTATTATTTTTTTACTTTACAAAACATCACATTATTATTTTTACTTCACAAAAAGATGTATTTTAATTAGTCACCATGTAGCTCAAGATTTTATTGCTTTTTTTTTTTTTTTTAAATCATACATTCTGTATTTCACTATTATTCATTTTCGTTACATGCGCCATTTATACAAATCATTTAAAATTCTAGGCACACTTATAGTTTTTAATAGGCGAATTAATTAAAATCTTTAATATTTAAATTAAATTAATATTAAGCTTATTTAAAAATTTCATTAATTATAAAGTGCAATATTTTATGAGATTTTACTAATAGACTAATGAGATACCCATTTTTACTATCTCTATTTTATATACGTGATTATATTAATTTCCATATGTCATATGTGATATAAATATACGCATGTGGTTTATTTGTGATATGTGATACTACTGTGACCGAAAAGTTTTTTCAAAAACTCTTTATTTATTCTTCCAAATTTATTTCATCACCTTTAAAGTAATCACCTCCGGACACAATGCACTTATGCCAACTTTTTTTTCCAATCATTAATGCATCATAAAAAGTCATTGGCAGAGACGGCCTTCAAAGCGCGCGGCGATTCACGTTGAATCTCTTCAATCGAATCAAAAAGGTTTCTCCGGAGTGGTCTTTTGTGTTTAGGGAATAACCAGAAGTTTAACGGCGTGAATACGGTGGGTGTGGAACAGTATGTGTTTCATTCTTGGCGAAAACATCACGAAGAATCAATGCAGTGTGAGCTGGCGCATTCAGTGTTTTCGGTAAAAATCGAGATTGACGCGTTTGAGGCCGAAAATGGAATTGACGATCCTTTTGAAATTCCAACATCAGCAGCAATGTCTGTAATTGTAAATCGACGGATTTGCGAACACTAAATCTTTAATTTGTTGGACGTGAGCTTCATTGGTTGAGCTTTATCATCGACCAGAGGGCTCTTCGTCTTCAACGCGTTCTCTGCCTTCTTTGACCTGTTTATACCACTTCTAAACATTTCTTTTCGATATAGGAATGCTCCCCGAATGCCTTTTGCAACATTCTATACGTTTCCGCAAATAAAATTGAATGCAAGTTCTTTGCTGAATTAATTCAGACATTTCAAAAATCGCCTGAAACAGTTTTAGATTCTCTCAAAGCCAAGTGTAATTCAAACGCTAATGAATATTCTGACGTCAAATTTTACACAGATGTCAAGGACAAACCTAAAAAAGAAAAAACATTTAAGCCTCGGGAATTTTAATTTTAAAATTGATATTATTTTTGGCGAACAGTAGTATATGCGATGTGTGATATATCTGTATGCGATCCAAATGTGATTTGTGCTATAACTATTTCCCATATCACATATAAATATGTGTGATATATTTATATGTGATATGGGAAATAGTTTCTCTAAAAACGCTTATCTAATACCATATCTAAAAGTGAACTTATAAATAATATTGATACTTTTAATCTGAGAATAAAATTTTTTTTAAATAAAATATAGAAGGATTAAATAAATATTATATTCTCAAAATTTTGAATATTTTTAACATGAATTTTGATTGATAGAATTTCATACATTTTAACGAACCACGATATTCTAAACAACAATTAATTTTGCCGCTCGAAATAATAAGCGTTTTGTAAAATAAAATACAAAATTTATAATGATTTAATTCAAATTTTACTCAATTATCTTAATTTAATTCTTCTGATTATTTATTTAAAGTTTTTTTTTTTGTAAATTACAAACATATATAAATTCGTCTACAGAAAAATTTGTACATTTAACTTATTTACAGTTGATTGTAGTTATAATTATTATTACTTTTTTTTGGAATTGTTTCAAAATATATAATTTTTAAGTGAATTTCAAAACTTATATCCAAATCTTTAATTACAACAACCATGTTATAAATTTTCTGTAATAAACAAATGTAAGAAAAATTTTTGAATTAGCATCAAATATTAGAATTTTGTACTCCTGTTAAGAGACTTGTTGTTTGAGAGAGCAAATGTTATAACGAATTTAATTTTTTATCCAAAATGGCTAATTAGAGACCCAAAACGTGGTAATTAACGCTTTGTAATAGTTTTAGAATATTTTCGGAACTCTTCGTAATAACCATTGTCTGCTTAAATACTAAAAGAATAATGCTGCGAATCCATCATTCTTGAATGAGGAAGCAACCATTCATTTCTCCAGCAGAATGATAAGCAATGCCACGCCCAATTCGTAACAGTAGTAATGAATTCGCTTAATGCGATTTTAACAGAGATTACGCGCGATTAATAGTGGATTTTTATGCTTTACTCTTTGTAATTTTAGGTTGTAGTAATTAAAATTAAATTACCAAAATTTTGATTTCAATGATTACTATATTAGTGTATTATTCCAATAAGTAATGTTGAATTATTGTAAAATCTATTTCGTTTTCAAATTAGTGAAAGATTTTATTTAAAAAGTATCCGTTGTAAGTTGAAGTATTAAAAGTATAAAAGTATTCGTTGCATTAAAAAGTATTCGTTGTTCGTCCTTCGAAGTAATTTAACAATAAAAATTCACTAAAAACATTTTAAAAATAAATTTTCATTGAATAAAATTACCTTCTTACATTTATTTATTACTTAAAACTTGTAACCTAGCTGTTTTTAAAACAACATTGACTATAACAGATTGAGATGTCATTTAATTCTGTCATTTTTTGAGGGTAATTTAACGATAAAAAATGCATTCAAAGCAATTTTAAAATATATTTTCATTGAATCAACTTAAATTCTTGCATTTATTTTTTACCAAAATATTGATTCCAAAGTTTACTATATTATTATATTATTTCAATAAGTTACGTTGAATTAATGTAAAATCTATTTAGTTTTCAAATTTCTAGGAAGAGTTTAGCATTCAAAATGTATTCTTTGGCAAAAGTTAACGATTAAAAATTAACTGAAAATAATTTTAAAATATATTTTCATTGAATCAACTGACATTTTAAATTTATTTATTACTTAAAATTTTTAAGCTAGATGTTTTTTACTTGGCTTAAAAAAATTGAGATACCATTTAAATTATACATTTTGAAACAATTTAATTTTAATTAAAATTTAAAATCGTTGTAGATAAATTCGTACGGTTCGTAAAGAGTTTTCTGCACATGATTTTATAAAAATTTTTTTTTTATCTTTTCGTAATTTGCAAATCATCATCTTCATCATCATTGGCGCTTAGCTCCATGATGGGCCAAGCAGTCTGTCTATTTGCAGATTTCGAGACGAGAGATGTATACATTTTACTGGTTAGGGCGATCACCCTTAAGCACAACAATCATATTATAACGGTACCTACTGTTTAAAGTGGATTTTGTACCGCTACAAACATCCATGGCACCTCAGGGGCTCGAATCCGAAACTATATTGTGCTACCGAGGAACTATATTGTGAACTTGTCATCCCGCCCTCAGACCCCAGAACATTGTAAAGATGTCCATAATAATAACAAAATATAAAATTTTATTATTTAAAAAAATAAAAACGCGTAGTATAAAACTTATTATATTCTTCTATATGAATTTATCTAGACTTAAGGAAGAATTTACTAAGCAACTATTTTTTTTTTTTTTTTAATTTCATTAAAACTTTCGGATATGGTTTTAAATCAATTTTTCTCATTGTTTTGGTCTTATTCTATTTTAGAATATTATGGAACATATCCGCAATTCTGTACTGCATGCAAGTATTTTAATACGAATTTTCTTTATATGGGCTGTGGAATCGAGCGCCAGAGCGCTAGTCACTCGACCATCATGTTTCAATTTGAAAATAAAGTTAAATAAAATACCTTTTATTGCTGTACTTTGTAAGACGATCATAATTTCAAGTATCAAAATAACTGTGTCATACGACTCATTCATATGAAATGTTTTATTTATAGTATATAATTTTTCAGACGGCATTCGATGAGAATTCCTATATAGGAAAGAAATGTTTACAAGTGGTATAGACAGTACAAAGAAGGCAGAGAAGGCGTAGAAGACGAAGAGCCCTTTGTTCGACCACCAACCTCAACCGACGAAGCTCACGTAAAAACAATTAAAGAATTGGTGCTTACAAACAGTCGATTTACTATTAGAGACCTTCCTGATGATATTAGAATTTCAAAAAGATCGGTCAATTTCATTTTGGGCATCAAAGCGTCAAATCTCAATTGGTACCAAAAATACTGAATGCGCCAGCTCACAGTGCATTGATTCTTCGTGATGTTTTCGCCATAAATGAAACCCATATCGTTCCACAACCACCGCATTCACAACGTGCGATATCTGGTTATTCCTTAAAATCAAAGGACCAACCACTCAGGGGACACCGTTTTGGGTAAATTGAAGAGATTCAACGTGAATCGCCGCGAGTTTTAAAGGCCATCCTTCTGATGATTGTTTAGCATGCATTGAGGATTGGAAAAAAATTTGGCATAAGAGCATTGTGTCCGGAGGGGATTAATTTGAAGACGATGAAATAAATTTGGAAGAATAAATAAAGAGTTTTTGAAAAAAAAAATTGGCTTTATTTATTGGACACAGTATTAATATATATATATATATATTATAAAGTCACAGGTTAAAATTACTAAAATAATTTCGATGTTCACTTTCAGATACGCTATATGGTGCGATATAATAGAGAAAAAATAATTTTTCTAATAACTTTTAATGGAGCTACGTGCAAAGAAAAATTATAACTGCTTTGACAACTATTTTTTTTATTTTATTTTATAACTATAAATGCTATAAATCTATTTTATCTTTATCTTTTCAATGTACTTAAAACACATGAAAAAGACTAGATCTATTAAAAAAATACTCAAAAATGAAGTATACGGATAACAAAAAAATTTTGGCTGAATGGAAATAACATCAACTCAGATATCAGAAACGCTTATTCAAATATTCAAAAAGCATTGAAGCACATCAGAATCCATCCCAGACTTATATATAAAGTTTTCTTGGAAGTTTCTTTCGAATTCTTTCCTATAGATTGCTTTTCGTCTGCGTGCATTAAAACTGATCGAACATTGAATATTTTCCATTCTACGCGATATTTCTAGAGAAAACTGCGAAGTGTAAAAATAAAAACTAAACATTGATTTTTTTTCTTTCTTAAAATAACTTGGAGATGATTTTAGGATTAGCTGATTTTCGTTAAGATTTCTTTTGTGTAATTCTTTTTTCACTGGGTAGAGTGAAATACGTTTTCATAAATTGACAATTTTTCAACATTTATTTTCTTTATTGTGTTAGGTTAAGTGTAGGTACATTTCTGATTTTTTTAACATTAAATTTACTTCTTTCATTGGGTGGCTAAGGAGGAAATTTGTAGAATAAAAGACAAAGTTGGTGGATAACTTCCAAATATGAGGAATTATTTTATTCATCAAAGTATGTACATGTATTGTCTATTCACTTTTGTCATTTAAGTGGCAGGTTGTTCGGGCCTGATATATAGAATATTGTTGGTTTTGTTAATTGAGCAAAGAACTTGCATTACATTTTATTTTGCGGAAACGTATAGAAGGTTGCAGAAGGCATTCGGTGACATTTCTTTTCTATATCGGAAAGAAATGTTTAGAAGTGGTATAAACAGTTCAAAGAAGTCAGAGAACGCTTTGAAGACGAATACCCCTCTGATCGACTATCAACTTTAACCGATGCAGCTGACGTCCAAAAAATTAATGATTTTGTTCTTGTAAAACGTCGATTTACATTTAGAGACCTTGATGATGTTGCTGGAATTTAAAAAGGATCGGTCAATTCCATTTTGGGCCTCAAACGCGTCAAATCTCGAATGGTACCGAAAACACTGAATGCGCCAGGTCACACTGTATTGATTCTTCGTGACTCTTTCGCCAAAAATGAAACCCATATCATTCCACAACCACCGTATTCACACCGTGCGACTGCTGGCTATTCCCTAAACTCAAAATACCACTCCGGGGACACAGTTTTGAGTCGATTGAAGAGATTCAACGAAAATCGTCGCGCGCTTTGAAGGCCATCTCTGCCGATGACTTTTTTGCATGCTTTTAAGATTGAAAAAAAAATGGCATAAGTGCATCTTATCCGCAGGGGATTACTTTGAAGGCAATGAAATAAATGTGAAAGAATAAAAAGTGTTTTTTGAACAAAAATAATTGGTCTTCCTTTTTAGGCACAGTAATATTGTACGAAGTTTATTATTTTCAAATTATTTTATTATTATTTTTATTATTTTATTTATTATTATTTTTATTATTTTATTTTATTATTATTTTTATTTTATTTTTTATTATTACTTTTTTTATTATTTTATTTTTTATTATTACTTTTTTTATTATTTTATTTTTTATTATTTTTATTATTTTATTTTATTATTATTTTTATTATTTTATTTTATTATTATTTTTATTATTTTATTTTTTATTATTTTTTATTACTGGGGCATGTTTTATTTTTTTATTTCGATTGTTTATGATTTTATTTCTATTTCATTTACATTACTTTTTTTGTTTTAAAATATCCCATCATTCAATCTGAAACAATCCATGTAAATACTTTTATTTAGCAAAATGGTTATTAGTGCGAATTTATCAGTTATATTTACGAAAAATCTCCCATTTCAATTTCAATCTGAAAACATCCATGAGCATACTACTTATTTGATAAAAGGATTATTTACTAAAAGAATAGAAAAAATAAATTTTAATGAAAGTATTAAATTTATCTTAAAAGGATTACACGGATAATTATAAACGTGTATTTTAATGAACAGAATAAATTTGAATTTACCTGAACATATGTACATGCTTGTAAATACCAGCTTTCTTTCTTTCATATTTAAAGGAATTTTCTATGAAAGAATTTCATATGCGGTTGTTATTTTGCGTGTTAAAAGTATTTTCTAAACGTTTTAAATTATAAATTTTTAAAGAATTACAATATTTGATGTATGATGTTGCTAGAATGTTTATGGTTCGAACACAGTAATTAACATTCCATTTAGAATAAACAAGCAAACAAACATAATCTTGAAGGAAATTAAAAAATAAACATTATATAATCATTTTAATTCCATTAAAATTAATTTTACAAGAAGAATCTTAGAGACAAAATAATACATTTTAATTTAAAATAATAGTGTGCTGTATAATTCTTAATTTTAAAGTAAAATATGCTTTTCAAAATCACTAGAAATTAAAAATATTAAAAGCAGCTATTTTCAAGATGAAACAGTAATTCATCATAAATTGCAAATACATTTTTTTTTCTATTTACAGGATTTAAAAGAAAATTCCTTTACAATATAAATTGATTTACTAAAATGAATTATCAGTTCATTAATTAATGAAGCAACCTGAACTAAATCTAGTTAATATTTTTTTCTTCTGAAATTGGATTAGAGTTAATAAGATTATTAATTAAAACGTCTTTATCATTGTATTATCCGAGTAGGTTATTTTTAATTTTATAATCCGTTTAAATAAACCTGGTAAAATTCTTCAGGGATATGTAAACAGTTAATAAAAAGACATAATATTCTTCAAATAATTTATTTCGGAATTTAAATTAATTTGTGGCAACACAGGTATTTTGCAGACGATAAGTATTACATATAAAATAATAAGAAAAAAAATTAAATGAAGCCTCTGCCCTCCACGACCAAAAAAATCGAAATAAAATCGAAAAAAAAAAGAAAAAGAAAATAAAGAAACTAGAAAGAAATCCAAATTAGTGACAAAATAATACTTTTTAATTTAAAATAATAACGTGCTGTATAATTCTAGATTTTTAAAGTAAATTACACTTTTCAAAATCACTTGAGATTAAAAATAATAACAGTTAACAGCTATTTGCAAAACAAAAATATTCAACATATTCACATGGGTTTTTTTTTCAATTTCTTCTATTAGCTCACACTCTCCCTTTATATATCTTGTTCAAATTTTCAATCGTTCATAAAACACTTTTTATTCATCCACTCAAGTTCAAATATAAATTATTTTTGATTTTGTAGTGGATGACACTGGATGTTAATACAGTTTTTTCAAATATTAATTCATTAATAAATTACCTTTTTTTTTAGATTTAAGTGGCATATATCTACCAATAGATGGCAACAGATATACTTAAAAAAAATGAATGAAAATTATTTATAAAGGACTTTCTGCAATAGAGTGAAAAAAAAGTAGGAATTGACTTTAATTTTTTTATTTTTTTATAAATTACTTGTTTCCCCTATTTACATCATTTAACAGAAAATTTCTATACTGTATAAATTGATTTATTAAAATGAATTATTAGTTCATTAATTAATGAAGCAACATGAGTTAAATCTAATTAATATTTTTTTAGTGAAATTGGATCCGAGTTAAAAAGTTTATTAATTAAAACGTCTTTTTTATGAACTATCATTTTATTGTCCGAGTAAGTTATTATTAATGTTACAATCCGTTTAAATAAACCTGGTAAAATTCTTCGGGCATATGTACTCTGGCATATAGTATACCAGGCTTCAGGTTCGAATCCTGGCGATGGCATGGATGTTTGTGAGTGGTTCGGAATCCACGTTAAACTGTAGGTCCCGGTCAGTTTAGCCCAAAGTGTGCACAAGATGACCGTAGAGCGACAAACCAAATCGGGCATATGTAAACAGTTAATAAAAGGCTATAATATTTGTCAAATAATTCAATTCGGAATTTAAATTAATTTGTGGCAACTCGGGTATTTTGCAGACGATCAGTATTACATAGAAAATAAGGAAAAAAAAATTAAATGAAGCCTCTATTCCCCCCGAAAAAAAAAAATTAAATAAAATGGTAACTAATTGAAAAAAAAATAGAAATAAAATAGAAAGGAATAAAAAAATTTAAAAAAAGAAATAAAACAGTAAGAAATCCAAAAGAAAAAAAAAACGAAATAAAATAGAAAGAAATCCAAATTAGTGACAAAATAATATTTTTTAATTTAAAATAATAACATACTTTATAATTCTAAATTTTAAAATAAATTACACTTTTTAAAATCACTTGAGATTAAAAATAATAACAGTTAACATCTATTTGAAGATCAAAAATATTCAACATAAACAGCAAACACATGATTTTTTTTTTCCTATTTACATAATTTAACAGAAAATTTCTATAAGTATAAATTGATTTATTAAAATGAATTACCATTCATTAATTAATGAAGCAACATGAATTAAATATTGTTAATCATGCTGTTTTTACTGAAATTGGATTCGAGTTAATAAGATTATTAATTAAAACTTCTTTTGTATGAACTATCATTTTTATTATCCGAGTAAGTTATTTTTAATTTTATAATCCGTTTAAAAAATAACCCCTTGTAAAATTCTTCGAGCATATGTAAACCGTTAATCGAAGTCCAGAATATTCTTCAAATAATTCATTTCGGAATTTAAATTAATTTGTGGCAACGCGGGTATTTTGCAGGCGATAAATATTACAGGTAAAATAAGAAAGAAAGAATTAAAAAAAAAAATCGCGACAAAGTATCTTTTTTTAATTTAAAATAATAATTTGCTGTATAATTCTTAATTTTAAAGTAAATTAAACCTTCCAAAATCATTAGAGGTTACAAATATTAACAACAGCTACCAGCTATTTACAGAATTATAGAAAGAAATTTAACATAAACTGAAAACACATTTTTTTTCTACTTACAACATTTAACAGAAAATTTCTTTGCAATATAAATAAATTGATTTATTAAAATGAATTATTAGTTCATTAATTAATGGAGCAACCTGAACTAAATCTAATTAATATTTTTTTTACTGAAATTGGATTCGAGTTAAAAAGATTATTAATTAAAACTTCTTTTGTATGAACCATCATTTTGTTATCCGAGTAAGTTATTTTTAATTTTATAATCCGTTTAAAAAATAACTCCTTGTAAAATTCTTCGAGCATATGTAAACCGTTAATAAACGTCCAGAATATTCTTCAAATAATTCATTTCGGAATTTAAATTAATTTGTGGCAACGCGGGTATTTTGCAGACGATAAGTATTACAGGTAAAATAAGGAAGAAAGAATTAAAAATAAAAGGGAAATCCAACATATTGCATGTTAAGTATTTAATCATGATTCCAAGAAGTTTGCTACAGGTATAACCGATGGTAAACTATCTCTCATAACTGGCATTTCCATATTCTGTTCTTTAATTAAAAAAGCAATAATGTTTTTGGTACTCAGCTGCAGAACTTTCCAGTTTCTTTCATCTAATGAAAAAATTCTTCTTGTGTTTTATTAGAAAAGATAAAAAAGGAAAGAATATGAAAATTTTGTTTGTCTGGAATTATTACGTTCATCAAGGAATGGATAGCGAAGACCATAAACTATTTTTATGGGTCACCAGAATAATTTTTAATTTGAGTTGAAAGAAAAATAAATTTAAAAAAAAACATACAATTTGTTTTTGTTTTTTTAATAGATGCAAAAAAAAAGTTTTTAATTTGGTAAGAAGAAGGAAAAATAATGAATATATATTGCAGTACAAAAAAAAATGAAAATGTTTTGTTGATATTCGATCCACTAATTTTCTAATAATAAGTTACAAACATAACAAATGATAGTTTTAAAGCTAAAAATATTAAAGAGTAATTTTCTATTTCAATAAGCTGTGCTATACCAATCTTTAAATTTATATGCTGTAGACAATAAATTAGAAAAATAATGATACTAATAACTCCGAAATAAATTTAAGTCAGAATGAAAATAATGTTAATACTATAACTAAGAAATAAAAATAACTAAGAATTAAAATTAACTAAGAATTAAAATTAACTAAGGAATAAAACAAGTAATATAGAAAAAAAAATTTAAGCAAATTCCTATTTTTTTTTTCACTATATTGCAGAAAGTCCTTTATAAATAATTTTTATTCATTTTTTTTAAGTTTATCTGGTGCCCTCTATTGATAGATATATGCAACTTAAATCTAAAAAAAACTAAAATTAATTAATTACATTTAATTACTGAATTAATATTTGAAAAAACTGTATTAACATCAAGTTTCATCTACTATAAGTTAAAAAAATGTATTTGAACTTGAGTGGATGAATAAAAAGTATTTCACGAACGACTGAAAATTTGAACAAGATATATATATAGTGAGAGTGCGAGCTAATAGAAGGAATTGAATAATGTTACTAAGATTAAAAATAATGTCAAAAATTACTAAGAATTAAAATAATGCTAATGATATCTAAGAATTAAAATTCACTAAGATTTAAGATAATGTTAGTAATAACTAAGTATTCAAATTAACTAAGAATTAAAATAATGTTAATAATAACGAATTAAAATTGACTAATAATTAAAATAATGTTAATAATAACTAAGAATTAAAATTAACTAAGAATTAAAAAATTGCTAATAAATTTGCAAAGCTTAATCATCATGGTTTTGGGCTGAGTTATTTGATTTCTTGTAACATCCACTACAAGTTTAAAAAAAATATATTTGAACTTGAATGGATGAATAAAAAATATTTTAAGAACAATTGAAAATTTGAACAAGATATATATAGGGAGAGTGTGAGCTAATAGAAGAAATTGAAAAAAAAAAAGATTTTGTGTTTCTGACCTCTACACATGAAGAGAAAAGAGAGAACCCGTATGTCCATGTCATGACGATAATGCATTATATACAATCATACTCAATTCCTATTTAGATAAAACAAACGTAAATTTCTATCACAAAATCATTGCCAATTTATGATGAATACTAATGAATAATTTTAAATACATTTTGTAAGTAGAATAAAGCAACTTTATTCCCTAAATATTATATATAGCACGAAATAAATAAAGAAATATATCTGAAACATTTTTATCCGCAACAGCACGTATTATTGAGATTATTCTAGAGTAAAACCTTATATTTGTCTGCAATATAGCAAAGCCTTTTTATGAAGATTAATGGATATACACGGTTTCCGAAGTGAAGAAATAAATTTTTAGGTTCAATAGAAATTTAATATTATGAAGAAATAAATTTCAATTTAAGTGAAAAACACTAATATAAAAACTAAATGTATAATATGTATATTATATAATATATAATATTGCAATGTTCAAGTCTAAAACCTTATTTACATATATTCGTCAGCATTAATTTAGGAGGATTAGCAAATAAATCCAATTTTTTCGGAAGAAATAAAACCATTTTTTATTATATTAAAAATCTAATATTTAAAAAAAAATATTTATAGGAAATACCCTGATAAATAAATGTATTATACTCTAATATTATTAAATGTAGTATAATATGATAAAAACTATAGAAAGATAAATAATAATAGTAATTAATTAATTTTTAATTTCAAAATAAATCAATAAAATAAAATTTAACTATAAAAATAGCTATAACATTTGCACATTTCATTTTAATAATAAGATAAATATTTTCAAAATTTTTTTTCACATGTTTGCTTAAATAGATTTAAAATAAATAAGAAAATTAATAACTAAAATTATTTTATTTGTAAAATAAACCCTATAACAACACTTATTTCCAATATCTATATTCTTGAATAAATAAATATATCATTAAAATATCTATTTTCAGAATTTATACAGGATTATATATATCAGGTATAATGTTCATTATTATGAATATTCAAGTCTAAAACCATATTTACATATATTCTTCTGAGAATATTTTTACAATGATTAACAAATAATTCGGATTTTTCTGGAGAAATAAAACCATTTTTTATTATATTAAAAATTTAATATCAAAAACAACAAATAGTTTATAAGAAATACTCTGATAAATAAATGTATTAACTAACAAAATAAATATCTCAAATGTATTCTCTCAATAATGAAATCCAAACATTTTGCTATATCTCAATGAATATATTGCTCATAAACATGACTCTTTGCCGCAATATATATTAATATTAGGTTGGGGAAAAAGAAATCCATTATTTTTTCGATAGATGGCTGTAGTGATCGATATCACGTAAAGTATCAATTAAACAATTTCAGATTTATGCTCGTTAGAAAGGTGGCACTTCGTACTAAAATAATTCTTTTTCTGTTTTTTGTTTGGTCCATTCAGTTGGGAGTTACAGGGTGTTAAAAATGGAAGTGAACGAAGAGAAAATTCGGTACATTTTACAGTTTTTCTTTGACAAAGGCGAAAATGCAAGCCAGGCGGCTAAAATTGTGAATGGTGTTTATGGTTCCGATACTGTAACAGCCAATTATGTGCAATTTTGGTTTCGTAGATTCCGTTCAGGAATTTTTGTTGTTAAAGATGCACCTCGCACAGGTAGGCCGGTCGTCGAAAATGTCGATAAAATCGGAGAAATGATCGAAGTTGACCGGCATGTTAGCAGTCGTAACATCGCCCAGGAGCTAAAAATCGACCATAAAACAGTTTTAAACCATTTACACAAAGCTGGATTCAAAAAGAAGCTCGATGTTTGGGTGCCACACCAATTAACAGAAAAAAACATGATGGATCGAATTTCCATCTGCGAAGCCTTGGCCAAACGGAATGAGATAGACCCATTTCTTAAACGGATGGTGACTGGAGATGAGAAATGGATCACATACGATAACCCTGTGCGAAAATGATCGTGGTCAAAGAGCGGTGAAGCACCTCAAACGGTGGCCAAACCAGGACTAACGGCCAGGAAGGTTCTGTTATGCATTTGGTGGGACTGGAAGGGGATCATTTATTATGAGTTGCTTCCATATGGCCAAACGCTAAATTCTGATCTCTACTGTCAACAACTGGACCGTTTGAAGATAGCGATTGACCAGAAACGGCCAGAATTGGCCAACAGGAGAGGTGTCGTGTTCCACCAGGACAACGCTAGGCCACACACATCTACAGTGACTAGCCAGAAACTTCGGGAGCTTGGTTGGGAAGTTTTAATGCATCCGCCATACAGTCCGGACTTGGCACCAAGCGATTATCATCTTTTTCTTGCATTGCAAAATTTCTTTAATGATAAAAAATTGGCATCTAGGGAGGATTGTGAAAATCGACTACTAGAGTTTTTTGCAAATAGAGACCAGGACTTCTATGAGAGAGGCATTATGAAGTTACCTTTAAAATGGCAACAAATCATACAACAAAACGGTGCATATTTGACCCAAATCGGACAATCCGAAGCATGTTATAAAGTCCTGAAGTTCATATAAAAATAATGGATTTCTTTTCCCCCAACCTAATATATATGGAATATTTTATCAAATATTTTTATAGATTGCTTTCTTTATAATATTTGATGTTTTTTTTCTTTCTAATGCAGCTGGCACTTAGACAGCTTGGACTTTGATGCCTTAAGGCAAGCGCTGCACAGACGTTACTCACTTCGCATTACCCAGGGGGCGCGTGTAACTTGAAGATAAGCCAAGGATGCGGAATAACAATGCCACCGCAACGCTCTACGATCATATTAGACCGGGACTTACGGTTTGAAGGGGATTCCGAACCCCTACAAATATCCATGGTACCGCCGGGACTCGAACCTGTAACCTGTGGTACCGAGCGCGAAGCGCTAGCCACTCGACCATTCAAGCCATATTTGATGTTTAGTAGGATATATAATAAATATTCTTCTTCAATGGCACAACAGCCCCATGGTTGGCCAAGGCCTGTGGCACGTACCGAAAAATGAGACATTTTCTTTTTATTGGGTAGGACATATAACAAATAAGTCCTACTTTTCAGAAGAGATAAAAGCATTTTTTTAGTATATTAAAAAAAACTAGTTTATAGGAAATAATCTGATAAATAATTGTATTCGTTAACTGCACAAACAACTAAAATACATTCTTTCAATAATGAAAAACAAAACATTTTACGTTATCACAATGAATTTTGTCCATAAAAATGATTATTTGCTGCAATATATATTGCTATATAGGATACATTTTATCAAATAATTATATAAATTGCTTCCTTTAATTTATTTCATATTTGGCACAATATAAAGGGTGATAATAATTAAAGTCCAACTTTCAAAATTCTGTAAAAAAATGAACCTCTCGTTACAATGAAGAAGGGGGAAACGATATGGCATCATAAGATGTTCCAAAAAGGGCTCCACCGATTTTTCCCATCCAATTTGGAAAGATCTTGTCTTGGTGGATGAGCTTTCCACTAACAGTGTCACAACTGTTGAATGACTTGGAAGTCATTTTTCCGTCAAAAACCGAAAGAATCAATCACATTGAACACTACAGTTGATTTAGTGTGCAACTCATCACCAAATACATTGTAATTTCGATTCAAAATATCACCTGACAGCCGAATTCCATTTTTAAGCCACTGACAGCTCTATCTATTAATACAGTTTGTATTTTGTTTATGCGGTACCGTTTCCCCTTCTTCAAGTATCTTCAGATTAAATTTGAACTCATTGCGATGGTGATCCCTTTTTTACATCATTTTGAAAGTGAGACTTTCATTATAATCACCATGTATGATAATTCTTCCTCTTCAGTGGCGCAACAGCCAAATAGTGGACAAGGCCATTGGCCTACTAGAAGGTACCAAACCATGAGACGTTTTCTTTTAACTATGTAAACAAATAACAAATAAATCCTATTTTTCAGAAAAAAATAAAACCCTTTTTTATTATTTTAAAGAAAGCTAATATTTAAAAAAATTAGTTTTTAGAAAATACTCCGTTAAATAAATGCCCATGTCAGCCTTAGGCCTTACGATCTGCAATCATATTACACCGGGACCTACGATTTAACGTGGATTGCGAACCACTACAAACATCGATGACACGTCCGGTAGTCGAAACTCGTGGCACCGAGGGCCAAAGTCACTCAGCCATCAGGTCCATTACATAATAACAGAAAATATTTAATTTTTAAATTCAGTGCTTTAAAATTTTCACATAATAATAATATCCTTTCATTATAATTTCATTACAATAATATCATAAATGTTTTCTTAAATAAATTTTAAAAAAAGAAACTACTAAATACAGTCATTTTATATATGAAAAAAAACCTATAACATTCACTTATTTGCAAGATCTATATCCGTGAATAAATAAATATGTCCTTGAAAGATCTATCTCTAGAATATCTCCAGGATTACATGCACTCAACAGCAATTGATTCCACATACTCAACATACTTTCTGTGAAAGACGAATACACGAAGTAATGATACCGAGTCGTCAACATTCCTCTAGAAAATCTACATCTAGTTTGCATTTCGCTCTTCTAATTCAACGAGTTCACCCTGAACGTCTGAAATTTACCAGGACGAATCATTCGATAGGAGACATTAACTTTCCACTTACTTTGGAAATTTCAACATTTGCTTTTCAAAATCGTATCATAGTTTTCTTTAACGACCACAACAGGAAAAAAAAATACTTTCTCGTGCTTATATGAATTAAAGATAGAGAGGTAGAACCATGATATTATTATAAAAATATTTCTTATAAATGTTCAAGTATGTGGTAACAGTTCTGAGAAGGTGGCAAAAGATTCTACACCAGCGCTGCTGTTATATTATTTGGTTTGAGAAATTGTTTATATGTAATGTAACTAATAAACATATGTCCTAAGTTCCTAATTTAAGCAATTAGACATGAATATAGCCTAAACGCAATAGGTTGGCATGGGTGAAATCTGTAGTTAGTAATATTGCCAATTTTTACAGCTTATTATTTGACATTGGTTTAATATTTCACAGTTCTGTTTATTGTGTTAGAAACACCACATCTAAAAAAAAAAAGTAGCACATCTAATAGAAACCTGTAAAAAAATGTAATATCTTTATTAAATAAATTTTGTTGGAAATGAAATGGTAGGATATTCGCTCTGTTAAGAAATATGAGTACTTACACGGAATTAGTGACTCGCAGATCGCCAGAACACATTAACAGCGTATTTGGCCCTAATGTTACTACGAAGTGTCAAAATGGCTCGCCGAATTTCAAACAGATAACTTTATCCTCACATATGACCACGAAGTCGTCCAGAATCAAAAGTCCATAACTAAAGGTCACCGTTGAGTTTGACCCATCTCAGAGTCATTTATGAATTATCGTCGAAGTTCGGTGTTAGCAAACAAATAATAAAACTCATTTAGATCAAATAGGAAAAGTGAAAAAGTTGAAAGCCAAAAGAAACTTTGCCTTTTGTTATAGAAATTCCATGCGATAAAAGAAGTACATTTAATAACAAAAAAAATCAGAAACTTGCTTACATTTAAACTTGCACAATAAAGAAAATAAATGTTTAAGAATTGACAATTTACGAAAACACATTTCACTCTACACACTGAAAAAAGAATTACACAAAGGAAATTTTAACGAAAGTCAGTTAATCCTAAAAGCAGCTCCAAGTTATTTTAAGGAAGAAAAAAAAAACACTGTTTAGTGTTTATCTTTACACTTCGCAGTTTTCTTTAGAAATATCGCAGAATGGAAAATATTCAATGTTTGATCAGTTTTAATGCGCGCAGACGAAAGGCAATCTATAGGAAAGAATACATGTGTGTGTTTGATGTGCTTCAATGCTTTCTGAATATTTGAATAAGGGTTTCTGATATCTGAGTTGATGTTATTTCCATGCAGCCAAATTTTTTTGTTATCCCTATACTTCATTTTTTAGTTTTTTTTTTTAATAAATATCATCTTTTTCATGCCTTTTAAACACACTGAAAATAAAAAGGAATTAAATATGAAGAATTATTTTAGGCATTAGCTATCTCTGTAAATGGGTTCTAATGATCTGAATGAAAAATAGAAACGAAAGCATTTAGAAGCTGTTTTGATGTTGATTTCTCGTCCCAAATCTGATTCTTTTTTTAATCAAATAGTCTCTTGTGATGAGAAATGGATGGCAATCACAAACAATCTACACAGTGTTTGGACAGGGATGTATCACCATAACACTCTCCAAATCGTAAAAGAAGCTGATGGTGAATATTTGGTGCTCTAACGCAGGTCGATCCATTATGATTTCATGAAACCTATCTCATCGTACTACAACCAACTGGACGAATGCGTAAAGAAAAGCAACCTAAATTAGTCAATAAATTGACTCATATTTTATTACATGATAAAGCTAAGCGACATATTGCAAATAGGACTGTGACAAAACTACAGGAATTGCAATTGGAACGTCTACATCATTCTTCATACTCGCTTGATTTATGACTCCGCTTCCACTGAATACCACTTTTTCTGCAATTTCTGCAATTGCAACAATTTTTCATTTTCTTTAAACTTTTTTGACAATTACCATTTTATCTATTGGACAACTTATAAGCAGGAAAACAATTCAATTACAACAATGATGTGAAATTGACCTTCCCTGAATACATTAACCCCATGTTCGCCAGGATTTATATTAGCAACCTGAAGAACCTGCAGTTTATATACAAAAAGTGCATAGACATTTTGGATGTATAGTTTGATGAATAAAATAATTCCTTATGTTTGTAAGATATCGACCAACTTTGCCTTTTTTTCCTACAAAATGCATCCTTAACGACTCGAAAGAAGAAGTAAATTTAACAACAACAAATTTAATAACTTGAAGATGCTTTTAGGATTAGCTGACTTTCGTTAATATTTATTTTGTATAATTCTTTTTTCAGTGGGTAGAGTGAAATATGTTTTCGTAAATTGTCAATTTTTCAATAACAACAATAACAATTTTAAAGCTTTATATATAAGCAAAAAAAAAAAAAAAAAATCACAAAATTGCCTGCATTTAACCTTGTGCAATAAAGAAAATAAATGTTAAAAAATTGGCAATTGTTGAAATAATAGAGAGTTTTCGCATACCATACGTTAGTTACCGTAGGACGTCCGTTAGCTTTTTCTCCCTAGCGCGCATGCTCATAGGAAATTATGTTTCCTATGAGCATGCGCGCTAGGGCGAAAAAGCTAACGGACGTCCTACGGTAACTAATGTACGGTATGCAAAAACTCTCTAATATTTCACTCTACCCACTGAAAAATGTATTACACAAAAGAAATATTAACAAAATTCAGCTAATCCTAAAAGCATCTCCAAGTTATTTTAAGAAAGAAAAATAAAATCAATGTTTAGTTTTTATCTTTGCACTTCGCAGTTTTCTCTAGAAATATCGTAGAATGGAAAATATTCAATGTTTGATCAGTTTTAATGCACGCAGACGAAAGGCAATCTATGGGAAAGAATTCGAAAGAAACTTCCAAGAAAACTTTTTATATAAGTCTGGGATGGATTCTGATGTGCTTCAATGCTTTTTGAATATTTGAATAAGGTTTTCTGATATCTGAGTTGATGTTATTTCCCTGCATTCAAATTTTTGTGTTATCCTTATACTTCATTTTTGAGTATTTTTTTAATAACATCAATCTTTTTTATGTGTTTCTAACACACTGAAAATATAAAATATATTAATAAAAAATAATTGTTTGAAGAATTATTTTTGGTATTAGCTATATCAGTGTATATGTCAATCTCCGTTGGATACTTTTGATTTAAAGAATCTATTTATTCACAGCATTGTTTTCAATTTGCACTTTTCTTTAAGATAAAATATATTTACAACCTTTATATTTGTAAAAAAAAAAAGAAAAAATATTTGTCTAAACAGCTATAAATTTTCTTAGCACATAGCTCCATTAAAAGTTGTAAAAGAAATTCTTTTTTTTCCTATACGATCGCGTTGTAAAACATCTAAAATAAATATATTTTTCTTCTTTTATATAGAAAACGAAGGATTGAAATAAATATAACAGTTATAATTTTACGTAAAATGAAGTAAACGCGTAGCTCCAGTCATTTTTACTTGCAATAATCATTTTATAAAAGTAAACAATTATTTTGTTTTAAAATTAATTTTTTCCTATTAGATCTCACCATAAATCATATCTAAAACATGTAATTAGCAATTTTTGTAATTATTTTGACAATTTTAAACCTAAAAAGAAACATTTTAATTATCTTTTATAAATAATAAAATAAATAATTTTTATATGAATTAATCGTACAGCATAATCATTTTGATACTTGAAATTATGATCGCTTTACAAAATATAGTAAAAAAGATATTTTATTTAACTTTTTTTAAAAAACGGTCGAGTGTTTAGAGCTTAATTTCCACAAGGTTGTCAGGGATGTGTGCAATTGTTTGTAATCCGCTTTAAATCGTAGGTCCCGGTCTAATATGACTTAGGCTTAAGGCTGACAAACCTACCCAGTAAAAAGAAAACATCTCTCGTCTCGAAATCTGACACTAGAAAGACGGTCTTGGCCTACCATGCAGCCGTTACGCCAATGATGATGATAATTTGCAAATTACAGAAATATAAAAATTATTCATAAAATCAACTGTAGAAAACTTTTTACGTAATAATTCATCTAAAGACGTTTGTAAATTGCAATTACTGTAAAATTGTTTTAAAATATAAAATTTTATATAATATCACAATCATTTTTATAGGCGGTAGTAACAACATTTAGGCTAAGTTCCACTTTCAAAATGCTGTAATAAATCATTCAGTAAAAAAGAATCTTTCAGATACTTGAAGAAGGGGTAAAACGGTATGGCATCGAAAAAAAGTTCAAAAAAGTTCCACCGGTTTTTCCCATCGAATTTGGTATGATCTTGCCGTAGTCGATAGGTTTTTCACTAGCAGTGTCAAAACTGTTGAATGATTTGGAAGTCTTTTTTATTTCGTCAAAAAACCAAAACAATCAGGCACATTGAACACTACAGTTGGTTTCATGTGCAACACATTTCAAATACGTTGTCATTTCGATTCAAAATATCACTGTCAGCGAATTCGCTTTCTTTATGTCGCATACAGAACCATCTATTAATAAACTTTTTCTTTTTGATGACATACCGTTTCCTCCTTCTTCAAGTATCTTCATTTGAAGTTTCATTGAAATTTTGACGAATGTTTCTTTTTTTTTACAAAATTGTGAAAGTGGAACTTCAATTATAATCATCTTGTATTTTAAAATTATTTTCAGTGAACTTTTGATCGTTAAATTACACCAAATATTACAAAGAATACATTTTAAATACTAAAATATTTCACTAATTTGAAAGCGAAATAGATTTTTACAATAATTCAACGTACCTTATTAGAATAATGTACTAACCTAGTAATTTAGAGTAACTTGTTGGTATAATGTAGTAATGTAGTGAATCTCGCAATCAAAATTTTGTTAATTTAATTTTAATTACTACAACCTAAAGTTAAGAACAATAAAGCATAAAAATCCAATATTAGTTGCGCGTAATCTCTGTTAAAATCGCATTAAGCTAATTCATTACTACTGTTATGAATGGGGCGTGGCATTGCTTATCATTCTGCTGGAAAAATGAATGGTTGTTCTCCCCACTCAAAAGTGATGGATTCACAGCATTATTCCGCTGGTATTTAAGTAACAATGGTTATTACGAAGAGTTTCGAAAATATTCTAAAAGCTATTACGAAGTGTTAATTACCCCGTTTTGGGTCTCTAATTAACTATGTTGAATAAAAATAAATAAAATTCGTATTTGCATTTGCTCTCTCAAACAACAAGTTTCTTAAAAGAGCTGCCAAATCGATCAATCTAAATATTTGTTGGTTATAATTCAAATAATTTTCTAGCATTTGTTTATAACTTAATATTTCATTTGTTATTAAATTAAAATTGTTTGTTTATGATTAGAAAATTGTAACATGGTTGTTGTAATTAAAGACTTGGTTATAAATTCCTTTAAAATTATATATTTTGAAACATTTAAAAAAAATACAAATACCTTTATATAAGTTAACATAAATATATTTTTGTAGAAGTATTTATAACTATTTTTATCTGTTTGTAATTTACAAATAAAATTTAAATAAATAAGTAGAAGAATTAAAGTAAAGAATTAATTAAATTTAAATAATTGTTGTTGCTTATCCCTCTTGTTAGATAGCCACATTTAAATCAAGTTAAAGAGTTTTATTTTATTTCATTTCAATTTCTTTTTTTATTTTCTTTCTTATTTCACCTACAATACATATCGTCTGCAAAATACCTATGTTGCCACAAATTAATTTAAATTCCGAAATGAATTATTTGAAGAATATTCTGGACTTTTAATAACGGTTTACATATGCTCGAAGAATTTTACAAGGTTAATTTTTAAATGGATCATAAAATTAAAAATAAATTACTCGGATAACGAAATGATAGCTCATACAAAAAGAAGTTTTAATTAATAATCTTATTAACTCGAATCTAATTTCAGTAAAAAAAAATATTAACACGATTTAATTCAGTTCACTTTATTAATTAATGAACTAATAGTTAATTTTAGTAAATCAATTTATTATTAAATATATTTTTTTAATTAATGTAAATAGAAAAAAAAAGTGTGTTTGCAGGTGATGTTGAATTTCTTTTTTATTCTGCAAATAGCTGTCAGCTGTTATTATTATTTGTAATCTCTAATGATTTTGAAAAGGATAATTTTGCTTTAAAATTAAGAATTATAACAGCGCGCCTTTATTTTAAATTAAAAAGTATTATTTTGTCACTAAGATCCTTTTGTTAAAATGAATTTTAATGGAATTAAATGATTATGTAAAATTTATTTTTCAATTTTTCTTTAAAAGTATGTTTGTTTACTTGTGTATTCTAAACAGAATGTTAATTACGGTGTACTAACGATTAAAATTCTAGCAACACCATACATCAGATATTACAGTTCTTTTAAAAATTACAATTTTATACATTGAAAAAAATACTTTTAACACGCAAAATAACAATTCCATTTGAAATTCTTTCACTGAAAATTCTTTGAAATATGAAAGAAAGAAAGCAAACTGGTAGTTACAAGAAAGTATGTATTTTCAGGTAAATCCCAAATTATTCTGTTTATTAAAACGTACGTTTATAATTATCCGTGTAATCCTTTTAAGAGAAATTTTAATACTTTCATTTAAAATTTATATAATAAGATTTCCATTTTTGTTTTCTTAGTAAATAAATATTACGTGCATGGATGTTTTAAGATTGAAAAATTAAATGAGATATTTTTCGTAAATATTATTAATAAATTAGCACTAATAAACTCTTTACTAAATAAAATTATTTACTTGGATTGTTTCAGATTAAATCATAGTATATTTTAAAAGAAAAGAAGGTAAAGTAAATGAAATAGAAATAAAATAATAAGCGATGGAAATAGAAATAATTAAAAAAAACATTTGAAATAAAATTAATAAAAAACAAAAATTTAATAAAATAATAATTTGAAAATAATAAATTGTAACACAATTGATTACATTTCATTTTATTTGTCAGCTTTTAAATGTTTGTATGTACTTTTTGTTAGTTGTGGATGTGAGCTAGTGAAAAATCAATTTTGTATAAATAACTTATTTAAAATAAATATGAATAGATATTTTCTTTTAAAAGCAAAACAAGTCTGTTTTGGAAGATATTACAAGATATGTACTTTTGTTTTAAGTTTCAATATGTATAATTTGAATTTCTTACATATATTTAATCATTATTTTTTCTCTCTATTAATCTTTGCATATATTTAGTTATTAGCAGTTTTTTTATAATAAAAAAAAGTTATAAAGGATTATATAAGGATTACGATAACAAAGATTTTGATAATAACGATTTTATTTCTTGAATTAGAACAAAGAAAATAAGTATCATCATGATAAAAAAAATCTGAGTAAAGTATAGTTTTGAAAAGAGTTATGAATAACATTTATTAAAAACTATTTATAAAAATCATTAAATTTCGTCAAATGGGAACAAATGTTTTATTAACATACGTATATATTTATTATTATTATAAACATCTAATTATATCTATTATTTTGATAATCTTTTTTTTTTCAGTTGACAAATAATATGAGTTAAAAATAATCTAATAACTTGAATATTATTTTTAATTTTTTGAAAAAATATGTTAACCAATCATAAACAATGTTTATCCTCCTATACCTTTAAATAACCTAAACATCAATTCTAGTTCAAATAAATTGATTGTTAAATTAAGAAATGTTTAAACAATACATAAAATAATCAAAAGTAATTCGTTAAAAAATTTTATGTTCACGTTATAAAAGTTTTATCACTCAGAAATTCATCCTTTTTTATTATGGATTATTACCAGTTTTATTATGAGTTTTTATAATATTCATAGAAGTTATTTTGAAGTAGCATTTGAGATTTATATATTTACATATAATGATATGAGTTTAAATGTAATTAGTAGACAAGTTTAAAACAAATTTTTTTAAATAATTTTTTATTTATATTTTCCAAGCCCTCAATATTTTTTTATGATTTATGAAATCTCTTATTACTCCATGATATGTGCATGATAAATAGCAAAATATTCATAGGACAATTGCTATAGAGCAAAGTAATAAATATCATAAATTTAATGTACGAGTTCAAAATTAACCGACTCCAATTGCAGTACGAGTTATATTTCTTTGAATGTTAGACTGAATGAACTCAAACAGTCGTTATTTTTCTTTCACTGGGCTTTTATAAAGTTAACATTTGTCTAAAGGCATTATCAGATGAGTTTTTTCATTACCCTCAACATGAAACAAGCCACGTTTGTTACTCAAATAACGAGTTTATCGCTGTGCACTCATCTAACAGTTATCCTTACCTAAATTGTATACAGCCTTCTATCGACATTTCGTGGGAATTAATGAAATCAGCGCAGTTTATCGATGACTTTTTTTTCTAAGAAAATACTTTCGCTGAAGGTCATACACATCGTTAACTTATAGATCATACATTTAACCACAAATTTATATTTAACCAAAGTTTAATTTCCTCCGCCAATATTCTAATCTTGGGCCTGAATGGCCGAGTGGCTAGCACTCTGGTGCTCGGTACCACAGGTTTCGGGTTCGAGTCACGGCGTTGCCATGGATGTTTGCAGGGGTTCGGAGTCCACTTTAAACCGTAGGTTCCGGTCCGAATAGGATCGTAGAGCGTTGCGGAGGTATTGTTACTCCGCGTCCGTGGCTTCCCATCAAGTTACACACGCCCCCTGGGTAGCGCAAAGTGAGTAACGTCGGTGCAGCCCTTATGGCATAAAAAGATCGCGGTCTATTTGTCAGCTGCATTAGAAAGAAAAAAAATATTCAAATCATAAGGTAGTCATGGTTTCAATATAACAATATTTACGTTCAATAGCCACAGCGAATACGTAATGTAGAAAGTATGCACGTCATCAAAAAAAAAAAAAAAAATTACCCATATAAATATTGGGATCCTCAATAAAAATCATAGTTTACTCCGCGCTTTTTACTAACTAAACCCTTAACAACGTCATCCACTTAACGTTCTAGCTTATTCAATAACAGCTTGAGATTCACCTGCAAATCGTATTTTCTTATTGCATATTTTTTAGCATTAAAGTATTTCAATTTTCTTAAAAATCCATTCAGATTTCTTATCATGTTTTTAGCATTAAAGAAAAAAACTTTCAAAAACTCTTTGCATTATTTATTTGCTTAAATTATTTATCGGTATCACGGACTTAATTCTGTGTACACGTGATAATATTGCAACACACAATTAGCTAAAAATAGATTTTGTTGGTTTTGACATCTGTCTAACCTTGTGTCCGTGTCTAAAAAAAGTAAATAAATAAATAGAGAAAAATATAAATGATATAACTTGATTATGTTATAGATGTTTCTATAGCAGTGTTTATATGGCGAAATTTCTATCGTAAAATGTCCAAGTATATCAAAATTACTTATACATAATACCTTATATACCAACTTTTCCAATTCCGGTATCTTTAGAAGATCAAAATAATTACTTCTATTAAAAAATAAGCCGATTACAAATTTGTGACAAATATTAAGAATAATTTAAAATGCATTTTGTATGTAGGATTAACCAACTTTATTTCCTTAACACTATATGTATCATAAAATAAATAAAGAAATATATCTGAAAGATTTATATGAACAACAACACGTATTATTGCGAATATTCTAGAGTAAAACCTTATTTTCGTCTGCATTACTAGAAAGCTGTTTTATGAAGATTAATGGATATACACGGTTTCTGAAGCGAAGAAATAAATTTTTAGGTCCAATAGAAATCTAATATTATTGAGAAATAACTTTCAATTTAAATGAAACACTAATATAAAATCTATATATATATATATACATAGTTCTTATATTAAAACCTTATTTACATATATTCGTCCGTAACATTGTTTTAGATTGATTAAAAAATAAATCTTATTTATCTGAACAAATCAAATCATTTTTACTATATTAAAATTTAATATTTAAAAAAATAGGTTATATGAAATACTCGGATAGACAAATGTATTTCTTAGCTAAATAAATATCTAAAATACATTTGTGTCAATAATGCGAAACCTAAACATTTTACAATACCTCAATGATTCTTGTCCATAAAAATGACTCTAGCCAAAATATTTATTAATAGATATGGAATATCTTATCAAATATTGATATATATATTGCTTTCTTTATAATATTTCTTATTTAGTTGGATATATAATAAATACTCTTCTTCAATGGCACAACAGCCCCATGGTGGGCCACTGTCGTGTGCCTGTGGCATGTTCCAAAAAAAAAATAAGACCTTTTCTTTTTATTGGGTAGGATAAACAACAAATAAATCCTATTTTTCAGAAGAAATAAAAGCATTTTTTATTATATTAAAAAAACTAGTTTATATGAAATACCCTGAAAAATAAATGTATTCCTCAACTGTATAGATATCTTACATGCATTGCCTTAATAATGAAAAACCAAACATTTTACAATATCACAATGAATTTTTTCCGTAAAAATGACTCTTTGCCGCAAAATATATTGCTATATATGGTACATTTTATCAAATAATTATATAAATTGTTTTAATAATAATTATAAATTGCTTTCTTTAATTTATTTCATATTTGGCACGATATACAGGGTGATTATAATTAAACTCCCACTTTCAAAATTCTGTAAAAAAATGAACCACTCGTTACAATGAGTTCAAATTTGAATTGATGATACTTGAAGAAGGGGGAAACGGTATTGCATAAAAAAAAACGACTTTTCCAATCTAATTTGGATTGACCTTGTCCGTGGTAAATAGCTTTCCACTAAATGTGTCATAATTGTTAAATTACTTGGAAACCATTTTTATTCTGTCAAAAAACCGAAACAATCAAGCACATTAAACACCACAGTTGGTTTAACGTAACTCAAGCCAAATACGTTGTAATTTTGATTCAAAATATCACTACCAGCCGAATTCACTTTCTTTATGCAGCTTACAGTGCCATCTATTAATACACTTTGGAACTGTTTTTGACGCCTTACCGTTTCCCTTTTCTTCAAGTATCTTCAGTTCAAAATTGAACACATTGAGACAAGTTGTTCGTTTTTGACAGCATTTTGAAAGTGAGTCTTTAATTATAATCACCCTGTATAATAATTATTCCTCTTCAATAGCGCAACAGCCCCATACTACCAGGTTCCGAAACATGATACGCTTTCTTTTTACTGGGTAGAACAAATAACAGAAAAAATCCTATTTTTTAGAAGAAATAAAACCATTTTTTATATTAAAATTTTAATATTTAAAAAAAATACTTTGTAGGAAATATTCTGATCAATAAATGTATTCCGTAACTGCATAAATATCTAAAATACATTCTCTCAATAATGTAAAATCAAACATTTTACAATATCTCAATAAATATTGTTCATAAAAATTACGCTTTGCCGCAATATATATATATAAATATACACTGAAGTGACAAAAGTCATGGGATACCTCTTAATATCGTGTCGGCCCTCCTTTCTCCCGGCGAAGTGCAGCAACTCGACGTGGCATGGACTCAACAAATCCTTGGAAGTCTTCTGCAGGAATATTGAGCCATGCTGTCTCGATAGACGTCCATAATTGTGAAAGCGTTGATGGTGCAGGATTTTGGGCACGAACAGACCTCTCGATGATGTCCCATAAATGCTCGATGGGATTCATGTCGGGCGATCTAGGTGGCCAGATCATTCGTTGGAATTGTCCAGAATGTTCTTCAAACCAATCGCGAACAGTTGTGGCCCGGTGACATAGCGCATTGTCATCCATAGAAATCCCATCGTTGTTTGGGTACATGAAGTCCATGAATGGCTACAAGTGATCTCCAAGTAGCTGAACATAAGCATTTCCAGTCAATGTTCGGTCCAGTCGCGCCAGAGGACCAAGTCCATGCCAAGAAAAAACAGCCCACGCCATTACGGAGCCACCACCAGCTTGAACAGTGCCTTGCTGACAGTTTGGGTCCATGGCTTCGTGGGGTCTGCGCCACACTCGAACCCTACCATCAGCTCTTACCAACTGAAATCGTGACTCATCGGACCAGGCCACGGTTTTCCATTCATCTAGGGACCAACCGATATGCTCACGTGCCCACGAGAGTCGCTGCAAACGATGTCGTTCTGTCAGTAAAGACACTCCAGTCGGTCTTCTGCTGGAATAGCCCAAGAAAGCCAAATTTCTCCGCACAGTTCTAACAGACAAATCCCTTGTACGTCCCAAATTAATTTCTGCGGTTATTTGACGCAGTGTTGCTTGTCTGTTAGAATTTACGACTCTTTGCAGACGTCGCCGGTCTCGGTCGTTAAGTGCAGGCGGTCGACCATTGCGCTGTCCATGGTGGGATGTTATGCCTGAAATTTCATACTCTCGGCACACTCTTGACACAGTGGATCTGGGAATGTTGAATTCCCTAACGATTTCCGAAATGGCATGACCCATGCATCTAGCTCCAACTAACATTCCGCGTTCAAAGTCTGTTAATTCCCGTCGTGCGGTCATCATCACGTCAAAACCTCTTCACATGAATAACTTGAACAGAAATGAAAGCTCTGCGAAAGCACTGCGCATTTATACCTGTTCTACGCGATGCTATTGCCATCTGAAAATTTGCATATTGCTATCCCATGACTTTTGTCACTTCAGTGTATATGGTACATTTTATCAAATATTTACACAATTTTTTCTTTATTGTATTTAATATTTGGTAGGATATATAATAAATCTTCTTCTTCATTGGCGCAACAGCCCCATGGTGGCCGAAGGTCGTCTGCCTACTGGCTTAAAAATTCTTTTAAGATGTAAATGCAATTTTTACTTATTTTGGTTTCTTAGTAGTTCTGTAGATAAAAGCATTTATAAATTATTTTAATATTTTTTTGAAGTTCATAATTTAGAAATATGATATGTACTCAGGTTTCTAGTATATATATTATTAATATATTATCAATATTAACTGTAAATAAATGTTCCACTTTTTCATGGGGATGTCCATGATCAAAATTTCTGGTTTGAAGAAAAGATTATGGCACCTATTTATTATTCGTAAAGCTCTGTTATAACATTAAAAATAAGTAAAAACTAAATAACTCCTTGGCAATACAGTTCATGTTGGACCCTGGCAGTCTGCCTGCTGCCAAATTACGACATGATTTTTTTGTTTGGGGGGGTAGGATTGTCAATCCTATGGCAAAGAATCATATTAGACCAGAACGTACGGTTTAAAGTGGATTCCAAACCTCTACAAATATCCATGCCTCCACCGGTACTTGAACCTGAATTCGAATCCAGTGCAGCCATGGATATTTGTAGAGGTTTGTAATCCAAGTGACTAATAATGACTGGCCAAGTGACTAATAATCCAAGTGACTAGCGCTCTGTCACCGAGAGCCAGAGTACTAGTCACTTGACCAGCATTCCCCTTACATGATAGTGGGAAGTAATACATTTTTAATTTGAGTGCTTTAAATTTACTTACATTTTCATCATTAAAATAATAGGTTAAAAAGTCTTTTTAAGAAATGAATAAATAAAGTTATATTATAAAAATTCTTAAAGCAACACTTAATTGTAGATCTATACTCGTGAATAAATAAGTATATCATTGAAACTTCTATCTCTAGAATATTTCCAGGATTCCACGCACTCAACAACTGATTCCACATACTCAACATACTTTCTTGGAAAGGCGAATACACGAAGTGAGGATACCGAGTCATCAACATTCTTCCTGAAAATCTACATCTAGTTTGCATTTCTCTCTTGTAATTGAACGAATTCACCCTGAACGTCTACAATTTAACAGGACGAATCATTCGACAGGCGACATTTATATTTCACTTACTTTAGGAAATTTTAACATTTGCTTTTCAAATTATTACCATTTACACTCAACATGTTTTTTAACGACCAGAGTAAGAATAAACTTTGAATTTCTTGAGCTTATATAAATTAATGGTTGAGATGTAGAACCATGATATCAGTGTAAAAATATTTCATATAAATATCGAGTCTGTGGCAACAGTTCTGTAAACGCGCTAAAAGGTTCTTTACCAGAGGGCACTGCTGTTGTGTTGTTTTGATTGGAAAATTGTATATACGTAATGCAACAGTTAAACCTCTGTCTTAATTACACAGGAGTATATTATAAAAATATTATATTGACAAGGACGAAATTATGTTATTAATAACATTGCAAAACTTGATATATATAAACTTTATATTATTATTTGACTTTGCCTTAATATTTTACCATTATGCTTATTGTGCTAGAAAGTTACTATACATTCGGTTACAGACAAATCTCTTTACAGAAATCCTTGAAAGCTGTAAAAATATCATTATTTTTTTTTAAGTTATTTTTTTCAAAATGGAAGGGTCAGAAATTCGCATTATTACGAAGTATGTGTTCTTAAGTCCAACTAAGCACCGCAGACTGCGGGAAACATTAATAATGTATTTGTCTCTAATGGTACTATGCAACAAACAGTATCAAATTGGTTCAGCAAATTTTGTGCAAGTAACTTCACCTCACAAATGAGCCACGCGATCTCCCAGAAACAAAGATAATAATGATAAGATCACAGTCACCCATACCAGAGTGCTTATGAATTATCTAAGTTTTATGTTAGACAAACAAACATTATTAACTCATTTAACTCTATTCTGTAAAGTGAAAAAGTTGGATAAATCTGTTCCACGTGAACAGAATGAAAAACAGAAATAAAAAGCATTTGGAAGCTTTCTTGATCTTGCTTTTTATCACAAATCTGATATATTTTTGAATAGAATCGTAGCTTGTGATGAGAAATGGATTCAATATGACAATGGCAAACGTTCAGTACAGTACAGTGGTTGCATAAGACTAAAGCACCAAAGCGCATTCCAAAGTATAATAGTCATCAAATGAAGATGATGGCGAGTGTTTGGTGGTCTAGCGCAGGTTGATCCATTATGATTTCTTGAAACTCGGCTCATGGTTCATAGAAGAAATATACTGCAACCAACTGGGAGAAAATAATGCACAAATTTAAAAAAAAGTAACTTAAATTGGACAACAGATTGACTCCTATTATATTACATGAAAAAACTGAACCACACATTACACAAATGACTGTTGTAAACTTATAGGAATTGGAGTTGAAACTTCGTCATCATCCTCCAAATTAACACAAATCCATCTCCGTCGGACTACCAATAGTTAATTAATTTGGAAAACTTTTTAATAGGAGAAAAATTCAATTCTTAAAATACTGTAAAACTGGTCTTCCAGGAATTCATTAACTCTCGTCAGCCAGGGTTTTTTATTACCTGCCTGAACCTGTGCCTAAATGGCAAAAGCATACAGACAACATGTGTGCATACTTTGATGAATAAAATAATATCTTATATTTGTAACTTATCAACCAACTTTGTCTTTTTTTTTTCTGAAGATTTCTACTTAACCACCCAATAAAACTAATAAACATAAACATAAAATAACATAAAGAAATCAGAAATTTGCCTACATTTAACCTTGCGCAATAAAAAATATAAATGTTAAAAAATTGACAATTTACGAAAACATATTTCACTCTACCCAATGAAAAAAAGAATTACACAAAAGGAATCTTAACGAAAGTCAGCTAATCCTAAAAGCATTTTCAAGTTATTTTAAGAAAGGAAAAAAAATCAATGTTTAGTTTTTATCTTTACACTCCGCATTTTTCTCTAGAAATACAGCGTAGAATGGAAAATATTCAATGTTCGATCAGTTTTAATGAACGCAGACGAAAGGCAATCTATAGGAAAGAATTCAAAGAAACTTTCAAGAAAACTTTATATATAAGTCTGGAATGGATTTTGATGTGCATCAATGCTTTTTGAATATTTGAATAAGGGTTTCTGATATCTGAGTTGATGTTATTTCCATGCAGCAAATTATTTTTGCTATCCTTATACTTACATTTTTGAGTATTTTTTTAATAGCACTAATTTTTTTCGTGTCTTTTAAACACACTAAAAAGATAAAATTTATTACTAAAAAAGAAATATATGAAGAACTATTTTTAGTATTACCTATATCAGTGTACATCTCAATCTTCAGCTGGGATACTTTTGGCTTAAAGAAATTATTATTCAAAGAATTATTTTCAATATGCAGTTTTCTTGAAGATAAAATAGGTTTACAGCACTTATATTTTTAAAAGAAGAAAATAAATATATTTCTTCTTTTATAAATAACAGTTATAACAGTTATAATTTTTCTTAGCGCGTAGCTCCATTAAAAGTTATAAAAGAAAATTAATTTTTTCCCTATTAGATCGCATATCTAAAACTGAGCATTGTAATTATTTTGACAATTTTAACCTGAGAATTTTAAATATATAAAAAAATAAAAGTTGAAATAAATACTCTAAAGTTTAATTGTTTTTTTAAAAAAAGTCTTAATTTATAAGATTACGTAAAATTAAGTAAGCGACGGTAGGAATTAGTCCTAAAACTTAGTCATTTTGTTACTTGTAATGATAATCATTTTATTAAGTATAGTAAACAATTATTTCATTTTATTTTATTTATAAATTAAAGTTATAAAAGAAATTAATTTTTTCCCTCTTAGATCTCACCATAAATCATATCTAAAAGTGAGCATCGTAATTATTTTGACAATTTTAACCTAAGATTTTCTATATATATATATATATATAATATTAAAAGAATAAATAAATACTAAAATATTTAAATCTTTTAAAGAAAAATTCTACATTATCTTATAAATAATGTAAAATTAAATAAATAATTTTTATATGAATTAATCGTCAAGTTTGACCTCATTTTAACGAGTGGTTCTTTTTTTTACAAAATTGGGAAAGTGGGACTTTAATTATAATCATCCTGTACTTTAAAAATATTTTCAGTGAACTTTTGATCGTGAAATTACACCAAAGATTACAAAGAATACATTTTAAATACTAAAATATTTCACTAATTTGTAAGCAAAATAGATTCTTACAATAATTCAGCGTACCTTATTGGAATAATGTACTAATCCAGCAAACATTGGAATCAAAATTTTGGTAATTCAATTTTATTTACTATAACCTACAGTTAAGAACACTAAAGCATAAAAATCCAATATTAGTTGCGCGTAATCTCTGTTAAAATCGCATTAAGCGAATTCATTACTACTGTTATGAATGGGGCGTGGCATTGCTTATCACTCTGCTGGAAAAATGAATGGTTGTTCTCCCCACTCAAAAGTGATGGATTCACAGCATTATTCCGCTGGTATTTAAGTAACAATGGTTATTACGAAGAGTTTCGAAAATATTCTAAAATCTATTACGAAGTGTTAATTACCCCGTTTTGGGTCTCTAATTAACTATGTTGAATAAAAATAAATAAAATTCGTATTTGCATTTGCTCTCTCAAACAACAAGTTTCTTAAAAGAGCTGCCAAATCGATCAATCTAAATCTTTGTTGGTTATAATTCAAATAATTTTCTAGCATTTGTTTATAACTTAAAATTTCATTTGTTAACTTAAAATTCTTTGTTAATTATTAGAAATTTTTAACATGGTTGTTGTAATGAAAGACTTGGTTATAAATTGCTTTAAAATTATATATTTTAAAACAATTTTAAAAAAATACAAATACCTGTATATAAAGTTAAACATAAAAATGTTTTTGTAGAAGTATTTATAAATATTTTTATCTGTTTGTAAAATTTACAAATAAAATTTAAATAAAAATTAGAAGGATTAAAATAAAAGAATTAATTAAATTTAAATAATTGTTGTTTTTATCCCTCTTGTTAGACTGCCACATCTAGACCAAATACAAGAGTTTTATTTTATTTCATTTCAATTTCTTTTTTTAATTATTTTCTTTCTTATTTCACCTACAATACATGTCATCTGAAAATACCTACATTGCCACAAATTAATTTAAATTCCGGAATGAATTATTTGAAGAATATTCTGGACTTTTATTAACTGTTTACATAGTTATGCTCGAAGAATTTTACAGAGTTAATTTTTAAATGGATTATAAAATTAAAAATAACTTACTCGGATAACAAAATGATAGCTCATACAAAAAAAAGTTTTAATTAATAATCTTATTAACTCGAATCTAATTTCAGTTAAAAAAAATATTAACACGATTTAATTCAAGTTACTTTATTAATTATTGAACTGATAGTTCATATTAGTAAATCAATTTATTATTAAATATATTTTCTGTTAATTAATGTAGATAGAAAAAAAATGTGTTTGCAGGTGATGTTGAATTTCTTTTTTATTCTGCAAATAGCTGTTAGCTGTTTTTATTATTTGTAATCTCCAATGATTTTGAAAAGCACAATTTTGATTTAAAATTAAGAATTATAACATCGCGCCTTTATTTTAAATTAAAAAGTATTATTTTGTCACTAAGATGCTTTTGTTAAAATTAATTTTAATGGAATTAAATGATTATGTAAAATTTATTTTTCAATTTTCTTTAAAAGTATGTTTGTTTACTTGTGTATTCTAAACAAAATGTTAATTACGGAGTACTAATGATAAAAATTCTAGCAACACCATACGTCAGATATTACAGTTCTTTTAAAAATTACAATTTTATACATTTAAGAAAATACTTTTAACACGCAAATTCACTGAAAATTTGAAAAATAAAGCTGGATATACTCAGGTAAATTCAAATTTATTCTGTTTATAATTATCCGTGTAATCCTTTTAAGAGAAATTTAATACTTTCATTTAAATTTTATGCAGTAGGATTTCTATTTTTATTCTTTTAGAAAATAATCATTTTTCTAAATAAGTAGTATGCAAATGGATGTTTTCAAATTGAAATTAAAATGAGAGATTTTTCGTAAATATAACTAATAAATTAATATTAATAATCACTTCACTAAGTAAAATTATTTACATGGATTATTTCAGATTGAATCATGGGTTATTTAAAAATAAAAAAATTAAAGTAAATAAAATAGAAATAAAACAATAAGCAATAGAAATAAAAAATAATAAAAAAATAAAACAATAAACTGTACCACAATATATTACATTTCATTTTATTTCTTAGCTTTTGAATGTTTGTATGCATTTTTGATTAGTAATGCACGCTGGTTTAGTGAAAATTCAATTTTATTGTATAAATAATTTATTTCATACAAATATGAATAGATATTATCTTTTTAAAATTAAATAAGTTTGTATCTGAAGATATTGCAAATAATGTACTTTTGATTTAAGTTTCACTATGTATATTTTGAATTTCTTACATATATTTAATCTTTAATATTCTCTTTCTATTAAATGTTTATGTTTAGTTATTAGCAGTTATTTACAATAAAAAAGAGAATATATGTATTATCAGGACAAAAAAATCCGAGAAAAGCACTGTTCTGAAAAAATTCTGAATAACAATTATTAAAAATATTTATAAAATCATTAAATTTTGTCAAATGAGAACAAATATTTTTTTTAACATGCATATAGATTTATTGTTTTTATAAACAACTAATTAAATCCATTATTGTGATAATCATTTTTTTCTGTTGAAAAATAATATTAGTGAAAAATAATCTAATAAATAGGATATAATTTTTAAATTTTTGAAAAAAAATATTTTAACCAATCATGAACAATGTTTATTCTAATATGCCTTTTAATGGCCTAAACATTAATTCTAGAGCAAATAAATTGATTATTAAACCCATAATTGTTTAAACAATGTATAAAAAATTCGAAGTTGATTCTTTAAAAAATGTTATTTTCTGTCGTGTTAAAATACACGTGGAAAAATTCACCTTGTAAACTTTTTATCACACTCAAATTCATTCTTTTTATTATGGGTATTATCGATTTTATTATGAGTTTTCATAATATTTATAGAAATTATTTTGAAGTAGCCAACCCTATTTATGTATTCAATATAATAATATGACTTTAAATGTAATTAGTAGATATATTTAGAATAATTTTTTTTAAATAAATTTTTAATTATTTTTTCCCAGATTTCAACTATTTAGCAAAATTGAAAGTCCTCAATATTTTTTACGCTTTATAAAACCTCTAATTACTAAATGGCAAATGCATGATATGAAGCAAAATATACGCAAGAGAATTTCTATAAATCAAAATAATTAATATGCCAAATTTAATGCACGAGTTCTAGAATTTCTTTTCAAGTTCAAGAATTCTATTTCAAGTTGCTTTTGATTTAAATTGTGCTGAAAATTTTATCAGAACAAACTATGGCATTTCAAATTTACTGTAAGTTTTCTAAATTCGTGACAAATAAACTTCGTGTTCTTTGTAAAACTTCTTCGTTTTTTCAATAGAAGTCTTAGAAGGTATTAACCATGTCTTTTTTATTTAATATTTTTTTTTCAAACTAAACACACATTAAAAACTTCCCAAAGTGCTGATATCTTCTCATGATTATCAGTTTTTCTTTTTCATTAGAGTTAAATTAATAATCGAAGACCTTTCATAATGGCTTTACTATCATAATGACACAAATCATTAAATCTATTTAAAAACTCAATTTAGATTGTATTGTTAATGTTTAATGGTCCACGCTGTTGTTTTCTTTAATTTTGAAGCAAATATTAGTCCCTATTTCACGAAAAACAACAACAAATATCATTACCATTATTCAATAGCCACAGTCAATAAATAGACAAAGATGAAGTCGGTTAGGGTATCAAATGGTAAAGTTTAATTACTGCAGTCAATCCCCAAAACATAAGTTAGTCATGTTATCACAATAGGCAAGTTTAATTTCAGCAGACATTCCACAAAACATAAGTTAGTCATGTTATAACAATAGACAAGTTTTATTTCAGCAGACAATCCACAAAACATAAGTTAGTCATGTTATCACAATAGGCAAGTTTTATTTCAGCAGCTAAGCTACAAAACATAAGTTAGCCATGGTATCACAATAACCAAGTTTAGTTTTAACAGCCAATCCATGGCATAAATTAGTCATCTTTTAACAATAGCCAAGTTTACATTCTCCAAGCAGTTCACAAAACATAAGTTAGTCATGATATCGCAATAACCAAATTTAGGTGCCTTTGCCAATCCACAAAACATAAATTAGTCGTGATATCACAATAGACAAGTTTAAGTTTCACAACCAATCCACAAAGTATAAGTTAGTCATGGTTTCACAATAATAGTTAGCCAGGTTCAATATCCTCAGCGAATCAGAGAAGCAGGAAGTATATAAGTTACCACAAAAAATAATAGCCATATGGATATTAGATCCCTCTAGAAAAATTGTAAGATACTCAAAGTTTTTTATTAACAAAATTCTTGTTAACATCCTCTTAAAATTCTAGCTTATTCAAGTATAGCTTGGGATACATCTGAAAATCTCATTTTCCTATTGTTTATTTTGACTACGCCACTTTCAAAAATTTCATCAAAATTCATGTATTTTAGTTTTTTTTTAAATCCGTTCAGACTTTTCAAATTATTCATTTTCTTTCAGCATTCACGAAATTTTAAGCTTGAAGAAAAACATCGTCGTATGATTTATTTGCTTAAATTATTTGTCTTTATTACGGACTTTATTCTGTGTACACATGATAATATTACAACAAACAATTAGCTAACAATAGATTTGGTTTGTTTTGAACTCTGTCTGACCTTCTGTCCATGTCTAAAAAAGTATAAATATCCACAGAGAACAAAATAAATAATACCAAATGATTCTGTTATAAGATGTTTCTATAATAGTTTTATATGGCTAAATTCTATCGTAAAATGGTCAAAAATATAAATTCATTTATACAAAATACCTTATATACAAGCATTTTCAACTCCTATTTCTGTAGAAGATAAAAAAAAATTACTTCTATTCAAAAAAATCCGATTTTCAAATTTATGACGAATACTAAGAATAATTTAAAATGCATTTTGTAAGTAGGATTAACCAACTTTATTTCCTTAATACTGTATGTATCATGAAATAAATAAATAAATTTATCTGAAAGATTTATATGAACAACAACAATAACTATTATTGCGAATATTCTAGAGTAAAACCTCATTTTCGTCTGTAATATAACAAATGATTTTTATGAAGATTAATGGATATAGTACACGGTTTTCGAAGTGAGAAATAAATTTTCATGTCCAATAGAAATCTAATATTATTAAGAAATAACTTGCAATTTACGTGAAACACTAATGTAAAAACTAAATATAATATATATATATATAATCGTGTAATTATATTATTGTTAATGTTCAAGTCTAAAACCTTGCTGAGACACATCCTTCTGTAACATTATTTTAGGAGGATTAACAAGTAAATATGACTTTTCCAAGAAAATAAAAATATGTTTCAATATATTAAAAATATAATACTAAAGCAAATAGTTTATAGGAAATACTCTGATAAATAAATGTATTCCCTACCTATAGAAAGAGATATGATAAAAGAAAGTAATAAATTTTTAATTAAAAAAAAAAAAATAAATAAAATAAAATTTAACTATAAAAATAGCTATAAAATTTGCACATTTCATTTTAATAACATCATACATATTTGCATTCTGTTTCTTCTCATGTTCGCTTAAATAGATTAAAAATAAATAAGAAAATTAATAAATAAACTTATTTTATATGTAATATAATCCATATAACAACACTTATTTCCAAAATCTATATTCTTGAATAAATAAATCATTAAAATATCTATTTTCAGAATTTATACAGGATTATATGACCACCTGTCAAAAGCCAGAATATACACTCTTGTATATTCTGGCTTTAAGTGGAGTGTGGAATGGGGTATTAAGTGGTATTGAAGTGGTATTAAGTGGAATTCTTTATATACACTCCACTGCAATGTGCTGCCTTTTGTGATTGGTTAATTCACGTTGACGTCGAAAGTAGGTGGTGGTCACATTAATGTGACTGGACCGTGTATATATCAGGTATGATATTCATTATTGTAAATATTCAAATCTAAACATTATTTGCATATAGTCTTCCGTGAATATTTTTATTATGATTAACAAATTTATCCTATTTTTCCGAATAAATAAAATTTTTTTGTTATTACATTAAAAATCTAATATTAAAAGCAAATAGTTTAGATGAAATACTCTGATAAATAAATATAATCCTTAACTGTATAAATAGCTAAAATATATTTTCTGAAGAATGAAAATTCAAACATTTTACAATATCTCAATGATTCTTATCCATAAAAATGACTCTAGCCAAAATATTTACTAATATATATGGAATATCTTATCAAATATTTATATATATTGCTTTCTTTGTAGTATTTCTTATTTAGTAGGATATATAATATATATTCTTCTTCAATGGCACAACAGCCCCATGGCGGGCCAATGCCGTCTGCCTGTGGCACGTTCCGAAACATGAGACGTTTTCTTTTTATTGGGTAGGGCAAATAACAAATAAATCATATTTTTCGAATAAATAAAAGTATTTTTTATTACATTAAAAAAATTAGTTTATAGGAAATACTCTGATAAATAAATGCATCCTTAACTTTGTAGATATCTTACATGCATTGTCTTAATAATGAAAAACCAAATATTTTACACTATCACAATGAATTTTGCCCCTAAAAATGACTCTTTGCCGCAATATATATTGCTATATATGGTATATTTAGTTCTTGAATTTATTTCATATTTGAGAAGATACACTGGGTGATTATAATTAAAGTTCCACTTTCAACATGCTGTAAAAAATTTAACCACTTGTCACAATGAGTTCAAATTTGAACTGATGATACTTGAAGAAGGGGGAAACGGTATGGCATCAAATATCGTTTCACCGATTTTCCCCATCCAATTTGATATGACCTTATCGTGGTGGATGCGCTTTCCACTAAAAGTGTCATAACTTTTAAATGTGCTTTATCAGTGCTTTAAAATTTTCACAATTCATTATAATCATAGCATAAATGTTTTCTTAAATAAATTAAAAACATTAAAAAGATATAAGTTATTTTATATGTAAAACTCCCTATAACAGCACTTATTTGCAAAATATATATCCGTGAATAAATAAATATATCATTGAAACATCTATCTCCAGAATATCTTCAGGTTTTCCACGTTGTCAACAGCAACTGATTCCTCATACTCAACATACTTTCTTTGAAGGACGAATATACGAAGTGATGATACCGAGTCGTCAATATTCCTCCAGATAATCTGCATCGAGTTTGCATTTCGCTCTCCTAATTGAACGAGTTCACCCTGAACGTCTACAATTTGCCAGGACGAATCATTCGACAGGCGACATTTACTTTTCACTTACCTTAGGAAATTTAAATATTTGCGTTTCAAAATCTTATCATACACACTCAACAGTTTTCTTTAACGACCACGGCATGAAAAATTTGACTTTCTTGTGCTTACTTGAATTAAAGATAGTAGAACCATAATAATAGTATAAAAATAATTCTTATAAATGTTCGAGTCTGTGGCAACAGCTCTGAGAATGCAACAACAGATTCTACACCAGAATGCGCTATTTTTATAATATTTGGAATGAGAATTCAATAAAAATATTGAATTCAATCCAATATTTGAATTGAGAATATGCAATTCAACTGATACACATCTGTCCTAAATTTTATATTTAAACAATTACACCTGCATTCTAAAAGTATTGGGTTGGCAAGGAAAATAGTTTTAGTTAATAATATTGTCAAATTTAACAGATTATTATTTGACATTGGTATAATATTTTACCGTTTTGTTTATTTTGTTAGAAACAAATCTCGCATGTTTAAAGAAATCATTATAAGATGTCAAAAATATTAAAAACATTTTTTTTAAAAAATAGTTAATAGTGTATCTGGCTCTAATGTTACTACGCAGCAGACAGTATCGAATTGGTTTGGCAAATTTCGTAGAGGTAGATTTAACCTCAGATATGAGGCTCGCTGTTACCCAGAATCAAAGGTCAAAAATAACAAACTAAAAGTCACCATTTAGTATGACCCCTCTCAGAGAGTCTATGAATAATCGTTGAAATTTCGTGTTAGCAAACAAACAACATTAACACTCATTTAGCTCAAATCGATAAAGTGAAAAAGATGGATAAGTGGGTACCGCATGAACTGAATGAAAAAGATAAACATAAGCTTTTGGAAGCTTGCTTCATGTTGTTTTCTCGTCATAATTTTTTTAATTGAATTGTCATTTGTGATGAGAAATAGATCCAAAATAAAAATCGCAATCATTCAGCACAGTGGTTGGACAAGGATAAATTACCAAAACACCCTCCAAAGCATAATGTTCATTAAATGAAGATGATGGTGAGGTGTTTGATGGTCTGGAGTAAGAGTGATCCATTAGGATTTCATGAAACTTGGCTAAACGTTCACAAAAGAAATATACTGTAACTAACTGGACAAAATGACGTAAATACTTAAATAAAAGTAGCATAGATTGGTCACCAGATAGCCTTCTATCTCATTGCATAACACTATACCACACATTGCACAAATGACTGTGACAAAACTACAGGAATTGGAGTTGGAACGCCGTCATCATCATCCATACTCACCTTACCTAGCCCCCACTGTCTACCCCTTCTTCTTCAATTTGGACAACTTTTTAATATGAAAAAAATTCAATTCCAACAATGCTGTAAAAATGACTTTCCAGGAATTATTTAACTATCGTCAGCCAGGGTTTCCTATTACCTCCCTGAACTTGTGCTGGAATGGCAAAATTCCATAGACAATATGTGCTCATACTTTGATGAAGTAATTCCTCATATTTGGAAGTTATCAACCAACTTTGTCTTTTTTTCTACATATTTCATCCATCACGACCCGATAAAAGAATTAAATTTAATAAAAAAAAATAAAAAAAATAAAAAATTTGCCTACATATAACCTTGCGTAATAAAGAAAATAAATGTTAAAAAATTGACAATTGTTGAAAAAATATTTCACCCTGTCCAATGAAAAAAGAATTACACAAAAGGAATCTTAACGAAAGTCAGCTAATCCTAAAAGCATCTCCAAGTTGTTTTAAAGATGAAAGAAGAAAAAAATCAATGTTTAGTTTTTATCTTTGCACTTCGCAGTTTTCTCTAGAAATATCGTCGAATGGAAAATATTCAATGCTTGATCACTTTTAATGCACGCAGACGAAAGGCAATTTATAGGAAAGAATTCGAAAGAAACTTTCAAAAAAACTTTATATATAAATCTGGGGTGGATTTTGATGTGCTTCAATGCTTTTTGAATATTTGAATAAGGGATTCTGATATCTGAGTTGATGTTACTCTTTCTATGCAGCATAATTTTTTTGCTATCCTTATACTTCATTTTTGATTATTTTTTAATAACTATATTTTTATGTCTTTTAAATACTCTGAAAATATTAAATATATTAATAAAAAGAAATAATATGAAGAAATATTTTTGGCATTAGCTATCCCGGTGTATATTTCACCTTAATTGGTTACTTTTGGCTTAAAGAACTTGTTTATTGAATTAATTATTTTTAATTTGAAGTTTTCTTCAAGATAAAATAGATTTACGGTATTTATATTTATAAAAAAAAAGAAAAGAAAATAGTTGTCAAAACAGATATAATTTCTCTTAGCACATAGCTCCATTAAAAGGTATAAAAAATATCATTATACTTCCCTACTAAATCGCGCCCATAAAACATATTTAAAAGTGAACATCTTAATTATTATGGCAATTTTAACCTGAGAATTTTTCTTATATATCAAATACGAAAAGATAAAATAAATTATTTAAATTTTTAATTTTTTTTAACAAAAGTTTAATCAATAAGGTTATGCTAAATTAAGCAAATCATAATATTAATTAGTCGTACGACATTCATATTATCATTTTGCTACATAAAATGTTAATCGATTTATTATGTATAATATAAAATTTATTTTATTTAATTTTATTTACAATTTCTAAAAAGATAAAATTAATTTATAAAACCTTCTGCAGAAAACTCTTTACTTACGAATTCATATACAGATCTTTGTAAATTTTATTTACTATAAAATTATAATTTAAATGTATAATTTGAATAAAATTTAATTAAATAAATATTAATAAAATGTTAATTATTAGTTTTATAAATGTATATTTAATAACTTTAAAAAAAAAAATTAATAAAAATTTAGACAAGTAAATATAATTTAATTGTAAATTTAAAAAAAGAATAATTTATAAAAATTAAAAAAAAAATAAATATAACTTTAAATATATATTCAAAATATATAATATTAAATAGCATCGCAAACATTTTAAGCCACGGCTGTAGTAACAACAGTTTTAAGTAATAAATAAATGTAAGAATGTAAGTTGATTCAATAAAAACTTATTTTAAAATTATTTTCAGTGAATTTTTTATCGTTAAATTACCCCAAAGAATACATTTTAAGTACTTAAACATTTCTTGAAATTAAAAAACATAATAGATTTTATAATAATTCAAAATAACTTATTGGAATAATGTACTAATCCAGTAAACATTGAAATCAAAAGTTGGGGTAAATTAATTTTCATGACTACAACCTAAAGTTACAAACAGTAATCCTAAAAATCCAATATTAACTGCGCCTAATCTCTGTTAAAATCGCATTAAGCGAATTCATTACTACTGTTACGAATTGGGCGTGGCATTGCTTATCACTCTGCTGGAAGAATGAATGGTTGCTTCCCCATTCAAGAATGATGGATTCGCAGCATTATTCATCTGGCATTTAAGCAAACAATGGTTATTACGAAGAGTTTCGAAAATATTCTAAAAGCTATTACGAAGTGTTAATTACCACGTTTTGGATCTCTAATTAGCCATTTTGGCTAAAAAAAAATATTTAAATTCGTATTTGCATTTGCTTTCTAACAAGTCTCTTAACAGAAGTACACAATACATCGAAGTATAAGCTTTGTTGGTGGTGATTCAAATAATTTACAATTGTTTATTAGTTAGAATTTGTAGCATGGCTGTTGTAATTAAAAATTTGGTTATCAGTTTTGAGAATCTCCTTAAAATTATCTATTTTGAAACAATTAAAAATAATAATATAAATTATAGTAATTACAAAAATCTGTTAATAAATTAGAATTTTTATTTGTAGACGAACTTATAACTATTTTTATCTGTTTGCAATTTACAAATATAATTTAAATAAAAAAAAATTGAAGATTTAAATAAAGAGAATTAATTAAAATTAGAAAATAAGTATGAGTTTTTTAATATACTACCTTAACTAGCTGTTGAGGTTTTAAAGACATTAGCTCTACTGGACTGCAAGAAAGTATAACAGAATTCTTCAACATATTATGTTAAAAATCTCATTACTGTACGGATCGTGGAAAACTCGTAAAATTTTGAACTTCCTACTTAATGAACTTTTTAAGTAACCTTTATATTAATTGTAATCGTTGAACGACAACAAAATAAAAGTGTACACGTGTATACCTTTAATTATTATTTGTTTTTATTTCAGATACGAATGTTTTTCTCTTGCAAGGTCAATGTGTGAAATAAAAATATTGTAATTTTGTAATTTTGTAATTTTGTAATTTTTGTTAAATATAACGAATTTACTTAAAACAAACTTAGAAAAAAAATAATATTTAATGACTTGCTTTTAAATAAATATTATAAGAAATGTAAACGAAAAATTCCATTATTTAAATTAACACAAATATAATATTTTTAAATAGTTCAAAATTCGTTTAATTAGCATGGTGACAAAAGCTCATTGCAAATTTATTTGCCAAAGAACAATTTTTTTCAGAAGAAAATTAAAACTTTCCTTCGCCCTATCTCATATTATTACCCTTTCACCAACAAACACCACTACATCCTACACAGTGAAAATCGTTCTCTAACAATTTCAAAAGTGTGTTCCCAAAGGCACGGGCTTCACCCCTTGTTCGACAATCGCAGACGACTCTCTGCAGGGTGTCTTTGGAAGGTGTTGGAGGTTTTGCAACAGAGATATTCGGCGGCTCATTGTCAACACCATCTGGTGGCGATATCTTGAAAGATGCGAGATCTTTTGGCTGTTTTGGGAGATCGGCGGGGTGTTTAGAAGCACAAAGCGTGTGTTCTTTTTATTCGAAAGAATGGAAACGGCGTGGTTTGGACGCTTGTCATTCTTACGGGGATGGAGGTTATTATTGTTATTCCGGTTAACACGGCGAGGAATAAGCTTTTGTAAGCAGAAAATGCTTTCATGTCGAGTAAATGACGAAGATATCATAATGGGCCAGCAACAAATACTTGAGATATAAAAACATAAATCTAGTTTAATGTTTAGCATTGGAAAATTACCTTATATTTCAACAAAATGTAATTATATACACATACAAGCACAGAAAACATAAATGTTAAGGTGTAGGTCTTGGTCAAATAAGCCTGATGTATGTTCAAAATGACCCTAGATCGACTATAAACTAAAATTGTAGACTTGTAAACATTTAATTATGATTTGTTTTTGTTTCATACATGAATATATTACTTTTTCAAGCATGATAAATAATAAAAAATTATTTTAATGAAGCCGAATTTTTTTTAAGGAAGAATTTAAAACAAATGGAGAAACGTAAATTATGATTTAATGGCTTGCTTTTAAAGAAATATTAGAAGAAACGTCACAAAAAAATTTCATTATTTAAATTAACAAAAATATCGCATTTTTAAATACATGCTTCACATTCTTCAATTTTTTATTGCTTAATGTTTCACAATTCGTTTAATTAGCATGGTGACAAAAGCTCATTGTACATTTATTTGTCAAAAAAACTTTTTTTCAGAAGAACATTAAAACTTTCCCTCACCCTTTCCCATATTATTACTCCTTCACCAACAAACACCACTTCACCCTCCATAATGAAAATCGTGTGCTTAACAATTTCAAAAGTATGTTCCCAAAAGCACGGGCTTCACCCTTGTTCGAACAATCGCAGACGACTCTCTGCAGGGTGCCTTTGGAAGGTGTTCCAGGTTTTGCAACGGAGATATTCAGCGACTCATTGTCAACACCATCTGGCGGCCATATCTTGAAAGATGCGAGATCTTTGGGTGTTTTGGGAGATCGGCGGGGGGTGTTTAGAAGCACAAAGCGGGTGTTCTTTTTATTCGAAAGAATGGTAACGGCGTGCTTGGGACGCATGAGATGAAAGTCATTCTTATCGGGGATGAAGGCTATTATTGTTATTTTGGTTAACACGGCGAGGAATAAGCTTTTGTATGCACATGATTCTTTCATGTTGAATAAGTGAGGGAGATATCATAATTTGCCAGCAACAAATGCTTAAGATATAAAAACATAAATCTTGTTTAATGTTGAGCATTGGAAAATTACTTTATATTTCATTAAAATATCATGATATGCATAAACTAGCACATATAAACAGTTCTACTCAAGAAAATAACTTTTAATTAAGTAGTAGTATTTTTGTAGGATATTTTCTTATCAGTTGGTAAGTTTTATGTCGAAGACATAAGATCCTTTTTTTCAATGTTAACATACTACTATTATATCTCCACATCACTGTGCCTACAGCTGAGTTCCCATTTACAGTTTGAGAATGATGCGGGCTGATTGGGCTCTATGACGTTCCCCGGTCATATGAGACCTACACCTACGACTTAAAGTGAATTCTGAACCACTACAAACATCCATGACACCGCCGAGACACGAACCCGAAACTTGTGCCAGAGCGCTAGTCACTCGGCCATCATACAATTTGTTTAATTTTATAGTATTTTTAAAGAAAATTTTAAATTCTACTCGAATTAAAATGGTAGAAGTGTATATTTTTAATTATGACTTGTTTTTGTTTCAGATATGAATATTTTCTTTTTTCAAGGCAATGCATGAAATATGCAATGCACATTTATTTTATAAAATGATTTATTTAAATCAAATGTAGAAAAACACATTATTTAATGCCTTGTTTTTTAAAGAAATATTACAAGCAATGTAACTAAAAAAGTTCATTATTTAAATTAACACAAATATGACTTTTTTAAAAGCAATCTTAATGCTTCACAACTTATTTAATTAGCATGGTGATAAAAGCTCATTGTAAATTTATTCGTCAAAGAACCCTTTTTTCACAAGAAAATTAAAACTTTATATCACCCTATCTCATATTATTACTCTTTCACCGCAAACACCACTTTACCCTCCATAGTGAAAATCGTTCGCTAACAATTTCAAAAGTATGTTCCCAAAGGCACGGGCTTCACCCCTTGTTCGACAATCGCAGACGACTCTCTGCAGGGTGTCTTTGGAAGGTGTTGTAGGTTTTGCAACAGAGATATTCAGCGACTTTATTGTCAGCACCATCTGGCGGCGATATCTTGAAAGATGAGAGATCTTTTGGGTGTTTTCGGAGATCGGCGGGGGGTGTTTAGAAGCACAAAAGCGTGTGTTCTTTTTATTCGAGAGAATGGAAACGGCGTGCTTTGGACGCGTGAGATGGGAGTCATTCTTATGGGGGAGGGAGGCTATTATTGTTATTTCGTGTAACACGGTGAGGAATAAGCTTTTGTAAGCAGATGTTCCTTTCATGTTGAGTAAATGACGAAGATATCATAATGGGCCAGCAACAAATACTTAAGATATAAAAACATAAATCTTGTTTAATGTTCAGCATTGTAAAATTACTTTATATATTAATGAAATGTCGTAAAATACATGTACTAGTACATATAAACCTGCTTTGCCCTGCTTAAATAAATAAGACTCAACTCTTCTATATTAAATATGTTAGTTGTTAAGTTTTATGCCGAAGGCATAAGATAATTTCTTTTCAATGCTAACATAGATGCAAATAAAATATATTTTAATACAACTAATGAATCAATAGGTGGTCTATTTTCCAGCGGCTTGATTGGCAATTGGCTATCTTTTTAGCCTTTGGTACCACAAGCTCCAGGTTCGAATCCACCACTGACATGAATATTTGTGAGTGGTTCGGAATCCAATTTAAGCTGTAGCTCCAGGTTAATTAGATTAAAGACTGCACAAAATGACAGTTGAATGACAATAAACTAAAATTGTGTACGGGTATATTCATAATTATGATTTGTTTTGTTTCAGATATGAATATTGCAATTTTCAAGGAGAAAAATATAAATATAAATAGTATAATATATAAAAAGTATATAATAATATATCAAATAATATAAATAGTATAAAATATATATAATATATAATAGTATGAAATATCTAATATACAATTGTATAAATAAATATATAATAATAATAATAGTATAAAATAAAAATTGAAATTTTTTTAAATGAAGAAATTATTTAAAACAACTGTAGAAAATAAAATATAATTAAATGACTTGCTATAAGAAAATATTGCAAGAAATGTAACACAAATTTTATTTAAATTAACACAAATATCACATTATTAAATGCTTCATAATTCGTTTAATTAGCACGGTGACAAAAGGCCATCGTAAATTTATTTGCCAGAGAACCCCCTTTTTTTTAGAAGAAAATTAAAACTTTCCCTCACCCCTCCATAGTGAAAATCGTTCGCTAACAATTTCAAAAGTATGTTCCCAAAGGCACGGGCTTCACCCCTTGTCCGAACAATCGCAGACGACTCTCGGCAGGGTGTCTTTGGATGGTTCCAAGTTTTGCAACAGAGATATTCAGCGGCTCATTGTCAGCACCATCCGGCGGCAATATCTTGAAAGATGCGAAATCTTTTGGGTGTTTTCGGAGATCGGCGGGGGGTGTTTAGAAGCACAAAGCGAGTGTTCTTTTCAATCGAAAGAATGGAAACGGTGTGGTTTGGACGCGTGGGATGGAAGTCATTCTTATGGGGGATGGAGGTTATTATTGTTATTTCGGTTAAGACGGTGAGGAATAAGCTTTTGTAAGCAGATGTTCCTTTCATGTTGAGTAAATGACGAAGATATCGTAATGGACCAGCAACAAATACTTAAGATATAAAAACATAAATCTTGTTTAATGTTCAGCATCTGAAAATTACTTCATATTTCAATAAAATGTTTTAATATACATATACTAGCACATGCATACCGGCATTGTCCTGCTTAAGAAAATAAAACTAAAATTAATCTATGTAATATAAAAGCGTTGATATTACATAGATTAGTTGGTAAGTATTATGCTAAAATTATATAAGCTCCTTATTTTCAGGGCTAATATATATGTAAATAAAATATAGCTTAATGTGGGTAATGAATCAATAGGTTACATATTTTTTTTTCTTCCTCTAGCCGCCGGATGGCCAATTGGCTAGCGCTCTGGCCTTTGGTACCACATGCTCCAGTTTTGAATCCTGGTGTTGGCATAGATGCTTGTCAGTGGTACGGAATAAACTTTAAACTGTAGGCCCAGGATTATTAGTATCGTGTGCACAAAACGACTGGGGAGGGATAAATAAAACCAATTTTCTTCCATTGCCCATGGTGGGTTAAGGATTTCCCGAGGACATTCTTTCATTTTAATCTCTTCTTTGAGACAACTTTCCAGTTAGTAACTCTTAAAACTTTAAAAATATGCCTCCTCGCTACAATCGGTGCATCTCAACTTGGGGCTCCCCCTAGTTCTAGTACCAAAACGTACATTATTGAATACTCTAAGTATCAGAGATGAGAGGTCCATTCGGAAAATATGACACGAAAAACTCTTACGCTTTATACTGATGAATTTAATGGCGTCTGCGTACTTAAACATCCTACATAATTCAAAATTATGCTGTAAAAATATTATTATAATGTTATTATGTCGTAAATCCTAATTTCTTTAAAATTTAACTCGCAATACTTTTTCTTTTATTTTTGACTAACATATATTTAATTTAATAAAACAATTACATTATTATGATGCTCTTTATTAGCGCAACAGCTCCATGGTGAGCCATGGCCGTACTGCCTACTCGCAGATTTCGAGACAAGAGGTGCTTTCTTTTTACGGGGTTGTCGTTATATGTAATGGAGAAAGTCATTACATTAGTTTATTCACAATACGAAAATGTGATATAATGAGAGGTAAATAATCATTTATTCTATTAATGTGAATAATATATTTTTTGTAATAATAAAATTTACAACATCCTTTAATATTTTATTACATAATAACTGTCAGTTATTAAATAAATCATCCAAAAAAAATTTACACGACGTATTATGATTTTTTTTATATCTTGTATCATTAAAATTTATTTTAATTTTCTTATATGGAATGAAGAATGTGATTTCATTAATTTAGGATATGAAAATGTAATATCATGGATAGGTAAATAAATAATCATTTATTCTATTAATATGAATAAATTTACTTTTTCAAATAATAAAATTTGCAACATCATTTACTATTTTATGACACAATAACTGTTAGTAATTAAATAAACCCTCCAAAAAAAAAAAACAATTTTATTATGCTTTTCACTTTAAACCTATTCGATTCATTTCATCAAAACTTACATAACATAAAAGATGAAAAAAAATGGTGATTCCAAAATAACTGCCTTAACAACAACCTTTACGATGTCTGATGAAATACTTTCATTCATCGCAATGAAAATCTCCGAGCAGACTACACCGTAATTGCCCAAAAGCTCACACAAAAGAATATCACTGCTACCAGATCCCTCAGAATAATAATAATAAAAAATCGTCGAACAAACAAGCGAGTTTAGTGGTTATAATCCTGCTTTTCCTTTACAAGTCGTTAGCCAAACTGCACGAAGAGTTGAGGTGCATGCTGGTAATGAAGACTTTAAAGGGTAATTAAAGTGCATTCCGAGCTCTCATCGTCCGATTCAATTACGGGACGATATTAAATGACAGAGTTTTAAAGTTTCGACTCCGGTGGCAGTACTGTTAAAAATCGTTTGGGTATTTTTGTAATGGAGGGTAATTAAAATATGAGAGAAGAGCTTTCTGCGAATGGCTTTTCTGTTGTTACAGAAAAAATTTTATTGAAGTGCGTGTATATTTAGACTAGATTCAAAGATAGAATGCGAAATGATCATAAAAATAATGGTTTAGAAAAGATGCACATTAAAATTAATTCATGAGAGAATTAAAGTAAAATTACGTTTTCTTTTTAAAGTAAGCATTTGAAATACAAGAAATTTTAATAATAATATATCACCAATAATAATAAATTTAATATGGATGATAGTTATATGTTATAAATATCAAATTAACGATAACAAAAACATTGCGTTTATAACTACTACCTTATTAAAAGTAATACATTTCTGCTATAAAAGGCATATTTAATGTCATTCTAATATTAATTCGGAAAATCCAGCACTCCATAATAATAAATAAAATATTTTTTATTAACTTCGTTTTTATTGCTACAACTGAATAGGTTTTATTTTCTTCTTAAATGGCGCGACAGCCCCATGTTGGGCCAATGCTTACTGTCTATTGGTAGAATTCGAAACATAGAAATTTTCTTATGTTGTAAGGTACTGCACCCAACAGCCGTATTAGATGGGGACCTACTGTTGAAAGTGAATTCCTAATCCCTACAATCACCTATGGCACTGCCAGGTTTCTAATCCGAAACCCGTTTAACGAGCACCAAATCGTTAGTTATTCGGTTATCAGACCCCATAAATATATTATACATCAATGAATATTTATATGAGATACTCAAGCATTGAATTTTCCTTAATATTAGCAACATTTCTAAATAATATAGCATTAGCCCCGAGTAAAATTTATTTGAAGTAATTTCTGTATGCAAATTAAAACTTTAATTGTTTTTTGAAAGATTTTGTTTTGATAAGTTTTAAGACAATTGAAATATATAGCGAGGTTGAATATATATATATATATATATATATATCTTATATAATAAAATTGCATTATGCCATATAATCATATATTATTTTTATAGGCATGTATATATTTTTAAAATAAATTTATAATATGTGCCTACATATGAAAGTAATATAAGATGATATATAAAAACATAAAAAAAAAAATGTATTTGTAATGTTTTTATATTAGTTTAAATGGGACTTGATGGCCTAGATACTAATGCTCTGCTGCTCGGTGTCTCGTGTTCGAGTCCCGGCAGTTCAGAGGATGTTTATTGTGGTTCAGAATCCAATTTAAATCGTAGGTCCTGATCTAATATGATCGTATGGTGTTGTGGGGCCAACGATACTCGCGTCCGTAGAATATCTTCAAGCAACACGTGCCCCCTGAGTAGTGCTAAAGGATTAACAATAAATGACCCAGTCTTTGACGGAATTTAAAAAAATATTCATAAAAAAATTCCACTTAAACATCCATTCTATAAAAAAAAAATATGTTTTTATAACTTGTAACATTAAAATTTATTTTATTTCGTAATATAGAATGGAGAATATCATTTCATGTATTTATTCAGATTACAAAAATGTGATAGCTAAGAGAGATAATAATCATTTATTATATTAATGTGAATAATTTACTTTTCCAAATAATAAATGTACAACATCCTTTACTATTTTATGACACAATAACTGTTACTTATTAAATAAACATCCCCTCTGAAAAAAAAAAAAACAATTTTATACAATATATTATGCTTTTTACTTTAAACCTATTCATTTCACTTCATCAAAACTTCCGTCACATAAAAGGAGAAAAAAAAAAAGATAGCAATTCCAAAATAGCTGCCTTAACAACAACCTTTACGATGTCTGATGAAATACTTTCTTTAATCGCAATGGAAATCTTCGAGCTGACTACACCCTAATTGCCCAAATCTCACACAAAAGAATATCACTGCTGCCAGATCCCCCAGAATAATAATAATAAAAAAAAAACGAAATAAAAATCGTCGCACAAACAAGCGAGTTTAGTGGTTATCATCCTGTTTTTCCTTTACAAGTCGTTAGCCAAACTGCACAAGGAGTTGAGGTGCATGCTGGTAATGAAGACTTTAAAGGGTAATTAAAGTGCATTCCGAGCTCTCATCGTCTGATTCAATTACGGGACGATATTAATGGCCGAGTTTTAAAGTTTCGACTCCGGTGGCAGCACTGGTAAAAATCGTTTGGGTATTTTTGTAATGGGGGGTAATTAAAATATGAGAGAAGAGCTTTCGACGAATGGCTTTTCCGTTTTGGTTTGCAGAAAAAAATGTTTTTGAAGTGCCTGTATATGACTGGATTCAAAGATAGGATGTGAAATGACGATATAAAAATAATGATTTAGAAAGATACATAAAAATAATTTATGTGAGAATTTATCCATTTTCTTGTTAATAGAAGAATTTAAAATACAAGACATTTTAATAATAATCAATTTAATATGAAGGATAGTTAGATGTCAAAATTATTAAATTAAAAATAACAAAAAAAATTAGTTTAGTACCATTACCTTATTAGTAGTAATACATTTCTGCTATAAAAAACATGTTTAATGTCGTTCTATTATTAATTCTGAAAATCCAGCATTCCATAATAATGAAGAAAATATTTTAAATTAACTTTGCTTCTATTACTACAACTGAATAGGTTTTAGTTTTCTCTTCAATTTAATTTATTTAAAATATGAAAATGTGATAACAGGGAGGTAAATAAATATTTATTATATTAATATAAATAATTTACTATTTCAAATGATTAAATTTGCAACTTCATTTAATATTTTACGATACAGTAACTGTTAGTTATTAAATAAACATCGACCCTCCCCCCCCCAAAAAAAAAAGAAAATATACAAACTTTCATGAGAATTTAAATCCAGAGAGAAGTTATACCAATATCTTATATGATAAAACAGAAGTGTAACCGTATTTATGACATATTAGTTTCATATATATATACAAAAAATTGAATAATAAAAAAATACTTATGTGTGTTATTTTTATATTAATTTATATAAAAAAAAAAAACTACACTTAAAACACCATTTGATTAAAAAAGATTTTTTTTCATATGTTGTAACATTGAAATTTCTTTAATTTTGTAATATGGAATGTAATGGAAAATGCCATTTCATTATTTTATTTAGAAAATGAAAATGTTATAGCATGGAGAGGTACAAAATTATTTATTCTATTAATATGAATAATTCACTTTTTCAAATAATAAAATTTTCAACATCCTTTAATATTTTATGACGCAATAACTGTTAGCTATTAAATAAACCTCCCCCTCCACCCCCCCCAAAAAAAAACAATTTTATTATGCTTTTCATTTTAAGCCTATTCATTTCACTTCATCAAAACTTCCATCACATAAAAGAAAAAAAATGGCGATTCTAAAATAGCTGCCTTAACAACAACCTTTGCGATGTCTGATGAAATATTTCTTTCATCGCAATGAAAATCTCCGAGCAGACTACACCATCATTGTCCAAGAGCTCACACAAAAGAATGGTGATTTAAAAATAATGGTTTAGAAAGGATGTATTAAAATAATTTATGAGATAATTTGAAATAAAATTTTTCTTTTTAAAGTAAGAATTTAATATACAAGAAATTTTGATAAATTCACCAATAATAATAAATTATTTAATATTAGAAGATAGTTAAATGTTTAGTAAAATTAGTTTAGTACTATTTCCTTATTAGTAGTAATACACTTTTGCTATAAAAGACATGTTTAACGTCGTTTTATTAATAATTCTGAAAATCCAGCATTCCATAATAACGAAGAAAATATTTTTAACAAACTTCGCTTCTATTAACTTCTGCAACTTAACAGATTTTGGTTTCTCTTTCAATGTGATTTAATTAATTTATATGAATATTTGATAACAGAGAGAGGTAAATAATCAATTATTCTCTTAATACGAATAATTTACTTTTTCAAAGGATAAAATTTGCAACTTCATTTAATATTTTATGACACAATAGCTGTTAGTTATTAAATAAATATTCCCCCAAAAAATACAAATTTTCAAGACAAATTAAATCTACAGAAATGTTATACAGATATCTTATTTGATAAAATTGCAATATATCGTATTTATGACATATTAATTTTATATATATATATATTGATATATCAAAAAAAATTGTTAAACGTATAAAGAACTGAACAAGAAAAAAAAAATTTATTTCTAATATTTTTATATTAATTTAAAAAACTTCTCTTAAAAAGCCATTTTTTAAAAATAATATGTTTTTTTTTATACCTTTTAACATTAAAATGTGTTTTATTTTATAATATGGAATGGAAAACGTCATTTCATTAATTTTTTCACTGAATGAAAATATAATGGCATGAAGAGACAAAATATCATTTATTACATTAATATTAATAATTTACTTTGTCAAATAATACAAATTTACAACATCCTTTAATATTTTATGACACAATAACTGTTAGTTATTAAATAACATCCCATGCCCCCCAAAAAAAAAAAAAAAAAACAATTTTACAAAAGATATTATGCTTTTCATTTTAAACCTATTCATTTCACTTCATCAAAACTTCCATCACATAAAAGAGAAAAAAGAAAAATGGCGATTCCAAAATAGCTGTCTTAACAACAACCTTTACGATCTCTCATGAAAAAGCTCACGCAAAAGTCTATCATTACTGCCAGATCCCTGATATTAATAATAAAATAACAAAAGTCGACAGAAAAAAACCGAAGTTCGTATACGATTTTGTATTAACATAGAAATTCACTGATTAAAGTTACATAATAACATAATATGTTATTATGTAACATATTATGTATATATATTTATGTTAAGTACAATTTTATATTGAAAGTAAAATATTAAAACTAAATTATTTTTTGAATGTAAAAAGAGTGTATCTTTTCATCACATATAAATATATTACATATGTTTCTATCAATATTTATATCAGATACAAAGGCATTGAATTTTCCTTAATATTAGTAGCTTTTCTAAAAAATATAGCATCAGCATTGTGTAAAATTTATTTGAAGTAATTTCTATATGAAAAAGAGAACTCTTATATTAGAAATCTCTTCAAATAACTTAATTTAAATTTTCAAATAATTTTTGTTTTTATTTTTATTATAAGATTTGTTTTAATAAATTTTAAGACAATTTGTATCTGGAGCGAAGTTATACATATATCTTATTTGATAAAAGTGCAATACATCGTATTTATGATGTTATATTACTTTTAAATATATGATCGTTTAATATATTATTAAAATAAATTGTTAAAAGTGTAGAAAACTGAACAAGGAAAAAAATACAGTTATTTGTAATCTAATTATATTGATCAGAAACTCATCTTTTTATAAAAATAAAATACATTCTTTTATATTTTGTAACAATAAAATTTATTTTACTTTATCAAAAAAAAAAAAAAAAAAAAAAAAACAATAAAAAAAAGTTATTTTATTATTATTTTAAAAATTATTTTATTTATATATTTATTTTTTATTTTTATTATTAACTTTTATTTATAATGTTTTATATTAATTAAAAAATAACACATTTTCATGAAAATAATAAATAAATAAAATATGTTCTTTTATATCTTGTAACATCAAAATTTATTTTATTTTGTAATAAGAAATGGAGAATGTCATTAAATTAAATTATTCAATGTGATAGCTTGGAGAGGTAAATAGTCATTTATTATACTAATGTGAATAAATTACTTTTTCAAATAATAAAATTTACAACATGATTTACTATTTTATGGCACAATAACTGTTAGTTATTTAATAAAACTCTTACCTAAAAAAAAACAATTTTACCCAACATATTATACATTTCACATTAAACCTATTCATTTCACTTCATCAAAACTTCCACCATATAAAGAAGAAAAAAAAATGGCGATTCCAAAATAGCTCCCTTAACAACAAACTTTACGATGTCTGATGAAATACTTTCTTTCATCGCAATGAAAATCTCCGAACAGAGTACACCCTAATTGCCCAAAAGCTCACACAAAAGAATATCGCTGCTGCCAGTTCCCCCAGAATAATAATAATAATAAAAAAAAAAACGAAATAAAAATCGTCTCACAAACAAGCGAGTTTAGTGGCTATAATCCTGCTTTTCCTTTACAAGTCGTTAGCCAAACTGCACGAAGAGTTGAGTTGCATGCTGGTAATGAAGACTTTAAAGGGTAATTAAAGTGCATTCCGAGCTCTCATCGTCCGATTCAATTACGGGACGATATTAAATGACAGAGTTTTAAAGTTTCGACTCCGGTGGCAGCACTGTTAAAAATCGTTTGGGTATTTTTGTAATGGAAGGTAATTAAAATATGACAGAAGGGCTTTCTGCGAATAGCTTTTCTGTTTTGATTTACAGAAAAAAAATATAAAATGCAGATATAGAATGCGAAATGATGATATAAAAATAATGGTTTAGAAATATATATTAAATATAATTTATGACATAATTTGAAGTAAAATTACGTTTGTTTTTAAAGTTAGCATTTAAAATACAAGAATTTCTGATAAATTCACCAATAATAATATATTTAATATGGAGGATAATTAAATGTCGCAATTATCATATTAAAAATAACAACAAAAAAATTTAGTTTAGTACCATTACCTCATTAGTAGTTATACATTTCTGCTATAAAAGACATGTTTAATGTCGTTTTATTATTAATTCTGAAAATCCAGCAATCCATAATAACGAAAAAAATATTTTTAACTACATTGCTCCTATCACTACAACTGAACAGGTTTTATTTTCTTCTTCAATGTAATGTAATTAATTTATTAAGAATATGAAAAAGTGATTGTATTGAGAGGTAAATCATCATTTATTATATTAATACGAATAATTCACTTTTTCAAATGATAAAAATTGCAACTTCATTTTATATTTCATGACACAGTAACTGTCAGTTATTAAATAAACCTCCCCCCAAGAAAAAAAGCAATGTAAAAAACATATTATGCTCTTCACTTTAAACCTATTAATTTCACTTCATCCAAACTTCCTTCACTCAAAAGAGAAAATAGAAAAGAGGCAATTCCAAAATAACTGCCTTAACAACAACCTATACGATGTCTGATGAAATACTTTCTTTCATCGCAATGAAAATCTCCGAGCAGACTACACCGTAATTGCCCAAACGCTCACACAAAAGAATATCACTGCTGCCAGATCCCTCAGAATAATAATAATAAAAAAAATCGTCGAACAAACGAGCGAGTTTAGTTGTTATAATCCTGCTTTTCCTTTACAAGTCTTTAGCCAAACTGCACGAAGAGTTGAGGTGCATGCTGGTAATGAAGACTTTAAAGGGTAATTAAAGTGCATTCCGAGCTCTCATCGTCCGATTCAATTACGGGACGATATTAAATGACCGAGTTTTAAAGTTTCGACTCCGGTGGCAGCACTGGTAAAAATCGTTTAGGTATTTTTGTAAAGGAGGGTAATTAAAATATGAGAGAAGAGCTTTCTGCGAATAGCTTTTCTGTTTTGATTTACAGAAAAAAAGATTATATATCTATAAATATTTATTTATTAGATACACAAGCATTGATTTTACCTTAATCATAGTAACATTTCTAAATAAAATAACATTGGCATCGTGTAAAATTTATTTGAATTTAATTTCTATATGCAAATTAGATCTTTTTCGTTTTATTTAATATTTGCTTTGATAAGTTTTCAAGACAATTTATACATATATCTTATGTGATAAAATAATAACATAAAGTATATCTTTTCCTATATTACTTTATTATTCATGCAGATATTATTAAAATAAATTTATAATATGTGCATACGTAGAAAAGTAATATTAGATGATTTATAATAACGTACAAAAACTGTATAAGAAAAATAAAAACTTTTATTTGTATATTTTAAAACTAATTTAAAAACTCCACTTAAAACATCACTTTATAAAAAAAAAATACTTTTTATGTCTTGTAACAGTAAAATTTATTTTATTTTGTAGGAATGGGGAATGCCATTAAAATAATTTATTCAATATGATAGCATGGAGAGGTAAATAATCACTTATCATACTAATGTGAATAAATTACTTTTTCAAATAATAAAATTTACAACATCATTTAATATTTTATGACACAATAACATTTAGTTATTAAATAAACCCAACCTACAAAAAAAATTATTTTACACAACATATTATGCTTTTCAATTTAAACCTATTCATTTCAACCTTTTTATTTAAACCTATTTATATTTCAAACCTATTCAATTCCATCACATAAAAGGAAAAAAAAAATGGTCATTCCAGAATAGCTGCCTTAACAACAACCTTTACGATGTCTGATGAAATACTTTCTTAAATCGCAATGAAAATCTCCGAGCAGACTACACCATCATTGCCCAAAAGCACGCACAAAAGAATATCACTGCTGCCAGATCCCTCAGAATAATAATAATAAAAAAGTCGTCGAACAAACAAGTGAGTTTAGTGGTTATAATCCTGCTTTTCCTTTACAAGTCATTAACCAAGTTGCACGAAGAGTTGAGGTGCATGCTGGTAATGAAAACTTTAAACGGTAATTAAAGTGCATTCCGAGCTCTCTTCGTGCGATTCAATTACGGGACGATATTAAATGAGAGAATTTTAAGTAAAATAACATTTTTTTTTTTAAAGTAAGCATTTAAAACACAAAAATATTTTGATAAATTCATCAATAGCAATCTATTTAATATGGAAATATATATAAATAAGTATGTTTTTTTTTATTATTCCTTTTGTTTTAAAATTTAATATCTCCGTAAACTTCATCAATATGGACGGAAAGAAAAATTAAATTTTGAAATATTTCACCCTAAAAGATTAATCTAACGTATTATATCTAGGAAAAAGAAAATTCTTACCCTATTCCTTACTCACATGGAAAATTCATTGATTAAATTCTCAAAATGATGTAACGTATTATTAAAAAAACATTTTGCATTAAGTACATGTTCATTTTGAAAGTAAAATATAAAATCTGAGGTTTTCGTTTTTAAAATGTAAGAATCGTGAATCTTTTCATTCGTCACATATGAATAAATTATATATGTGTTAGTATTTATATGAGATACACAAGCATTGAAATTTCCTTAATATTAGTAACATTTCGAAATAGTACAAAATTAGCATCCTGTAAAATGTATTTGAAGTAATTTCTGTATGTAAATGATAACTTTTCGTTTTTATTGTAAAATTGGTTTTGATAAGTTTTCAAGACAATTTAAATCTCCAGCGAAGTTATACATATATCTTAAAGGATAAAATTGCAATATACCGTATAATTCCATTATATCGTATATACCTACCTCGTATATCGTATTTATAACAAGTATTTAACGTTGTAATAACATATTCCTTAAAATGGTGCCAAATAGTGAAAACATTCAAACAATTTCTCTTACAATTGTGGTGAACTAACTTTGAATCACAAAGAAGGAGATTATTGCTCCCTAGATAAAAAAAAAATGAACTTTAGTTCATGTGTCAAATAGGTGATTAAAACAATTCGTAGGCGCACATACTTGCTGTGTGTCTTGTGTAACATTGCTTAGAAGTTAAGTCGTGACATTTACCATTTAAAATTGCAATGGTATGGTAGGAATCAAATAATCATTCCACTGACGGTTTTTTCTGCATTGCAAGAATTGTTCGTATAATAAGCAAAACCAGGACGGCCATTAAATATGCCAGTCACAGAAATGCATTTCCAATCCCAGAATCACCTCAAAACTGGAGTTCACATTCGAAAAACTCTGACGATGAAGATTTGCAGTTAAATCTAGTGTAAGACGGCATTAAAGACCCAAATTTTGGTGGAATCAATCAGTCTGAACGAAATTATTTAGCAAAATCTTACGGAATGAACAGATCTGAATTGAACGGAACTGAAATGATCTAAATTTGTCAAACAACCTTGAAGAATTGTGGTTCAAGATTGAAGGGTTGGAGACTCATTGAGAAGGAAACTCGCGTCGCCGTGAACACGATTTCAAACGCTTGTTCTCCGCAGAAGACAATTCGGTGTAATGTACTGGCGTTGATTTATTACTGAGTGTAGTTTGAAACCCTCACGATACTAAGTAATGGTAAATGTTTAAAGATCCCACTAAATTCAATTTAAAAGCCGCGCTTCTCCATATTGGAAAAGAAAAACCTTCGTTTCCTCTTGCCTATGAAGCCCATATGAAAGAGACATATATCAATATGAAGAGTTTGCTATCAAAGCTACAATACCAACATTTTCTTGGAATGTATCCGGCGATTTAAAAGTTATAACACTTTTGATAGATAGTAGGTAGGTAGGTTTTGATAGATCTAACCAGGATATACTGTTGCAGTTTCTTATCCCATTAGTCGACAGCAACATCTAGACCAAATCTATGAAGCCCGTGCTGCTTAAACTAACAAGTACTGAGAAAGGGTAAAATGCTAGGATGCTTCTTTTTGCTGACTATTGGCCCCTTTGCCCTACCTTGACCTTGCGGCATAAAGTCTAGGGGCACCCAAAGGGAACAGACTGTATTTGCCCCCCGTGTAATGGTACCATTTTAGTTATCGTTTACCACGTGCATTGGCTACAATTGAGGCTATTCTAACAAGACCCCTATGAGTTAAGAATATACTAAATCGTGTTGTTTTTTATGTGATTGGGATAGAATAGATCGCAAAAATTAATTCGTCAATAAGCAATAGCTTAAAAGAAATTTCATGCCTGGATAAAATAGCGTTATTCCTCCACCATTTGTAAATCCTGAACAAGTATAGCTTCATCCCTTTCACGTTAAGCTCGGATCAGTAAAAAACATTGTTAAGACGATGAATAAAAGTAATCCAGATTTCATGTCCTTAACGAGAAAATTTCCTGGGATCAGAGAAGTTAAAATAAAAGAGAGTGCATTTGTGAACCTACAAATAAGGGAGCTTATAAGCAACCTTGATTTTGAGGAAAGTTTGAATAGAGTTGGCAAAGTTGCGTGGAAGTCTCTTAAAAAAACGTAACTGAATTTCTTCGTAATAAAAAAATCTGAGATTCTAATATTTCAGAACTCTTTGGAAATTATAAATCTCTAGGATTTAATGTGTCCCTAAAAATATATTTTCTGAACTTCTTTCCAGAAATTCTCGACACTCTGAACAACGAACACGGTGAGCGATTCCACCAAAACATTTCTGCAACAAAAAAAAAAAATTTTAAATAAAAACAACAACTTTATCAGGGGAACTGAAAGCAAAATATGTTTCCAGTCTATTCTGGACACTAAAAAAAATATATTTCTGAAACAAAATACAGCAAAAAATCGGTAAAAAATATTTTTATTTAGACTAATACGTGTAAGTAAATTAAATAAAACTTTCCCGTGAAGTTAGAACAGCCACACCGCATTTCATTCATGCCATAAAAGGCGACTAAAGTGGTTAACTTATGGGGCCCGGGGGTATAACCGAATAGGGTAAAGTCAAATTTCTCCCTTTGGGTGCCCCATGTCTTTGTGCTGCAAGGGCAAGGACAAAAAGAAGCTGCATTTTATGTCCTTTATCATGACTCATCAACGGTTTGGTTTGTCGCTCTACGGTTATTTTGCGCACACTTTGGGCTAATTAGACCGGGACCTATAGCTTAATATGGATTCCGAACCACTCCCAAACATCCATGCCACCGTCAAGATTCGAACCTAAAACCTGTAGTACCAGAGGATAGAGCGCTAGTATGAACTTTGTACCAACAGTATGAATTTTGTAATTTCATATTGTAGAATAATAGTCAGCTCAAAATATTCCATAACAAACCATTCTAAGTAATTAATCAATCAGCTGTTACATTTTGCCGATCTGTGCAATAAGATGTTTTGTGTGTTTGTGTGCTTGTTAATATCACAGTCTGTTATAAATTCATAAAGATGTTTTATTAAAATAGATAATATTTTTTTTTTTACTCAAAGAATATTATTTATTTTGAGAACTTATGCACGAATCTTTGCAAATGCAATGGCAGAAAGTTAGATTTTGCTATGAATATTTCAAAATTGCTCCACAAGAATTGAATAAACCATATGAATTTATTTTCCAAATAATAAATATTAATTTCATATAGTTTGGAGACACATAGAAGATATTTAGTTTATTTTATCAAATAGTAGAAAAAACATTAAAAATATATTAAATAATAGTATGAAAAATACATATATACGTCAAAAAGGATTTTAAATATTTACTTCCCATCGCACACAGGAATTTAAACTTGTCTTTCCAAAAAAATATGAATTTTAAAGAAATTTCCGTGTAAAGAACTTTCAAACCTCACATTTATTTAAAAACAAATAAAGAACACAAAGAACACAAGAATGAACAAATTTTGGATGCAAATCAAATTCTAGTACAATATATTGAAAAAATGTCAATCTGACAATAAATAATGAAAAAGTAAGAAGAAAGAATTATATCAGATCACAAAATACCTTATTTTAAATATAACAGAAGATTTAGTAGTATCGGAATGATTATGAATTATTTTGTGTGAAGAAGTTATAAAGTTTGTTTCCTTGTAACTGAACTGTACTGTAAAAAAAAATAATAATAATAAACAACTAAAATTTTCTTAACATACTTTACAAAGCATCAAAAAATTATATTATGCTGACAAAACTAAACTTTAAATAATTTATTTTAAGTTTTCTTATATTTAACCTTCTTCAAAAAGGTTTTCCAATGAGTTGTTTTCCATTTTCTTTTTACAGTACATGGAAATAGAACCTAAACGATGCACATGGATAAAATTAAATGTACAAAAAAATTCCACCAATCTGGTAAACTGCATGAAGTCAGGTGAATAGGATTGCAAATAAGATATCAAAGTGAATTCATTTACAATAATATCTATAACGCCATACAAATGCTTAAGTTAGAAATTCAATATTTTTGTAATTTGTTTAGGCCTAACAATAAATGGAATTTTTCAAAGGTTTTCTGAAGAAAGGGTGCTGTATCGGGTTGAACTTCTATTCAAATACTACCTCACAAAATGGTAGATTTATTTGTCGGTTTGGTAACGCATTTCATCAACATCGGATATATATCTTTCTTCTGTTATAATTCAACATTTGGCGTCCTATGTCTTCAAATATAGGAGTAGATCCATCTAATAAGAGTAAAGAAATTTGTTAAAAATAAATTTTTTGCTCTGGTTACTTCTTCTTCTGTTACAGATGTACACAGTCTGTTCCACTCTTCTTGCACAGTGAAAAGCATATCATTCAATGTTTTTCCATCAGACACCAGATAAATTCCACAATCCAGTATCTTTATAACAAGTATTGAATGAGAGGAAATTGTGGCATAGATTTTTGGCACCTACTTTATGAGCCAGTTTACTGTAGATATTGCCACCACTACCATGTGATCTATCCCTAAATTTCCAATTAAAATGTTAGCAATAAGCAGAGGATAACTTTCTGGATTCATCCAACCACAGCCTTCAACTGCAAGAGCTGCATGAACAACAGGCATTGATTCGTCAACTAAACGTGATTCACTTCCAGTGAAATTGCATACATTCAAGAAATCAGATCCATCAATACCATGACTTTTTAAGGATCCAAAATATTTTTCAGCTAGTCCTACTAATTCTTCATGCTGGATTCCACCAGCACCAGCTAAACCATTTTAGAAGCAACATAATGATTACTTTTAAATTCAACAAGATCTTTTCGTGATATACTTTTTTGATATTTTCAATAGGACCAAGAATTGTCCGGCCTAATGGTGTATTTTGAAAAGCAGCAGCATGTAAATGATCAAAAACCAATTCCTGGAGGTTCATTTCAATTTCTTGCATTTCTCTTAAAATAACACCTCTTTCAATCTCAATTTCATTTTCTCCATACTTACTGCTTTGTATTATATCTGAAAGTATATCGATGGCTCTTTTAACATCTTTTGTGAGACACTTGGCTTGAAATATGGTTTGTTCTCTTGAAGTACAAGCATTCAAATGGGCACCCATATTCTCAACCTCCAATTCTAAGCTTGTTTGGTTTCGTGTTGCTGTACCCTTAAACGCCATATGTTCAAGAAAATGAGCAACACCATTATTTGATTCAGTCTCATAGCGGCTTCCCGCATCGATCCATAAACCTACAGTACAAGTTGGTATACCAGAATCTTCAGAAGCAATTCGTAATCCATTAGACAATTGACTTATTTTCGTTTCAGGTATATTTAAAACTCTTTCTGGAACTTGAATATTGTGAGAAACAGCTCTCTGAAGATTTACACCAAATTTTGATAAATTTCGGAACATTTTAGAAAATGTCTAACAATTGTGTCATGCACTCAAACGGCAATACTATTAAGAAATAAATAAAAGAGGTTATTACAGAGAGGATTTCTCCTTTTATTAAATGTTCTAAACCACTAGAGAGAGCAGATATTCTTTAGGGAAAAAGAATTTTCCCTTTAAGAGTTAGGGAAGTGGTTGATTTTATTACTGTGAATTTTCAAAAGCTCCAAAATTGAACAACCAATAAAAAGGAAGTTACTATGACGTCATGTCAATTGAACCCAAACGAGCTGATGAAATTGAATTACTATTCAAATATACCTCATCAATTCGGCTTTGCTAAGAACCTTTCAACCACCCATCAGCTTTTACGTGTCACTGAAATCATAGCACAAGGACTAGTCACCAATTCTGCCACTGGCATCATTTTCCTAGATATTGCTAAAGCCTTTGACAGGGTCTGGATTAATGGACTTATTCATAAACTCATTTACTATAACTTCCCGTCGCACCTTATTAACCTAATCTGCTCCTTTCTCTCTAATCGTAAATTTGTTGTCTGTGTCAAACATCATGATTCCTCCCTTAGACAAATGTCTGCTGGAATTCCCCAAGGTTCTGTCCTTGCTCCGCACTTATTCACTCTTTTCATGAATGATATCCCTGTCTCTCCTGAAACCTCTCTCAGCCTTTACGCCGATGACACAGCCATTATTGCACAAAACAGAAATACTACTTACCTTGTTAAACAACTTCAACGCCATATTAATCTTCTCGAAATCTGGCTTACTAATTGGAAAATTAAACTCAATGTTACTAAAACCGAAGCTGTTTTCTTTTCGCGTAAACATTATCCCACCCACACTGTCTCTATCTTCGGAGAGAATATCATCTGGACCAATAAAGCTAAGTACCTTGGAATTATTTTGGATAAAACGCTCACTTACAATCAACACATCCTTCATCTACGAGAAAAATTCAATAGAGCTATTCGCATCTTCTACCCTTTAATCTGCAGAAAGTCTCATACTTCCATCCAAATAAAATTGCTGCTGTACAAAGTTTATCTTCGCCCACTCATAACCTACGCGAGTCCAGTCTGGGGATCAGCCGCCAAATCTAACATCGCCATCCTTAGCCGCCTGCAAAATAAAACACTCCGTATGCTTATAAACGCACGCTGGTTCTTCCGCAACACCGATATTCATCGCTCTTTAAATTTGCAGACTCTCCCTCAATTCATCTCTAAACTTGCGCATAACTTTTACACTAACATCCCAAACATCGATAACGAGCTGCTTAAACGACTCCCAGAATATGATATAAACAATCCGAAGAACTCCAAACGCCCGCGAACTTCACTGCTAATTAGCTGACATGTTTATTATCCCCGCGCTCAAGTTTTCGAGTTTTTTCATCCACAGATGGTTTTCTCCCAACAACGCTGACCTAGATTCATATGTTGACTATTTTCCCAGTTTCGCTCTCCGTTCGCTTAGTTTATTCTTTTTTATCAGTTTCCCTTTTTACTTTTCGTTTTTATTTGTTATTTCTCTTTTATAATTTTAATGACTATAAATAATACTAATTACAAAAAAAAAAAAAAAAAAAAAAATTAAATAAAAATCAGTAATATTTAAAATAATTTCATAATAATAATAATAATAATAAAGACCCTTTTTTTTTTTTTTTTTTTTTTTTTTTTTTTTTTTTTTGGGGGCAAGCTCTCCATTTAGTCTTACCATTTTCTACTCAGCAATGTGTTCTTCATTCTTCAAAGGACTATTACCAGACAGGAGCTAACGGCTGCTCCGCAGCCAAGGAGCTCCACGAAATACAAATCGATTATTCAAATATAATGTATTAAAATTACTACATTTTAATTTGCACATAATTAAATACAGGAAGTTATCAAATTTATATGGTTGAAGTTTTAAAATTGTATTCATTTAAAAAAAGAAAAATAACAATCATAATATTTAAATCAGAGATTCCAGTGACGTAATACGGGACTGAGAGGGGGATCAGTGACGTAATTCGTGCTACTCTACTAAGTTGAATAAAGATGTCGAATCATCTACTCAATGGTATGTGATGGCGGTAGGAAAAAAAGTCTTGATAAATAGATAATAGCAATCGTATGAATTGAGAGAAAAAAGAAGAAAGTAAAAAAAACGTAAGTCATCGGTGATGAAAACGTAACAAGAATTTTTTTTTTGTTGTTGTTCTAATGCAGCTGGCAAACACTTAGACAGCTTGGTCTTGGATGTCTTAAGGCAAGTGCTGCACAGACGTAAACACTTTGCATGACCCAGGGGGCGCATGTAACTTGAAGATAAGCCACGGACGCGGAGCAACAATGCCCCCGCAACGCTCTACGATCCTATTAGGACAGGGACCTACGGTTTAAAGTGGATTCCGAACCACTACAAGCACCCATGGGCAACGCCGGGATTTGAAACCGATACCTATGGTACTGTAGCGACACCTATTGATGGTGTGGCGGCATTGTAAAGGTTGCGTAGTGTTATTAAAATCCAGACGGCAAATTAAAAGACGATAATCAATTTTCACAATTACAGCATGTTTATTCTACTTCGAACGCTTACTACGTTCTATTTTTATTCTAGCGGGAAAATTCCCTTTTTAACAGTGAAAGTAGAAGTCGTTCAATTTGTATTCCATTTTACATCAATAGGTGTCGCTACATCACTCCCCTACCAGTAACAAAGTTACGTTACTTTGAAAATGGTAGACGAATTAATATATCTATACAAATAATAGCGAACAAATACACATTGATACAAATTGAAATTGCACAAAATAATTACAAATACAATTACATATAAACAATTACATACAATAAATCAAATTAATTTAAAATGGACATGGATGAATTATAAGTTTGAAGAAAAGTCAATAATGTCATTGAAACGAACAGGAAGTTTTACTTGTCTTCCACAACGTGTTGTTGTATTTGGTTGTGCAACTTGCTGACTTGGTATAAATGTTTGTTCACTCGGCAGAGATGTATGATCATTTGATGACGTTGGATTCAGAAGTTCATTAGGTTGTAACACATATGCCGGTTTTAATCTATCCACTGAAATATTAACTTGTTTATTTTTAATTGATAGAAGAAAGTTTTTCGGGGATCTTTGCAATACCAAATAGGGTCCTTCATATGGGGGTTCTAATGGTTTTTTAACTCTGTCAATTCGCAGAAACACATGTGAGCATGTGTACAAATCTTTTGGAATGAATATCTTTTGTTTACATTTGTTTTTGATTGGTATGGTTTTAAGTCAGCCATCTGTTTTCTGAGATTACTTACGAAATTATCATCAGATATTGGCAATCTGGATTCTTCAAAGAATTCGCCTGGTAGTTTAATAGTTTTTCCATAAACCATTTCAGCTATTGTATACTTAGAGTCCTCATGTAGAGCAGCTCGCAAACCCATAAGAACCGTTG